>OZ002733.1:11994679-12330614 GCA_963924305.1 Polygonum maritimum | reverse complement strand
AAAATAAACTTGTCATCTAAAAAATCCAAAACCCTCAAAAATCCAAAAACCCAAAAATCCCAAAAATCCAACAGGTTGGATCCGGCTCGTACGAGCCCGGATCCGGCTAGATCCGGCTCGTACGAGCCCAGATCTGGCTAGATCCGGCTCGTACGAGCCCAGATCTGGCTAGATCCGGCTCGTACGAGCCCGGATCTAGGAGAGAGGGAGAGAATGGAGAGAGAGAGAGAGAGAGAGATGGGGGGACGAACTTGAGGGTGGCGCGACGACGGCGACGGAGAGGGAGGGGCGGGCGACGGCGGCGACGCAAAGGGAGGGCGGGCGGGCGACGGCGGCGGCACAGAGGGAGGGCGGGCGGGCGACGGCGGCGACGGAGAGGGAGGGCGGGCGGCATGAGGAGAGGGAGAGGAAAGAAAATGGAGAGGAGAGGAGGAGGAGAGAGTTTGGAGAGGAGAGAGGGAGGAGAGAAAAAATGAGGAGGAGAGAGAGAAAGTGGGTAGAATTTTGGGGTTTTATAGGGGAAAAAAAGCCTATGTAGTTCATTAATTTTTGGGGGAGGTTAGCCTCTCCAAATTCACCCCAAAACAACCCCCCACCCCAATCCCTCTTTACTTTATGGCTCGATGTACTCTTCACGGGGCTCAACAATCTGAAACCTATGATTTGACAAAGGAAACACGATATAGAGACTTGTGTGAGATAGCCAAGCAAGTCAAGAAACGTGGTGAGGCCTCAATTTATAATTATTTACAATTACTAGGTAGATGGATCGTACTATCCCACGAGATCTTATTGATTAGTTTTTATACTATCCAACAAAATTTATATTTTTTTGCATATTATTTGTATATTGTGTATAATATTTTTGGTAAGTCAATATTATACGTATAATTCTATGTAATTGGATCATTACCTCCTCAAATAAGGGGCTTTTATGAATAATCAACTCTTAAATTAGGAAATTTTTGATATAGATATAGATATATATATATATATATATGTTGGTTTGACAAGAATCCTTATAAGTAAAAGAATAATTACCATTTAATTGATTTATAATAATTTAATTAATTTTGTATAATAATAATCATTATTCTCATTAATATCAATCTTTAAGACTAACAAAGGTTACATTTTCTTATCGTATTTCTATTTATTTTGAAAAATAATTAATAGAATTATAACCAATAAGTAATCTCATTTAATATGGATTACACAATTTAAACTTCTTTTTTATCTTCTTCAGTTTACCTATTTTGATAGGAAATAATAGTGACTATTCTCATTAATTTTAGAATTTTAATAAATATTTATAGAATTTGGGTTATCTTGGAGTAGTGTTCCAAATTAAAATTTTAAGCATATAAACAACATAATTTATTTATTTATTTAGGTAGTTATCGTCTTTTAGAATAATAAATGTTGTGATCAAAATATTTTGGTGAAATCGAAATTATTATCCAATAAAATTAATGCAATTCATTTTACATAATTCTATTATAAATTGTTTAATAGAAGAATGTATAAAGGTATAGATATCATGACTCAACCTGTCTTGCAAAGCTGATCCAAACCGACTGAGAATTGTAAGGTCAAAACCCGACCCGAAAATCAGTAAGCAAAGGAAAAAATCGAACCCGGTTGAGTTAAAATCTGAATCCGACGTGCACTCATTGTGTTGACCTAATTGGTTATACATGTAGAATAAAAAACATTTATTTTAAATCTTATTAATATACTCCCTCCGTTTCAAAATACATGACCATTTGGACATTGCACATATATTAAGAAAAAAATGTTATTCCTATATTGCCCCTATCAAATGTAGAGTTAATTATTTGTTTAGAGAAATATGAAAAAGTGTAATGATTATAATAAAGATAATTATTAGGGGTATAGATGGAAAGAGATGGAAAAAAATGTGAAATGGTCAAGTATTATGAAACAAGCAAAAGTTGCTATATGGTCATGTATTTTGAAACGGATGGAGTATTTTATTATAAAAGTTGAAAAACTAATATCTTATTAATCATAAGATCATAAAAAAAATTGATATTCTTGACTCGTTAGACCGAACCGAACCTCTCGATAATCTATCATCGCCCGACCCCGGTTGAAAAAAGTTGATATTAAATTTTTTGAGATTATAGTATAATACACTAGTATTAGTCCTCGTGTCTTGAAAACATGATTTTGATTTAACTAAAAAATTAATTATATTTTATATAAAATTATTTAAAATAATAGTTTGATATAAAAATCATGTATTATTTTATTTAATTGTCTTCTTATGATATTTATTGTAATGAAAAAATATATATGTTGATAAAACATATCACTTCAGATTTCATATCATATCACATATGAAATTCGTGATTAATCAAATATATTTTGAAATAAAGTGATAGTATTTTATCTATACTTTTTATTTAAGTTATATTATATAAAATTCAAATTTAAATTTATTCTTAACATCAAATTACGATTTTGTATTAGCAAAATATTGTAACGTTTTTGGATAAAAAAATAACATTGATCTGGCCACGGACGAGTGTGCGTTTCGGCATTTGCCCCCTCCCTTCCCCGTAGGCTACACTCCACAAGAGCTCACATTGGCCGATGCTGGATCTTCACTCGCGTAATTTCATTTCTACACAACAGTAGGACATATGTGGGCGCGGGTGTTGCATGATGACGACGGATGGGTTCACCGCTACATTTTTCCAGTCTTGTATATCTTTGGAAGGCCCGATATGGATCTCTTGTACCTCACTGGGAACGACGAGATGTTGCTGAGAAGATTTGGTGCCATCACTTCTTACAACCTTACAATTGGCCACGAACGGGTTTTGTAAATTGGACATTTTGCTAGACTCAAGGCATGGTTGTACAAGGAGAACTTGATACGGTTTCCACATCAACCACCACAGTAGCTCTATTGCATCCGTTGTTCAACCAAGCTATCAAAGTTAGATTGCAAACAAGCAAATTGGGTCTAGCTCCATCATTCTTGGCCTTTAGTTTTGCCACCGAGGAACAAAAGATTCGTCGCTTTCATAAATGGACGAGCGATACTATCAAACCATGGATGATGACTCGTACCTTCTTATCGCTGGATGAATATGTTGACCATGCCTATATAATGGAGGTCACCTTAGGCGAAGCTGAAAAGAAGGATAGTGGGGAGAAATCTCGTTATGAGGGTCAAAGAGGATCCAAGCGGTCTGCAACACCACAAGCGTTTGGATGGTCAAAGAAAAGCAAATTTGATTCATTCATGAATGACTCTTCTAACGAGTCGGGACAGAAGAAAGGTTTCGTGGTTTGCCACAATTGTGGTGAACAAGGCCATATCAACAGAGATTGTACTAAACCCAAGAAGACTTGTTTCAACTATGGAAAGGAGGGACATGTTCGTTCCTACTGCCGTTTGAACAAGGAAGGGGCAAATTAGTATGGGCCAACGTCGGTTGTACAGAGTAACAAAATCCCATTTGGGTCTACCTTGACCACTTCAGTGCAGTCTACTGCAAAAAACAAGGCAAAGGCACCGACGCCAGCTGCAAGTCAGGGACAACAACTATACGGGATTGCCTATTGTCCCTGAAGAGTAGTTAGTCTCTTCCCTGTCCTTCCAAGCTATGGAGCTTGTGATCTAGGATTAAGTATTTCCTTAAACCCTTTTGTATCCTAACCATAGTGGTAGCTTAGGTCTTGTAAGCCAATTATCCTTCCTTGTGAAGATATCGCATTTTTGGAAGTCTGTTAGATGATTTTGGATAATCATATATCCTTCAGAATGTTAAATCAGATTATCTTAATGTACTAAGTTCATAAGAAAATGACGCATTAGTAATCTTCGACTCTTGTCGTTTGGACTTCTCAAAACCTAGTTCAAGTGGGGAAGCCCGTAAAATTCTCTCGAAGCTTGAGTGGGCAATCCTCCTAGAAGTTAATTCCTGCCCCGAGCCCGTGTATTGGATTGCACTGGTTGGGATGGCGAAGTAAGCTAATAAGGTCCACGTACCAAAAGCTTATATAAAACGATTCGCGATGCCCTAAGGATAGAGATGGCTAGTATCATCGTAGCAAGTGATTAGAATGACGATGAAGATAAAGTGCTTCTCGGCCTTGAGAATGTCGAGAAGACTACGTTGTTATCACTTTAAATCGACAATGGAATGTTGGCAGATCAACAAAAGTCGTACATAAGACCAAGGGATAACATAAGAAATTTGGGGAAACGTGTAACAAATGCAAAGTCGTTTCCCATACTTGTTGTCGTCTTAAAGAAAGAACCATGTTATCAAAAAAAAAAAAAAGAAAGAAAGAACCATAGTTCTTTAAGGGGGTACTACAGCTTGTACTTCCTCTTCAAGAGCGGATATTCCTTACGTACTCAATCCTTTTAAGCATGCTAGGGTAGCCTCTGCTTGTTTCGGGGTCGAAACTATTTTTAAGGGGGTCCTATTGTAATATCCACAAATTTATAAAATGGATTATGAAATTCTCCTTAGTTTTATGACTCAATTTTGTCTTTGGAACGACAAGAATAAGGGTAAAGGTCACCCGATCAACAGTGTAACGTTGGATAACGCTAAACGGAGCCCTCAAATTAAAAAATTAATAAAACCTTCATTAGAGATCGGAATTGAGTGATTCCAAATCCTAATGGTAGATAAAAGAGTCTAGTTTCATCTCTCAAAATTTGAGACTATTCTGATAAGTATCCGGAAAATTATGCCAATTTTACCAAAATGTTGCCCAGTCCCGAGAGGGCAGCGGGCGCCGCTTTGCTGTAGACGCAAGTGGCTCGACGGAACTCTTTTATTGTGGGTGTCGTGGTTTTGGTTGCTGCTATAGTTTTGGTTGGAGATCAATCTTAACACCTCTATACAATGTCAACTTCATCAAATGTCAACCTTATTCGGATTATTAGGCTCAAAGTCAACCTCATTTGGATCATTAGAGGATTGGGAAACCTATAAATAGGAGGTGAATGTGAAGGACAAATCTGCACCTCTCCCTCCTCTCTCTCACTTAAAATCCTCTACAATTTAAGAGTGGAAGTGTTGCTCTATCTACTGCTGGCACCGGTTCCTCAAGAGGTGGTCGGAATCGATCGGAGGAAGCTTGCGAAATTGCGTCATCGTCACACCAGCAGGCAGCGACCGCCGCCAAGGGGCAGCGCCCACCGCCTTGAAGGGGGCGACCGCCGCCAGGAGCTCTTGCTCGCGTCTTGTTACGGGCCGTTTCCTAGCCATTCCTCGGGTTGTTCCTTGCTTGTACCTTATGTTTCGCCTTGCCTTAGGCCTCGTCTAGTGCCTTGCTAGCCTCGACTTCTCGCCTCGATTAGCGTTCCTAGGATCGTTTTAAGGCAAGTGGATGATTCTCCTTTTCCTTACTCGATAATCGTGAAATTGCTTTCCGTTATCAAAATAATCGTCGGGAACAAACTTGTTTGCTAATAATTGGATCAAGATTATTATGCTTACAATTAATGACCATTGTTTTTAATATCGCACACGCTAGTATATGGACTTAGGACCGTTGATGTGTGGCCTTTGATTGTTTCAAGTCTCTTTTCGAGACTTTGTTGTGGACTAGTCTAAAACTAGGAATGCGAGATTTAAGACTCTCGTCATTTCTTAATAACTCATGTTACGAGGTGTAGTTAGTGCATGCTCGTAATATGAAGGTCATATGACTAATGCTCGTTCCTTAAGATGGGCTATAACACTCTAGCTAAGTGCTCAGGAGACGCTTGCTATCTTGTTAATCCGTGGCCAAGCTCCGATGAGCCGTCACTTAAAATTCATTGATTAAATTACTCTGTTTTATGATCTAATAAAATAAGTGTCCATTAATGCACATGAATTAATGAACAAGGATGGTTAGTACAACTTGGAAAACCATTCTAGCTCCCGACTTTGAAGGATTCTATTTTCCATTCTGGACATGCACAACACGTATGCTATGAGGGTGGTTATAGATCTGATTAGTCGACGGAGGCTTTTTCACTATTGCTTGAATAAATTAAGTTCCCAATAAATCTTAAACACATATCTTCAGTGTTCTAAAAATCCCTTCTAGGCCCCGCCTAGGCGCTAGGCGGTCGCTCTCCGCCTAGAGGCCGCCTAGCGTTTTTTAGAACATTGCATATCTTTCTTAGGTGCTACTTCCATGTAGTATCCTACTTCCGAGAAATCTCATTTCTCACAAGCCTCACATCTCTTAAACCCTCAAGCTAAAATTATCATTTTCTATTGAACCTTGCTCAGTTGCTCGTCTAAAAGCCTCTCGCTCAAAAAGCCATATGCGTTCCGCATCAAAGAACCCTTGACTATTAGGCATCAGCTAGTTTTCAATTGGTCCGTGATGCCCTCATGTCTAAACCTTTCTAAGAACCGAACTCTATTCTACCACTTACTTAGTCTCGCGTTTGACTAACTTCCCTTTTTTCTTTCCCAACTTTGTTGGCTGGTATTCCTTGCCTTTATGGGGATATCGGATAGGAAAGGGAAGGCTGTTCAGAAGGAAGCTGAAGACATCTGGATCTGCAGGAAGGAAGGAAGAAGTCTTTAAAACGTCTTTTGGTTTAAGCATATTTATGGGCCCCACAAGCGTTTACAATTTAAAGAAGTATTTTTAAATTCCGCTGCAACTCTCTTTTAAATGATTATTGTAACTTTACGGGAAGTTTATCCCACTTGTAATCTAATTTACATTAATGAAATAAAGTTGATTATTCTCAAATCATCTCGTTCAATTACCTTTTTAGCCTTGGGTGACTTTGGACGGTGATATCAGAGGTCACTGGCGGTAATACCCTTTGGCTTTAAGAAGGGGGTGTTACAGTTATTTCATTTAACTGCATATAGTTCATATTATTTCAGTTCAAAAAGTAGTATTATTTCAATTAAGTTCACAATTCTACGTATTTTATAGTTTGTTAAGTAATTAGAAAGAGACAATCAGCTTTCTTGATTTCCAGCGTTAGTTATCATCACTACACCCATTAGCATTGTTAGTGGTAGGGTTTCAGACTTAATAAAACACTTACCGACTTCTCATGATAGGGAATATGTCACGAGTTGCATGCTTGAACACAATAAGTTATAAGATAGTATTTAATTATATATTTTTTATTGATGATAAATTATATAGTGAAAATGTAGACATTTACAAAATTTGCATGTATTAGTAATCTAATTAAAAGGTTGAAATTAATTTTTTTAATGGAAATAAGATCTTAAAATGATTGAAGAGCCTATATTACAAGAAAGAAAAAAAATTGTTATTAATGGGAATCGAACTCCCACCAAACCTCTGATACATTTAATAAACTCCAAAACCATTTCTGCTAACTAGTCACCAATCCTATATATGTTATGCTTTTAAATATATACATTATTAAAAAGTTGAGGGCCCTTAAAATATGGGACCCTGTTCCATTGGGCTCTTTACACGGCCCAATGGACGGGCCTGCTTGTTTTTATTCAAGGGCTGATGAAAAGACGGCCACGCACAAGGTAAACTCGAATCAATTCGCGCAACTATCATATACATACATACGTACATATGTAGCTAGGTTGATTGTTTTGGAAATTAAGATGTTAAACTACTACACACACCATAAGGAATGGGGAACCTCTTCAGGATGTAGTATTGCACCACGGACATGGAGGATGAGAATCCATCAAGAAGGTAGAAGTCGCGCTCGCTACCTACAAGTTTGGTAATCTAGTTGTGCTGTCTTAATTATCTCTCGTGCGACAGGACTATATATTGTCACAAGCCGTGCTAACAAAGAGTAATGTATATTGAGGTACGTACATGAGGAGGGATTCCGAGGTGAAGAAAGAGGGGAGCCAATATGAACCCACCTCCAAGACCGAGAAGCCCCACAATTGCACCCGCCAACATCCCACACCCATAGTACATCCATATCTCTACTCCACTCGTGGTTGACGTCTCGTTGTTACACTTCTCGGTTGATGTTATTGCCTTCTCGTGGATGATGCTGCAACCGCCTCCGCAGCAGCCTCAACAGCCGCCCCCGCCTCGGTGTGGTGCTTGTAGAGTCATCAGGAGGGCCTGTGAGCGGGGTGCATGCTTCTGGAGGCCCATGTTTCCCGATAACCGTATAGATCACTTCCGCGTGGTGTGCACCTTCTATGGGCGCACCAACCTTCAGAGACACCTATCGATCGATCAGCTCACAACTCAGCGGATTCACAAGGCACAACAGCTGTATGTGTTTGTCGCTGCTTTTATCGGCAACGGTGTGGGATTGTCCCCTGTTCTTGTAGATCCCATGCACTTTGCCCAGGAGGCTGAGTAGCACGAGCAACAACATAAGCAGGAGCAACAACATCACTAGAAGCATCAACAAGATCTTGACGAGGGTCTTATGCATATTCTCGACATCGGTACGTATGATCTAACTAAACTCTTTAATCAATTAATGTTATCATTAGTAAATTTGTTGAATCATAAAGTTTTATTATTAGTGAGTAATATAGTTATTGGAAATTTTTCTGAAGATAACTTGCAAAAAAGGGGAAAAATGTATGTACTAGATTGTATAAATAAAAATGAGTAGCTTCTTTCAAAATAAGTATAGACTATTACAAGTTTATTTAGATGATATTTAATTATATATGGTTCAATTCCAACTTGGAGACAAAGCGGAGGGCGGAGGGCGCATATTGGGGATAATAGAGTCATGAGTTTAAAACCTATTAGAGTGACTTATTTATATTATAATATATTCTTATAATCGAATAAAGATATGTAGGATTATAGTTTTTTGCATAAAGATTGAATGCTTGTTTTTATCAATAATTTTATTTATTTTATAAGATTTATTTTTATTTTATAGTTATATTATAAAAAGAAATTCGAATATAAATCATATGTATATATATAATTTTTATATGTGTAGAATATACAATAAAGTTTTATTCAATAGAAAATAAGTCAATTAAATATCAACCAATCAAATTGATTTAATAAAATGGTTATGTTATGTGGTTTATTATATCATTTATACGCTATTACTAATTCAATTATATAGTTATTTGAAGTTGATATATGTCCGTCTATATTATTATTTTAATCTCCAATTTAGCATATAGTAAAATTAAGTAATTATATCTTTAACGAAACCTTATAGATATAATTTTAATGATATATATTCTTTCATATTTTATCTATAAAGATGGGTGATGTGGTTCAATATAAAATTTGATACGTGTCATGATAGTTATTATTTTTAATTTCTACTTTAGTACATAGTTATGATATGATGATAATATATATTTTTTCATATTTTACTAATATGTGGGGTCTCTAATCAAATTTTAAGCAATTAACTTATTTTAATAGAGATGAGTGGAGCTAAAAAAAATACAGGAAGGTGGTTTGATTTAATATAAAGTTGACACGTATCACGGTAATTATTATTTTTAACCTCTATTTTATCATATAGTTATGATAATCTAACCTACTAGTAAAGTTGAAACTTTTGACATTAATTGCCCACTTCAATTCATTCCTTGATATGTTATAGTATACATGTTGTTATATATTATCTATCTTATATATTTTACATATGTATCTATCTATCTACATGTAAATTTATATTATTTTGGCATTAAATGCCTTCAATTGAATTTTCTTTAATTAAATTGTATTATTCTTATTTTGTTATAGGATATATTATCCCAATAAATTTATTTAATTAAATTGTAATATATTCGATAAGTACGTAAACACACACACATATATATATATATTAAATATTATCTTATTGAATAAAGTTTTGATCAAATGAAACGGCCCACAAATTGAAAGATTTTATTTGTTTATTTTAGAATCATTCATTTTCTTATTATAATTTTAGACTATATCTGTTATTGAATTATATTATATCTGTATGCAATATAAAATTTATTTTATGGTAGTTAATTCCATAATAATGATTTATATTTTAGTTTTTCTTAATAAAAGTGAAATATTATATCATAAAAAATTTATAAGATTCTTTTTAGAATTTTTTTATTAAGCAAGTTTTCTGATAATCAATGTTAGTATAATAATTAAAAACTTATAGATTAAGGGTATAACTTTTTGATATTCAGGATTATAATCTTAATAATACAAAAAATACGATGAAAATGTGATTCCAATTGTTTAACCACGGCAGTATATTGTTGAATATAAAAAATAATTTAAATGATTGATATAAAAAACGACCATATAAAAGTATCAAAATACAATAGTACTCCCTCCGTTTCACAATAAGTGTCGTTTTAGCACTTAAAATTTGTTTCATAATATGTGTCGTTTTAGGTTTTCGAAGTGATTTATTAGGGGTAATAATGATAATTTTTATTGGAATGTGTATTTGTTGACTAAACTTGTTCATTCATTGGCCAAAAAAATATAATGAGTGGTAAGATTAAGAAAAAGTTGTAAGTTTTAAGGTGAATGATTGTTTTTCTTAAAAACTGTGTTGAGAGCTAAAACGACACTTATTGTGAAACGGAGGGAGTACTAAACAAGGTCGCAGACAACGTCAAGATATCTAGTTGTATTTGAATGTGTGGAGAAATTCGAGAATTTAATGATAACTAGTTTAACCCCCGTACCATGTATGGGTAATGTGATTATAAACCCAGTTTAATTAGATATATAACGTTAAAAATATATGTATTTTCCTATTATGATTAGTATTTTTTTACCAATAGTAAATTAACCATAATATAAATAAGTTGGTTTTGTTTACAAATTGCTTTACGATAAATATCATGTTTTATTACATAATAATATTTATCTGAAGATTACAACTAATTTTTGGTAAGGGATAATTCATAATTTTCGGGATAATTTATATTTTTCGGCAATTTTTACGGGATAAGATTATATAAGATTCTAACTACCTGATTTATATAGAGGAGTGATTATTTTTATCAAATCATATATATTTATCTTTCTATTGTAATTAATTAGTATTTTTTTATATACGCAAGGGCCCGGTTGATTATTTTATTAAAAATATGACACGTGGCGCAATTTTTTGTGAAGACTTTGTCTCCGCTTTATAGTATAGACAGTATAAATGTTTTATTTTATATTCTTAGATTATAGTCTTTCCTCTTTCTCATACAGCAATACAAATCACAACATCCACTTTCCAAAGTCCAAACGTCTCAAGGCAGCCTCGAGCCCTCAACCGAACCATTCTCCATCATTAATGTGCCAAACGTCGTCGTTTCACTTCCTTAATTTGTACGTCTTTCTAGTCTTCTCCTCCTCACGGCGCCTCCGCTCCTGACCACCTGGACCTGCTCGCCCTTTCGTCTTCCTCCGTCCTCTACTCCTCTTCTGCAAGGCACCAAAATCAAACCAAATCCGGATTCATTCACCACAAAAAACGAACCTTTCTTCAACTTCTAGCTTCAGTATTATCAGATCGTGGTTCTTCAAGTCGCTATTCATTCCCCCCTTATGGTCACAATCCGTTCACTCATGTAGTGGTATTTGATTGCCAAGCGTTCAACTAAAGTTCGGTGAGTTTCCTGATTCGTTTGCTCCTTGCTTCATCCTTTCGGTGCTAGTAGATTCAGTAGCGGGTGCTTGGTTGCTTGCACAACATCCGCCATGTTTAGTAGTGTCTGATTTCTGAACAACTCGTGTGTGGAATTAGTAGCTTGATTGGAATTAGCAGTTGCTTGTTACCGATTTGCGATTCGTGGATTTGGTTGCCGATTGCTTGTTTGAGACTAGGGTTTTTAGAGGATTGGTGTGCTCTAACTTGCTTCTATGCTGGGAATTGTGCTGATTTGAGATGTTTTTATTGCTTTGAATAGGGGAAAATGGGGAAGAAGGTGAAGAAGAAGGCCCGATGTGGCCAGAAGGACAAAAGAATGGCTGCCACTAACCCTAAGGCTGTCCCGGAGGAGCAAAATTTGACTGCTGAGCAAGTAAACGATGTTGCTCCGGTTGCGAAAGAGAGGAAAGGATGTGTGCATCTTGATAAGTCTATGGATCTGACTACGGTTTGTGCCAAGCTTGAGTTGGCAGAGGGTTTTAGGTGTGAGGATTGCAGGGAAGGTGCAGGGGATCGAAAGGCGGCAAAGGGAAAGGGAAAACCAGGGAAAAAGAAAGGGTCTGACACTAAGGCTATATGGGTTTGTTTGGAGTGTGGGCATTTTGCTTGTGGTGGTGTTGGTTTTCCTACTACTAACGAGAGTCATGCAGTTCGACATTCAAGGCAAAGCCGGCATTCGTTAGTCATTCAAGTTGAGAAGCCTCAGCTTAGATGGTGTTTCCCTTGCAGATCACTTATTACACTAGATAAGTTTGAAAACGACGAGCAGAAAGATTTGTTATCAGATGTTGTTAAGTTGCTTAAAAAACCGCCCTCTAGTAGTTCCCCATTGGATGTGGAGGATGTTTGGTTTGGAAGTGGAAGTGTACTTAATGAAATGAAATCCGAAAGTAGTTTATCGACGGACGTCCGTGGGCGGGACTTTTATGTAGTGAGAGGCTTAAACAACCTTGGAAATACTTGTTTCTTTAATTCTGTTATGCAAAATCTTCTAGCATTGGATAGGTTCCATGATGACCTAATGAAGCTAGAAGATTCCACAGGTCCTCTTACTAATTCCTTAAAGAAGCTGTATGCTGAAATATATTCTCAATCAGGGGTGAGAAGTGTGTTGAATCCTAAATCTCTGTTTGGCTGCGTTTGTTCTAAGGCCCCTCAATTTAGGGGTTATCAGCAGCAAGACAGTCATGAATTACTCCGTTATCTTCTTGATGGACTCTCTACTGAAGATTTGCGAGTGAAAAAATCAGCTAACGCCTGTGCAAAACACGAGAGCCTTTCTCATGTCAGTGCTAGTTTTGTAGATGTCATATTTGGAGGACAGCTCTCCAGTACTGTTTGCTGTGTTGAATGTGAACACTCTTCTGTGGTTTATGAGCCCTTTCTGGATCTATCCCTTCCAGTGCCAACTAAGAAGCCTCCTCCAAAGAAGGTTCCATCGGTTTCCCGAAATCGGAAAACCAAACCTCCTCCAAGAAAAGTTGGGAAGACTCGTCCTAAACACAACAAGGATGAAATATCAGCGTCCAGTGATGTGAGTACAGGGGTTAAAGGAGATACTGTGAATGGTTCATCTTCAGTCTATCCCAATGATTGTGGTGATGTGGTTAGTGGTAATAATGGTTCATTGTCAGAAAGTGTTGGTAGTGGTAATAATGGTTCATTGTCAGAAAGTGTTGGTATTTCTTCTTCTGCAGAATCAAAAGACACCAACAACTTCTCAAATGCTACTCAGCAAGCAGTGTCAGCAGATGATTTTAACTGGTTGGATTATTTAGAACCAATCTCACTGGAAGTTGAGCAAGATTCAGGATTACTCACCGGGGAACTTCATGCAAATCAAGACTCTGGAAGAGTAGACGTTCTGGAGAATGGTGTAGCTCATCAGGACTTCCCGGTAGCTGCTGCTCAAGACATTGCTGTAGATGATGGTGCTGCATGGATGAATTATCTGGATTCAATGTCACAGGCTGATGAACAATCTCCGGCTATACAATCTGAGGAGCTTCCTGGAATTCAAGATTCTGGAAGGACAGAAATGTCTCTGAATGACGAAGTTTCTCATAGTTTAGACGGCTGTAGTAGTGAGATGCTTTTGCGCCACGAGGAGATGAATGCTAAGTCTGATTCATTTATTAACTCTTTTGAAGATGAGGCCCCACTGCTGATTGACAGCTCTGAAGTACTGTTGCTTCCTTACACAGAAGAAACTGTTGCTGTAGAGAATTTTGTGGAGAGAGATATTGAGCCTTCTTCATCTGCTGTAGGTGATGGGGAAGATATGTCGGCTTTTGAGGGCTTTGCGGACATGTTTAATGAACCTGAAGTTGTTATGGGACCTCATCCAAAACCCTCAACTTGTGCTGGTGAAACTGGGAACAGTAGCGAATCCAATCCCGACGAAGTTGATGACACAGATTCACCAGTTTCCATAGAGTCTTGCTTGTCTCATTTTACTAAACCTGAGCTTCTTGCAGATGAACATTGTTGGCACTGTGAGAACTGCACAAAAATAATGTTTGAGAAAAGGAGGTTATCCAGGAAGAAGAAGCTGAAACCTGTATCAGCAACTCAAAATGGGTATTGTGATCATTTTTCAAAATTAGGAATTGAATCCAATTGTAACAATGGCACCGCTGATTCAGACAAGGAGTTGCAGTTGACAAATGGATTTTTGGGTGCCTCTGAAGCTTCTGCTGTTTGCCAAACCGCTGGCAAAGTCAACATGACTGATAATCATGCCAGCAGTTCTTCTGAAGAGTCCACTGAGCTTGCTGCACTTCCAGCTAATGGAAAGGCTTCTGAATTAGCTGAGGACAGTGAATCAGGAGAGAGTGATGTTGAGGAAGCAGATTCAAAAAGTGTGAAGGCAATGAGGAATGCTACTAAAAGGATTTTGATCAGTAAACTCCCGCCCATTCTCACTATTCACCTTAAGAGATTCAATCAAGATACTCGTGGTCGTTTGAGTAAATTGAATGGTCATGTTGTCTTCAAGGAAATTGTTGATCTTAAACCTTATCTGGATTCCAGGTAGACTCTTTCACCTTATACAACCTGCATGACTATTTCTTTGATCATCCTTGTAGTGCATTTGGATTATACCACCTATATACATTGTATTGCCTTATGTATTATTGAATCTTGCATTTAGAGGCAAGATGATGCCTTGTGTGGTGTAACCCAAATGCATCCCCCTATATCTATGGGTGTCTGTCTAATTGATCCATTCCATACCTTATGTTTTCCTTTTGACATCATGTGAAATTTAGCCTTATATATGGTTCTGCCTGATTGGTGGTCTCATGCTGTACAATTTTCCCTTTGATATGATGTGAGATTTTGGCGTCAATTCTTGAAATATGATAATGATGCTGAGTTTGTTCAATGTGTAGGTGTCCCGAAAAGAAAGGAGATTGTAAGTATCGTTTGGTTGGGCTAGTGGAGCATTCGGGAAGCATGAGAGGAGGGCATTATGTTGCATATGTAAGAGGAGGTGACAAGAGACGAGGAGAAGATGGACAAAGTAACAACAGAAGTGTGTGGTACTATGCTAGCGACGCACATGTTCGCGAGACTACCTTGGAAGAAGTTCTTCGCTGTGAAGCGTACATTCTTTTCTATGAAAAAGTTTGAGAAGGTGATTCAATTCATTCCCTTTGTTCATTCTTTTTTGTGGGGAAGGATACAAACTATCATTGAATGCGTACAGAGATACCAACGGAGAGCTCTTAATTTTTATTTTTTTTTGCTTCTCAATACCCAAATTATGAATTCTCCATTTGACGAAAATACACATAACTTAAGAATTTCTCTAGTGTACTACATACATGTTGCATGAAAAGCGGTGGTGCTGGTTTAACCAAGAGGCATTCACCCTGGAAGTTTTTGGGTTACATGAAATTTTTTTCTGTCTTCAATCACTGACTTTTACAATTTAATTTGGTTATGATGATACTTGTGTGTATTTGTTCCTTGTACAAATCATGGAACCATTTACTCGTCCAAGTAAAGCCTTATTCATCGTGCAAGTTAAAGACGTACGTGCTTGAACACTATTTTCAGCTCACCCGGCAGCTCATCAATCTCGCTCTTATCCCACCTACGCATCATACATATGATTGAAGTTCGATCAATATGTCGATTCATATATGCAAGTGAGATTAACGAGACAAAATTAGAATTTGTGTTCATCAAAACACACATACACACCGCTTGTGTTAGAGGATGAAGCTCTTCCATGGTTCCATATGTATCGTCTAGAATCGCTAGCATAAGCAAGACTTCTGGGATCGAGAATTATACGTACGGGCTCGAGAGTACTGAGCCTCATAGAACAATTCCCCTGCCAAGTAGTGACACTCAACACTACGCACGGTCCCTGACATGTGGAAGTTGTGCTTTGACATCCAAATCTTTTCACCACCTGAAAAACTTTCCGTTTTAACTTAATGCTATGAAATAGTATAAAAAAACATACAAAGAACTCAGAGATCCAAAGGCTTAATTACCTGACAAGTTGGCTTAGCTCTTGGCGTGTTGTGGACTAATTGTATCATGTTGAAGTCGAACTTTGCAAGACGAAGCAAGGTCTCGTTCGCCTTATAGAAGCCCATGAAACACCCCTAGGCCATGCCTGTTTCACTGAATGGAACAACAACAAAAAAAAAATGATGCGCTAAAAAACACAGACGCTGAACCTGACGTGAATCGAACACGCAACCTTCTGATCTGGAGTCAGACGCGCTACCATTGCGCCACAGATCCTTAGTGTCATCATCTTCCGTAGAGTATAAATATTGAGCCAAACACAAATCTATAAAAGAATAAGAATATGAGGTTACCTAAAAGGCTAAAAACAACCAAGTATCCCTACAAGAAGGGGATTGAGAAAACCAATTAACCCTTGATGAAAACCAATTTGATCAGGCTTTTACATCGGCCGGTTGACTTGGTCAAATTTTTTGGTCTGACCAATAATTCATAAAAACAATTAATTTGAAAAAAAAGCAATAGCTCCCATCATCCCACATTCCCACATAATCATTCTAACTAGATTACCAATTTGAATAATCCAAGTCATCATCATCAATCATGGATTCATAATCACCATTATTATGTTTGATCATGATCATTGTCGTAATCAACATTGCATTTACTATAAAGTTGCAACTTTGCTCCACCTCATGATCAATAAAAGATGGAGTATCATTTTCTCAATTAAAAACAAGACTATCGTCTCTTTTTTAAAAAAAAAAAATTGCTGAGCTGTGAATAAAAGTAGGAAATGCTCACATAGACTAATGTGTGTTTAAGAGGTTAATGATTGAATTAGAGAATGATGGAAGTTGGAGATAATAAAAAACAAATCCAGAGTACCAACGTTGGTGGCCAAATGTTTTGAACTAATCACTATGTGGTTGAGTAGTTGAATCATGAGTGCTTTCATTAAGATCTTTTTCTTTCCATTATGATTCGTAAATCTCACTAATTATGTAATCTATATTACGAATTTCATGACTTTGGTATATTTTTGGTTTTATTGCACTAATATATGATATTGATATGTACATAAACTTCAACCATGAAGTTTTCTTTTATAGAAAAAACTTCTCTATAAGTAATCTATACTACCTATGGTATAAAGCGGAGACAATGTCTTCACAAAAATTTGTGCCACGTGTCATTTCTATAATAAAATAATTAATCGGGCCCTCCTTTATACAAATTTTGTAGTTGGAATCTCATATAATCTTATCCCGTAAAAATTGCTTAAAATTTAGCAAAATTTATGAATTATCCCGAAAATTATGAATTATCACAACCAAGAATTAGTTATAATCTTCTGATAAATATTATTATTTAATAAAATATGATATTTATTATAAAGTAATTTTTAAACAAATCCAACTTATTTATATTATGAGTTGATTTACTATTGGTAAAAAATACTAATCACAATACGAAGATAAATATATATGATCCTATAATTTTAACTCGATCATTGACATTACATATACATATATATATATTAAATTTGATTTATAATTACATTACCCGTACATGGTACGGAGGTTAAACTAGTTTCTTTTTTTTTTTGATCCAAAGGAGGGCTAATTGCCCGTTTTATTTAAACATAAACTTATTACATATTAGTGCTCATCCAGGAATCTATTTCCATGAATGACACAAGACCCATAGGTGGGTCACTAAACATAACAAAATCTCCATTACAATTATCAGTAAACTTAGATAACCAATCCGCCGCTTGATTCGCATTTCGGGAGATATGCTTCACTTTGACGTTCCACCTCTTGTTTCCGATCAGCTTCTTGCAGCTTTCAATAGTGTTCCAAAACTCATTAGGCTGCCCAGCATCCTCATTCACAGCCTGCACCACCTCCAGAGCATCCATCTCAACTTGCAGGTTCTCAATTCCCAGGAAAAACGCCATATTCAGCCCCTGCAACAAACCCATAAGCTCAGCTTTAACGGCAGAATTGCCCTGTTCCTTTGCAACGAAAGCCGCCACAAATTCCCCTTCATCATCCCTGATCAATCCTCCTGCAGTGATGTGCGCGCTGCCCTCAGAATAAGAACCATCAACATTCAACTTTTTCCACACCGGCTCGGGTCTCGTCCAGTGAGACAGGCACGAGTTGTTCATGGCCCTTTTCCTACTCGCCACAACCTCTGAGTACTCTTTGGCACGTTGTAAGACAAACATATGTTTATCTCCCTGGAAGCTTGCCTGACTTTGAAAGGTTCTTTCATTCCTCCACTTCCAATTCCACCAAGCACCATAAGCAAACACATTGGGCCAGCTACCTGATCTGCTGAGATTTTCCAAGAGCCACTCCTTCAAATTACAAGCATAAAACTGCCCCTTCCTACTATCAATGAGCAGACCATCCCAAACCTCACGAGCCCGCGGACAGTCACGCAGCACATGAATCGTAGACTCCGGCACCCCATTACAGATTCCACAGTTGTCATCCTCGCACAGCCGGCGACGACGCCGATTAACATTACACATGATTGAATCGTGAGCCACCAACCAGATGAACGTCTTGACCCTCTCCGCCACATCTAATTTCCAGATTTTCTTCCAAATATCTTCGCCACCATTGTTGTGTTCGTTCTTGATAATCTCCAAAGCTGAACTGAGGGAAAAATTCCCGGAAACCGTCGGCTTCCAAAAAAAGTTATCCCCCACGCCTTCTGCAGCAACCTTGAGACCAGCAATTTCTTCCAAAGCTTCAGCAGGCAACAAGTGCGCAAACTGGTCCCACATCCAACCATCTATGCCCCAATACTCTTCCACCGTCTTACCCAAGTCTTCATCGTTAACCGCTTCAAGCGCAAGCTCGATCAGGGGTCTATCCATCGCCCAAACGTGGTCCCAAAACAGCGTTTTCCTCCCATCTCCAATTCTTGTTTTGACACCCTGCATCAAAGGACCTTTTGCTTTCACCACCCCATTCCAGAGGTTCGAGGCCCCTCCCTTGCGTTGAAACATGTCCCTATCCTGTCGACCATTACAGTACTTGCTCCGAACAACTCTGGACCAAAGCGAGTCGGTATCTGTCATTAGTTTCCATCCCATCTTTGCCATAAAAGCTGAGTTAACTTGCCTCATGCTCCTCATTCCAAGACCCCCATCATCCATGGATCTTTTCAAAGTCTCCCAATTGATGAGGTGTATTTTCTTCCTTTCATCTGTCGAACCCCACACAAAACTTCTAGTTTTCTTTTCTAATTCATCACACACATGTAAGGGCAAGCTAGAAGTTTGCATAGAGTAGTATGGAATGGATGAAATAACAGACTTAGCCAGAGTTACTCTACCTGCCAAGGAAAGCGTCCTTGACTTCCACCCCGCCAGCTTCGTCTTGACCCTATCCATGATATGTCGGTAGTTTTCTTTCGACTCTCTCTTCTTGGACATGTGAACCCCTAGGTACATACCCAAATCCTCCGTCCTTGTAATTCCGCCCCTATCGCTAATGCTCAGGGCCAACTCATCACCGGTTCCATTAGAAAAGCAAACCTTGGACTTTTGAAAATTAATCTTAGCACCAGCAGCCTTGCAAAATTTCTCCAGGCAAAACCGAATGATGTCCATCTGGTCCACCGAGGCCTCAGCAAACAAGATGAGGTCATCCGCGAAAAAAAGATGAGAAATGGCTGGCCCGCCATCAGACAGCTGAATCGGCTTCCATGCCCCCACATCAACCGCTTCGTCAATAATGTGTCCTAACCGCTCCATATACAGCACAAACAAGTACGGAGACAGCGGGTCGCCCTGCCGAACTCCACGACTAGGCTTGAATCCATCCCCAACGCCCCCATCCCATACCACTTTCATCGAGCAGGAGTTCACACTTTCCATTATCACCTTGATCAAATCACTCGGCAGACGAGCTTCCCTCAAGGTATCATGGAGAAACGACCAGCGCACTCGGTCATACGCCTTCTCTAGGTCGATCTTGATCGCCATGAACGGTTTGCTTCGAGCATCCCTCATAGAGTGCATCACCTCCTTGGTAATCACAATGTTGTCCGTAATTTGTCTCCCCGGGACAAAACTAGACTGCGATGGCGCAACAATGCGACCCATAATCGGTTTCAATCTGGACGCTATGGCCTTGGTAGCGATCTTCATGGCCACATTACACAGGCTGATTGGGCGGAGTTGGTTCATCGACTCCGGATTCTCGACCTTGGGCAAAAGAACGATCAATGTCGCGTTCAGCTTCTCTGGCACTCCTTTGCCCGCAAGAAAGTCGAGAACCGCCGTTTCCACCTCTTCCCTAACATGGACCCAATTCCTCTGATAAAAAACGGCTTGAAACCCATCCGGACCCGGCGCCTTGTACGGGCTCATTGAGTCCAGCGCCTCTTTAATCTCCTGGGCATTGAACCTTCTGCTCAAAGTGCTATAATCCTCTTCGTCTAAACTTGGAAATCTCCCTCTAGGAATATCGAAAGGTCCATCATCCGAAGACTCCTCAACATACAACCTGCGCAGATGCTCTATTGCCATTAATTGCAGCGAAACCTGGTCCCAAATCCACTCCCCCTCCGAATCAAGCAGCCCTTCAATTCGGTTTTGGCGCCTGCGAACCATAGTGCTTGCGTGGAAAAAACGAGTATTCCTATCCCCCTCCAACAGAACCTCCGACCTGGCTTTCTGAGCCCAGAAAATGTTTATTTGATCCAGCACCACGGCAAGCTGTCTTCTAAGCCTCCTGTCGAGGTCGAGAAGCCCGTGAGACGCATGATCACAAACAGCCCGCTGAATACCCTCAATCCGCCTGTATAGCTTGTCTCTTCTTCGAAATAAGTTGCCAAACACGTCTCTATTCCACTCATTCAGCTGAGCTGCTAGATTAGAGAGCGAGACGCACAGCAGCATACCTTTTTCCCAATGATTAACTAGGAAGGCTTGAAACTCACAATGGGTCAGCCAAGCAGCTTGGAATCGGAAAGGTTTCGAAAGAGGCGAATGCTCCTCAAAACCATTCACTGAAAGGAGCAGGGGCGAGTGATCTGACTGGATGGCCGGAAGATGCCGGATGGACGCCTTCGCGAACAACTCACGCCACTCCACATTACATATTCCTCTGTCAAGTCTGCCACCAGCACTCGTAGAAGGCTCACGCCCCCTATGCCAAGTGAACTTTGGCCCCGAAAAGCCCAAGTCCAGCATATCCATTCTTTCATCAATCCATCGCTTGAACTTCCTCGTCCTTCTCCGAAGCTCCTCCGAATCACCAGTCCTTTCCTCCATATTCTTCGTTTCGTTGAAGTCGCCCATGAGAAGCCACGGGTGAGTCACAGAGTTCTTGAAATCCGCCAGCCTATTCCACAGAGCCACCCGGTTCGATGTGCTCGGATCCGCATAAATAGCCGAGAAGAGCCACTGCGCCTCTCCCGTCCTGTTGACCTTAACTGAAACCACCTGATTTTGGATTTCGACGGAATCAATCTTCACTCTGTCCTTCCGCCAAAGCACCCAAATACCTCCTTTAAAGCCCCTGGCCTCAGCTCGGATTCTTCCGTCAAATCCAATACGATCACAGACCTTGTCCGCTTGCTCCCCACTGATTTTTGTTTCCAAGAGCACCAGTATAGCGGGATCATGACGACGAATAAGATCCTTCAAGGCAAGAAGAAAATCACGGCTTCCCGCCCCTTGGGCGTTCCACGTTATTATGTTAAGATTAGGAGCTAACATAACAAACAAATTATAGAGATTTTGATCCTCAACAAACCACTTATCGAGATTGTTTGCCATAGTTGTCGACCATGACGGCATCTCTATCTTGTATGCTGTCGGGCGCCTCAGAGCTCCCTCGTTGCATTTCTTGAGTAGCATTTTCCATTCTGGTGTCCAAAGCCGGATCGATCCTACCCTCGGAGCAGAGGGAGGAATCAGTCTCCTCCATTGGCCCGTCATCTCTTAAAGGAGGGTCGCTTGAGTGTGTGAAAACTATGAGATGGGATGAATGATTGTTGTCGTTCTTGGGAACTGACACTGGGTATTTATCTCTATTAGGTGATTTGGACTGCCATGCTGGCCTCAGTGAAATTTCCTTTCCCGTAATAATCTCCGGGGCTCCCATAATATTTTCTTTCCTTTCTCGTGGAATTCTCTTGTCCGATTTCTCCTCTATAACAGATTTTCTTGAAACATTTCCATTCTCAGTCTCCTTGATTTTTGCCACGATGTTCTTGTTCTGTATTATCTTTGTATTCTCCTTGATAGTTCCCACTGATTTCTCCTTTGAGGTTTCCATAATTTTGATACTCATGTTTTTGTTTCCCCGAGAATCCTTCCCTAATTGATCCTTCCCTTTTAGAGCCTTCCTTGGCAATGTTGATTTAGCAATCTCCTTTCCTTTGCTATCACCCTGCAGTTGCGCCGAGATTGTCTCTTTGAATTGCATTCTAAGCTTACTACTCTCGATTTCCTTATTTTCCTCCTCCTCAACTGTGTCCTGATTTTCCGCAATCTCATCCAAAATTTGGAAACGAGATCCAGACGCACCCGATCCGATTTGCGCAGAAATCGGAGCCGGCGTTACCGGTCCTTGATTGGCCTTGATTGAAGTTTCCTTGGAGTTGCTATCCTTGTTGGTCGGATTTCCGATAGGCGCTTGTCGGTCGGAATGTTGCTCCGGCGGGCTTTCTTTCCTCTGCGTGCCACCCTCCTTAACGTTTCTCCGACTTTTATTTCTTTTTGCTACCATCCATTCCCCAAAGTCCTCTTGGATTTCAGCTTGAAGATTTGGAGAGTGATTAGATTCGTTTGTATGCTCTGTGCCGGAATTCATCTGGTCTGTGTTCTTGCATTGTTCTTTAACATGACCTATTTTCCCACACCCAAAACAGATCATTCACAAGCCCTCGTATTGAATTCTCCAATACCTCCCATTCATCCAGACTTTTGATGTTAGAGGTTCAGTAATGTCCAACTCAATGCATAACCTTGTATATTTTCCTCTGGTGACCGCATTTGTTGTCCTGTCAACTTTCAGGACTTTCCCCAGCGTTACTCCAAGATCATCGAGGACCTCTTTATCAAAATATTCCATGGCTAAGTCTGGCACTCTTATCCAAGCAGCCACTCGTTTTAACTTTTCCTCTGCCGCAATAAAATTTGGCCGCCATTTCTGAATTGTAAGGTAACTGTCCCCAATCAGCCACGGACCATCATTCAAAACGTGGTTCAAGTCTTCATCATTGCTGAACCGAATCACATAGAAATCGTTTCCTGTATCAATCATTGAGAACTCACCTTTTGGCTTCCATTTTTGAGTAAGATGGCCTTCCTCCAGGGTTTCCGAATTCTTCTCTTAGTTTCAGCGGTTAAGAGAATCACTGGACACTTGGGGTCGACCGAGTCCGGCCTAACATCATCAACCAGATCGTCATCTGACTCATCTTCTTCCCAAAAAGGGTTTGAATACTCCACCAACATACCATCTTGCCGACTACCTGTGACTGAGTCCTTGTATGTGAAAACAGATTTCCCCCCACCCAAAATCTTATTGGCATCAGTAAGGGTAGGGAAACTTTCCTCCATGCCTTGTGATTCACTCATTTCCTCTATAGTGCGTTTCGTTTTCTTGCTAGTCCTGTTGGTTTCCATCGCCGATGGAATTAACGGTGGTTTCCAGTTTGTGTCGCCGGTAGTCATTTAGCTAGTTAACATAAAAGAGAGCTTTCTTTTTTAAGTCTTTCATTTATTTCCAAAAGTGTTTTTTTGGAAGTTTTTTTTCAAGGAATATACTAATGTGCGAAAGGCTCGTGGAAGATTAAAATTAAGTAGGAGAATGAATGAGTTAGTGTAAATAACTTTATATAGTGTCATAAAAAATATTAACTTTATAGAAAAGTTGATTCAAGAATATCAAAAAAATAAAGGGAAATTTGAAACAACAACTAAATTCATACAATTACATAACAAGGATTTTTTTTATTATGCACCCTAAGGACAAATTATCATAAACTAGTATTGGAATGATTTAGTAAATCTTGAAATTGGAATTGTTTTTATTTATTTTTTGGGACAGATCTACTATTTACTCTTTAGGATTTAATTTCCATATTTAATAGGCTTATGACATACAATAGAAAAATCGAATTAACAATTATTACGCCACATGTACATGCCATGTTGTTATTTTATTAATTGAAAAGAAAAACAAGATTAATAATAGTTAATAAGATATTTTTTTCCATTAGTTTTCTTCTTCCTTTGGTCTCCTTCTTCGTTGATGTAAAACTCAATCCACTGCCTACTCCATCAAATATCCCAACAATCCAAATCGACATCCCGACCATCAACTACCACTTCCTTGCCTCCCTAGAACTCAACCTTCTCCTCACCCGCTCATTGACCGGTTAAAATCCGGTTGTAATCATTGATGACGAGGCCAACACAGCCTTCGTGGGCGAGATCTTCTTGTTGACCCTCTCATTCCTAGATTTGACCACACCTAGGCCATGGTCAAAATTTTCACAGACCAACACATCCACTGTAATAACCGCTATTTTTATAAATAAGAGAAATAAAGTTTTCTTAAAATCCTTATGCGTACAACGAACAAAATGTCGTCAATAGTAAATTCCTCGCCCAATTAAGTGTAAAACTCGTTCAAATTCAATTATGGAAAAAACGGGTCCCTTATATTAAATTATTCTTTTAAAGTAAGTTATTCAAGAATATAAGGAGAATGAATTAAAAGAAAAAAGAAAAAAAAAAGAAATTTAATGAAGGAGGAAAAAATTAACAGATGAGTAATAAGTAAAATAATTGGGTAAACTTTTAAATAATTAAACCCAGCCCGTTAATAGCCCAAAAATAAAAAGGGAGGGAGAGTAGGGGAGGCAAGTGGGACTTGAACCCCCCCAACCTCTCCGACCCCCTTTTCTTCCCTTACCAACTGGGCTACGAGAGCTTCTCATTCTATTTAGAGAACGTATTTTACTTAAACTCGATTTTTGGGCCTTGACCAAATCTTTGACTGAGACTTGGCTATCCCCTTCATCATTTCTCCACGCCAATGGAATTCGGCCGTCTGCCCCAAAATCCCATGGAATTCGGCCGTCATTACCCCCATCACCTTACTCTTCTCTCCCCTATCTAATTGGATTTGCAATCAATTGCAAAATCCCATCTTGAACTTGAATAAGATTTTTCGTTAGATTTTTCGGGCTCAATTTCAGCTATAGATAGGCTTCGGTTCGGCCAATAAAAACCAGATTCATACTCCACCAAATCCCCTCTACAACCTTTATTCAAAGCCCCAGCCGAATCGGCTCCGTTTTCAACCTCCGAAAAAGACGCCGACCGAGCCTCCCATACGCCGATCTCCACCACCGGTCTCCTGTCGTCGCCGAGACCGCCACCAGGAGCTTCGCCGGAGCCCGCTGAGCCACCCACCGTCTGGAAAAGCCCCCCAGGAGTCGTCGACGGGGTTCCACCATTGAAGCCGGCCGGTCGGGTCCTTCCGGTCAAGTGCAAAGAGGAAGGTAGAAGGAGGGTCCCTTCAGCAACTCCTCAAAATTGAAGCAAAGAAAATTAGACAGGTGGGCCTAATTTTTTTTAATGCTTGGGCTCCACTTGTTAATCTCCAGCCCATTTACTCCTCAATATACAACCCCTTACGTGCTAGTTGGAGATAGGATCAAACCACTTCATATATGTATTAACTTGCTAGTATAATATTACCACATACAAATTTAAAGGGGAATGATCTAGTGGATTCATGCTCTCATAGTATAAAGCAATATACTTACGTTCATATTCTATTTTTTTTTTTTTTTTCTAATGAAATTTAAAAAAAAGGGGTAAGTCACATGATATAGTACGTACAAAATTCATAACTAGTTTCCAAATAAAATAAAAATGTGGCCTTTCAATTAAACTATATAGTGTCCACATTACTACTTTACTATAAATAATGAGATTTATAAGATATGCTTATAGAGAGGACTTGATGGGTAATTTATAAAATTTATACACATATATATATGTATGCATACATTCATACGCTAAGGACCGTATTAAAATGTTCCTGTTCTTTTGGAGTTATAAATTATGAAAGAAAAATAATTTATAAGGGACTCACAAATTTTTGTAAAGGAAAAACAATAATCGGAAGAAGTATTCGGGTTGAAATAAATTAAATATTAATTTAATCCGTATCGCTTTGAAACCGTATCCAAATTAGGTTAAGCGTTCGAATCGACGTAAGCTCGCGAAACGAATCCGTAGGACTCGAATTCTGCAAATCAGAGGCAAGTGGTTTGGTTCTCTTCTTCACGATTTCGTACATGCAAGTGGATGGTCCTCCCTTATTACTCGATATTTGTGAATTTCTTTTCCTCCGTTATCATATCCATCTTATTGGGAACACCTTGCTTGCTAAATAAAATGAACTTAGGGTTATTTGCTGTTTAGAAATAATGACCCCATTGTTATTTACATTATTGTACTGCGCTAGCCCATGGACTTAGGACCGATGATTTTGGCCTTGTTTGTTTAAAGTGTCTCGTTTAGAGAACTTCTCTAGATTAGTGTATGTAGGACAGAAACATATGATATAAGTCCTAAACAACTTATGATAACAATGAATTATGTACGGGTCATGACTCCATTTACTTTGTTGACTTATGTCTTTAAGCAATGTCGGATCAGGGATTCGTCTTATGTCTTAAAGCAATGTCACATTGTAATAAAAAGTCGGCTTATGTCTTTTGCAATGCCGTACTTAAAGTAATAAAAAGTCTGCTTATGTCTTTTGCAATGCCGCACTTAAAAAAAAAATAACTAAGGCTTACGTGAATTGAATTGGGTGAAATCGTGAATTGTTGAAATTGAATTGTTGAATTGAATTGAATTGTTGAAATGGATATTCCTCGGGTGGCCCTTGACTCTTATGAGTTGCCACATCCGAAAATCGTTAAAATAAAATGTATTGTTGTATTACTAAGAGAAGATAAGTCAAGGTAGATGTTTATTAAACCTTGACATGAATTAATAAGTTCCCAACAAAATCTTAATCATCTTTTGTTCCTAGGAATCGCCTTCTTGTGGTTTCCTATTCTTAAAAGAAAGCGTTAGTCATCTCCTTCCGGATTTATGCCTTTCATTATCATCTCAGTTGTATTTGCATAAAGCCTCGTTCTCCAAAATATATCACACCCTCACCTCAAAAGAACCCGATTGTCGTGCATCGCTCAGTTCCCTGTGGACTTTGATGCCGACATACTTAGCCTTTTAAGAACCTAGTCATATTCTACCACTTGCTTAGTCTCGCGTTAGACTAATACCACTTTCTTTTCTTCCTGACATTGGTCGGCTGGTATTTCCTGCTTTTATGGAAATATCAGGAAGTAAAGACAGGTTTGCCGAAGACCAAAGACGAAGACTCGAGGATTTAAAGGAAGAAAGATTTTTAAGAGGTTTCAAAATATTTTACATATTTTGGAATTTCCTATGTTGTAATATAAGTCTTTGTCGCTTTTGTACAAGATCGTGTAATGTTACCAAAGCCTTGGGTGACTTTGGATGGTAAAAATCCGAGATCACTGGCATGTAATACCCTGGGGTTCAAAATAGGGGTGTTACATCCACCATGTCGTCCTCTTCCTAGATCCGACCACGTTTAGGCAATAGTCGGAATTTTACAAGGAGTGCAATCCTAAACCCAAGACTTGTAGAAGTTTCCATTACATCACGACAAGTTACAGATCTGTAGGAATTCATGGATGAAATAGCTTAATATTCTCTCCATTTCAAAATAATTGTCCAAATAGCATTTATACATATATTCAGGAATATTTTTTTACTCTATTACCCCTATCAACTATTTTGGAACGAATGGGTATAAGTACTAGAAGTATCTCTTTCTCTACAAAGAACAAGAAAATCTAGAGCATCTTCAGGATCATCCTCTTGAGCTCGGCTACGCCGACAACCTTAGATAACTAGATTGTCGTTGACAAGCAGACAACGACTCTAACATGCGCATTGTGGTCTTGCTTAGTGAGGAGAGTGGTGAGAAGGGGTTGAAGATGGTCTTGAAAGAAGAGGTGGCGAGCAAGGGAGGAGGAAGCATAGAAGCGGATGTCAATGTGGGGATGGAAGAGGCGATGGAGGAGGGAAGGAGGTTTCAAGGGAGAGGGAGTGAACGGCGAGATCTAGTTCAGCAAGATCAGTGAGGCAATTGAGGGTGGTGGCTAGGAGGTGGCGGCAGGTGCAAACCTAACTTTTTTTTTTGGAATTAACGTGGGTGTCGGGCCGCCAGAGCGAACCCACTAATCCCACGGGCCCTGCGGAGCAAGAGACCACGTTATGACTAGGTGGGGCTACCCTAGCAGAATATTTATTCTGCCATGCTCCCAGTGGCCAACCCCGATGATCGAACCGGTGACCTCTTGGTACTACCAAGAGTTTTCTACCGCTGGACCAAACGGGGTTGGTTGGTGCAAACATAACTTTGCCAAGGGAAGACGAAGAAGGAAGAAATAAGACAAAAAAAAAATAAAATATAAGAAATAAGAAAGAAAAGGTAAATAAAAAGTAAGTTATAAAATAAAAACACATATCATATCAATTTTGCAATAATATTTTAAGATTCATATTCTAGTAAACCAATTCTAATGGGGGTGAGCTTCATCTTCTAATCACGTCAACAATCCGTTATTTAATAGGTTAAAAATTGCGTAGTTTTACGTTAAGAGTTAAAGTGCCTATTTTACACAAAATGATGGGATTGGATATACGTATTCAACCATATAGTATATGGATTTTATACTCCGTAGTACATTGTTTATCCCCATATTAAAAATTAATACAAGAAGAACGATACCACAAGGAATTTGTTTGGATATAACAGCCGATGAAAAAGTCACGATCACGAGATCCTCAACACAACTACCAGACACCAAAGTACTCCCAATTCCGTTACAGTCAAACCCACAGAGCAGACCAACGACAAATTACCTGAGCCCTGATCTGCAAATATTTACAAAGCCGGCCCTCTCTCCAATTTATACCTATTAACCAATTACTCCCTCAAAACTCATAATTTCAAAACAGGAACCCACCATTAATCACTACGGTATTTAACTAGTACTCCGTATTCACTACTCCACTACTTGCTTCCTGCTCACACGTGCCAAATGGTCCCGTCTTCCCTTTCCAACGCCGGAATCCTCTCTCCACCTTTTTTCACCCTCAAACCTCACAATTCACAGATCTGAGCCCCCTTTTAAAGCTCCAACCTTCGTTGCCCTAAATTCTCGCTTACCATTCCCAAATCCAACAATTGACAGCCCTGTTTTGAGCTCCCCCACTCATCAGCTGCTAGAAAAAAAACCACTTGCGGTTTCCCTTCGAGGAGGTTTCCGGTTTCCGGCTCGGGAAGCCATGGGAGGGATGACTTCGTCTCTGGCCGCGAAATTCGCCTTCTTTCCGCCGTCGCCGCCGTCGTACGGGCTTTCGGTGGAGGAGGCCACCGGCAAGCTCCGGATGACGGAGCTTGCTGCTTCCGAGAGGGAGAACGCCGACGTCCTCAAGCTGCCGACGAAGAAAGGGAACGAGATCGTCGCCGTCTTCGTCAGGAATCCGGCGGCTTCGCTCACCGTGCTTTACTCTCATGGGAACGCCGCCGACATTGGCCAGATGTATGAGCTCTTCGGCGAGCTCAGTGTTCACCTTCGAGTTAATTTGATGGGGTCAGTGCATTTAATTGTTGGTTTTAGGTTTGTTTCCATACTTGGAAAATTGTTGTTTGTGAGCTGATATGATCTTAGTTTGCCCCCATTCAGCTTAAATTAGTGTTAAAAAGCTAGAGTCTGTCTCAGAGGGTTGATTGTGATTGGAAGTTATTTTCCTAGCTAGTGATTTTAGGGTTGAATTTTGTTGCTTGATATTTTCGGTTCATTAATTGTTTGTGTCAAGCGAATTTAGGCTTGAATCCGTAGACTCGTAGTACTACTAGTACATATCCATTTCTTTCCTTCTAATCCAAAAATAGAATCTTGAAAGCTTTCCAAGTTAGTCACGTGGAATGAGAATATCTGTTGGGGGAAGGTACACTCAGCTATGGAAGTTTACTTGGGTATGAAATAAAGAGGGTTCTTCCTTGCAGAAAGGCTGTAAAATACTTACTATGGTCTGGCTACAACTGCTTAGTAAGAAACATTCCTTTTGTTGTTCTGCAGATATGACTATTCAGGATATGGGCAGTCGACTGGGAAGGTATGGAGATCCGTTTGTCCTTTATTGATTTTCACTGGACATATTAATAATAGACCAATGAAGTTTACAAATCTACTACTTTTTTGTTTTGCAGCCAAGTGAACACAATACTTATGCAGACATAGAGGCTGCATATAGATGCCTGGTGGAGAAATATGGGGTGAAGGAGGAAGATCTTATCTTGTATGGTCAGTCAGTAGGAAGTGGGCCAACTCTAGATCTGGCAGCTCGGCTACCGAAGTTGAGAGCCGTCGTTCTCCACAGTCCCATCATGTCCGGGCTGCGTGTGATGTATCCTGTCAAAAGAACCTACTGGTTTGACATATATAAGGTACCCTAAATTCTTTTCTAGGATGATCACTTATTGGAGCTCAGCATTTCATTTTTTTTTGCTTATAAAGAATGGTTCTTGTGTGTTTTTGTGTAGAATGTGGACAAAATCCCATTGGTCAAGTCCCCCGTTTTGGTAATCCATGTAAGTCTCTACTACTTGGTAGATTTGTTTCCTAGAGGCTGGTGTCTTATTAAATGGCAATTTAGTTGTTTCACTGTCCATCAGAAATGACTACTTTGCTAAACTATGCAAGTAGCTCGGCTTAGGTTATGTAGAATTGCTTTCTATTAGGTTCATTACCTTGAGTAGAACCTCTTCCTGATAAGCTCTCAAGCAGAGTGAATGCAAACATCTTGAAGTTTTGCGTTTAAAAGCTGTGTTAAATTGTTAGGCAAAAGCTGTGTTCCTCCTGGTATCTGATTACTCAGCATTTGCATTTTTTTTTTTATCTATCTCCTTCTTAGTCTTATTGACTCCTATTTCCCAATTCAATTGAAATATAATGGAGATTTGATGAGCTGTTGGGTTTTTGGATGTCACTAGGGAACTGCTGATGATGTTGTGGACTGCTCTCATGGGAAGCAGCTTTGGGAGCTTTGTAAAGAGAAATATGAACCACTGTGGATAAAAGGAGGCAATCATTGTGACTTGGAGCTCTACCCCGAATACATTAAACACCTGAAGAAGTTCGTATCAGTAATAGAAAAGTCACCATGCTTGGGAAGTGGAAGTGGACCCTCATTACAGCCTTCAGATAGATTAGAACATTCACGTAGCAGCACAGATTGTCGAGACAAATCAAGGTCAAGCGCTGATCAGAGAGAGATGCCAAGAACGAGTACCGAACAGAGAGACAACAAACCCAGGAAGAGTGCAGACTGCAGAGACAAATCAAGAGCTAGCGTTGACAAGAGAGAGAAATCAAGGAAGAGTGTGGATACCATGGAAAGAGCAAGTAATAGCAGCCTTGAACGACCTGAGAAAGCAAGGAACAGTGTTGATCGGTCAGTCAAATGCACCCTTAACTCAATATTCTCTATTTTGCAACATTTGTTTTCTGTCTTGAGGAATGTTTATAAACTGCAACACTTGATACTGAGTCTTGCAAGTCCAAAAATCGCAGGTTTGGAGATATGATGAGGTCGGTTAGGTTATGCAATATCGACTGTTTCAGGCCTACGGCTGCGACGGTTTGATGCTGATAGAAGGAAAGTATAGATTCAGAAGCTGGGATTGGTTTTGATTTGCTTTATATATTTGACTAGGCATTTGGGCAGCTTAACATCTGTGGCTGTGGGCATTAGGATAAAACCGTTTTTCTTCCACTTCTCTGTCCAAATGGTTACAGGAAATTAATTTAACAAAGGCTGATTGGTTTGGTTTTATGCGTGGTGTTTTGTTGGTCTGTCAATAAATCAATAAATTTCTACTCTTTTCTCTCAATTTCCCCATGTGATCTATTGTTGGAATTTACTGCGAGTTAGATTGTCTGTATCATTATCAACAACCACATTTGCCAGCTTTAATGAAACAGTGAAAGAATGTTATTGGTTTTAATTGGAGGAAGACAATATTTTCTCCATCCTGTGCTGTCAAATAAGACTCAGTAGTGATCTTCTTCAGTTTTCTATAATTTCTATAATCAGCGCAAATTGCAAACCAGGAAGCTTAACTAGGGAGTCTACTTTAAAGTTTGCAAACAGACGGCTCAAGCCTCAATGTGAGAGCCATATACTATAGAATTTCGAAAGTAGCAACAGTACAAGGAAGGAAAACAAGTTGCGCAATGCCAGGCGTACAGAATTTTAACCTGACAGCTTGTATTCAACTTAAACTTACTACACTGTATGTTCGAAGTAAACTAATCATTTGTACTGCTTACTTTCAAGCATGATCACGCCTTCATCACCATCAAAAGTAGAATTTTCACCCTCATCACCCCACCAGAACCTTACAAGTATGGGGAGTCCTGTAATCCGGTTGGATTGCGAGTCTTCTCCTCAACAGCTTCTTTGAGTTTCCTCCCCAATGCAAATGCCAATGGTGGTGGGACCGCGTTTCCAATCTGCCTATGTCTGTTGTGAATGCTGCCATAAAACTTGTATCGATCCGGAAAGCCCTGCACGAGGATACAAAAGATGTTTAAAAGAGAAAAATCCTTGCAAAATTGCTTGTGATGCAAAGTGATTCAAATGAGAAGCTAGAAATGTAGCATGTGAGTTGAAAAAGACTTACTTGAGATCGAGCACATTCCCGAACAGAGACAATTCTGTCTTGGTCAGGATGAAAGCACATTCCAACCTTTCCCATTGGCTGTGGGTCAGTAATAGATGTTGGGAAATTACCTTCCCAATCCAACCGTCCAAACAGGCCCTTCCACTGGTTGTGCCTGTCAGCGGTGTTTGGTAGGCACCACGGGATTAGATCAACCATCTGCCCTGTAGATAACCGTACCTGGATGGTAGAAGAAGCAATTTGAACAAGGTTTTCAGGCACACATGTACAACAAAACCACAACTGAGAAGCAGGATGAAGAGAGCACCTGAATTGTTTCAAGTGTATAATATTTTCAGTTGATACAGGCAACACAGTAATTATCTTTTGTGCTATACAGGAAATTTAGCCAGAAGTTCCGATAAATAACAGTAGAGAAGCAGATATACCTTCTCTTCAGGAAGGTCACGCCAATCTGCACCTGGCCGTTTTGGAATTCTCTGGCACCGAATAAGATTCAACTCGTTCATTTCTTTTGAAATATGATCAGTCAAAGAAACCATATCCCCACGAATCATTGTTTGAAACCAAGATACAGGATCATTTTTGTACTGCAACAGAAAAATTGGAACACTTATAAATGCCATCCAAAATAATAAGAGCAACAGCCAGTGATTGGCAATATGTACTACAGACTCAGGAGTAAAAAAGGTCCAAACCTCCATTGTGTCCTTGGAAGCTCCATTCTCAACTGCTGGAAGATCACCAATTGTATCTCTAACAGTTATAGATCGGAAAGGAGCACCAGTTGATGTACTCCTTACAGCAGCATATTGTACATTGTTATCTAGTGTGATTTTGAGCTGAGGACTAGCAAAGACATGCATTGGCTCAGGCCATTCAGGTAATATCTCCTCAGGTGATGCAGCCCATATGAATGCACGTTTACGTGATTGAGAAACACCAAAAGCTCCAGCTTCTAAAATTCCATATCTCACCTATGTGAATTAATGGCAGGTTATACTTCTCTCCATATTTTCAACGGGGGTGTGGGGTCAGAGAAATCTTATACTTTCTATGCACAGATTAGGTAAGATGAACATTTTCAGTTACCTGATATCCCATCTCCAAGAGTGAAGCTACTGCTAACCGAAATGTCTGGCCTTTGTTGAATGACACAAAGTTCCTCACATTTTCTAAGAGAAAATATCGAGGCCTGAAGTAATCCGCAAAGGATAAAAATGCTAAAATCATCTCACATTGAACTTTACTCCATATGCCTTGATTAAATCTATTCATTCCTGAAAAGCCCTGTAATACAATGATATTGTAAGCATAGATCTCCCATCTATATTTTCTAAACAAGGTTTGAGTAGTTTGTACCTGACAAGGAGGCCCTCCATTGATAAAATCAACTTGCCCAGGTTTAGGCAAATTGTTGATGACCGTCTCATCAAGCTTTTCAGCCAACTCAGCAGCTTCTGGAGTGGAAATACAGTCACTTTCATCCCCACCAGCAGACATTATAGCTCTAGCAAGAACATCAATTCACATGGAAAATTTTAGGGAAAAAAACCCAAGTAGAGCTGTAACACAAGATGGTTATATAGCCTAACGGAAATTTACTTCAGAATAACATTGCAATTGTTGATAAACATTGTTGCCTCTGCATGATTCAGTTTGAAAGCTTCTCCAGCAGGCTCCTCATATTCAATAGCCCATTTGGTCAATGAGACACCTGCAGGGAGTTGACCAACAAGACAATTCAACAACAGTTCCTAAATTTGGAGATGGGCCAATCCGAAAGGGTATTGGTAAATTACCTGACTGCTGCAAACCTTCAGACAGACCACCACAACCAGCAAAAATGTCTAGAGTGGCCAGTTGATTTGCCTGTGCCTCTTCTTTTTTACCAACAGTATCATCAGTCTCTCCTTCTATACCCTTGCCTTTCTTTTTCCTTTTCAACAAGTCATCCGCCATCTTTTGTTGTAGACAACTCAGTTTAATGTTGCTTGGTAACTGTTAGAAGCACAAATCGTTACAGCAGAACTAGAAATTCAAACCTCTCTATCAACTGAAAAAGAAACAAGCAAATAAAATACCTGCTTGATAGCTCCACTTTTAGGATCATATAGATGTTCACAGAAAAATATATGTTCATACATAGCAGGGCTCTTTGAAGATTGAATGTAATGTTTCTTTCTGACTTCACATCTCCCTTGAATGGAAGTCAAAGTCACCGTAAGCACCTGTTCACTGTAGTAAACCTGAAATTTGTTCAAATAAAACTTCAAATTATAATAAAGAACTAATAAAGCCATATAATACAAATTAATATAGCATATGTCACAATTAATTTGATCTGTTCTAGAAAACTATATCCATTTTCTTTTAGCATATCAAATCCTGCATAACATTTACGCTCAACACAGAGAAAATACCAAACTATTCATCAAATTTTATGAATGTTTACCTCCCTGATATCAGACCGATACGCCCTCTCCTCTGAGATGTCTTCTGGCCTGAAGAATCTCCGAACTTTAGCCTTCACTGATTCAGGATTTGGTTTTTTAGAAGTGTTTGGCAGCACAAGTTCCACGAGTTGACAAATAGCATACGGTTTCAAGCCTACATTTCTCCCACTTTTGAAAGTTCCTTTTTCTCTTTCATCTGTTGCAACAAGATTAAAAGGTATGTACACAAAATCTTCAACTTTGTAATCAGTTCCGTTATATGTAAAGCTACTGTGGGAGGCATTCAGCTTGAAGATGTCCTTCTCTTTCTTACTTTCCTTCATCTTACAGGAGTAGCAAATCCCAGAGCCAATGCCCATTGTCTCACTGGGAAGCCTTAGGAAAGCACCTCTTTGAGGTGAGTATAAAAATTTGCAATAGTACTCCAATGGCAATCCTTTCTTCTTTCTCTCCTCTGCTTTTTCCTTGTCAGCCTTATCAGCTTCAGCATTAGCCTTGCGATGCTGAAATCCCCAAGGCATCAACCGTATCTCCACTTTAACAGTTTGCTTGATGGCCCCAAGTTCAAACTCCAGACATTCCTTTGTCAAGAACACCTCCCTCTCACTAGCAGCAATGCCTAAGATTGTCTCAGATCCTCGTAGCATAAGTCTTCCATGAACCATCTTTTTTCCATTTGACTTTTCAAACATATATTCCACAAAATAAACAGGCAGAGATTCTTCTGAATCAACCGTTTCAATGATAACAGAACCCCCAACAGAAACTAACTCTCCACGAATGTAAGCCTGTTGATAAAGCTTCTCACTGCCACATGTTTTTCCTGTCGGTTCTCCATCCCATTTGATATCCTGATTGGAACAACGCAGCCTTTTCTGGGCGGATTTCGAAAGAACATTATCTGTTTCATGATCTGATACTTTGTCATCTACCTCCTCCTCAGCATCCTCTACTTCTTCTGTTTCCTCTTCAGCTTCTATTTCTTCCTTGGGTTCGTCACTAGCCCCATCATTCAAATTCTCTGGAGCATAATTTGAATAGAACTCCCCCCAAATTCTGTTGATCAGCCGAGTAGTGGTAGCTGGCATCATACTCCTTTTTGATGTGACAGGTGTCATTGTTGCTCTTGGATTCAAGTTTACTCCCTTGCTAATGACAGACTTCTTCTTCATCAGCCATTTAGTGTGATGCCTGCCTTCCATTTTCTCTTGAAGCCCGCTACCAAAAGCAGACTTTCTGATGGCATCATCAGGATACAAAGCAAATTGCTGTAGAATTATCTGACCATGGACAACCACATACCTTTCCACTGCTGCTGCGTTGGAGGATATATAACTAGGGTCCTTATCACTGAGTTCAGATAGCTTCTTAATAATATCTGAGAATGATAGACGTGCCACACGGCTCTGCTGTTTTAACATCATGATGATACATATACCCACCCGGGCTGTTTTTATTACAGTATCATACCATCGAGAATATTGCTTGGATGGCTTTCCAAGCCTATACCTGAAAACACAGAAAGAAGACAACAACAAAACAGAAAGATAAGTAACAATCTATAAAAGGTCCCACAATTGTTACAATGTATTTGATCATGCAGTAGGAGCATAAGGGACACATTTGCAATCAAACTTATTTTTGCAGCTGTTTTTCTGTTCTATGTTTTTACTTTCTCTAGTAGTGTAGCAATAACTTGATAATATCAAAACAATAAATAGTAGAGAGTACTGTTTAGGAAAATAATATATAGACGTGAAGAGTATACCAGGCCATGTCTGTTCTAATTGATATGAAGATCATAGATGCTCCGAATTCAATCATCCATTCCTTTATAGCACTTAGATAGATTGGAATTCCATCAGCATCTGTCAATCCAGCAGAGGCGGAAGAGGATTGATCTACATCAAGAGAGTACCCACTTCCATCATCCTCTGTCATAATACCAGACCCAAAAATTGTCACATCAATATCAGCACAGGGTCTCATAGGCAGCAGCTCCAAAGATATTAGCCTTGCATCAGAATTATACAGAGACCAATTATGAAGCATGGTTTTTGGAAGTTCGTCTGGGTGAAAAACATCCATTGAACTATCAAAAATAATGTACTCATCAGTTTCTTCATAGGAAGGCTTGTAATACGATGGTGGAGGATAGTCATCTGCAATCTCATCTTCATTTATTTTGATATAAAACTTATTGGAGGATGGGACTCTGTTCTTGTTTTTCTTTTTCATGGACTGCCAATACTCTTCTTCTTGCAACAATCTAGCCATCTTCACATCTTCATCTTCTTCACCAGGAACTGAGGAGTTCATCAGGCCTTTACTCTCATCAGCCCCAATTTTCAAACTGCCACTAGGAACCATGTTGGCTGATGCAGTATGTCCAGTGTCAAAAGCCATAGAACTCTCACTTTCCTCACGGAGAGCATTAAGCACAGCAAGTTCCACAAATCTATGATCATTTTTCTCAGAGGTATCATCCAAACCAACCAGCTGATTATAAATGAAACTCCCTTGAGCAATGAGAAACTCCTTTATTGATGATGCACCTTGAGGGAAAATCTTACTGTCATTCATAGAGCGAACAACCCTAGCAAGTAGTTCATCAAAAGATATGTCTGGATTCCCACCAGATGCTCTAGAAACTTGCTTGTATACTTCAACACAAGCACGGGCCTTCTCATAAAACATGCCATATATATTTCTGTAACTCGCTGATGGTTTAACACAATCATAATCTGCCATTTCTGTGGAAGCCCAGATGACAGGAGAACCATCCTCATATCCAGAAATAGACCAATTTTCAATGCGACCAAAGCCTTCACATCTTACCCCCTTCTCTTTGATTTTCTCTGAGTTTGGCTCCAATGGCAAGATTACACCAGTGATGTACAAATCAAATACTTCCAGCATCTCTACAGGTTGAGGTTTACCTTCTTCATCATGAAAAATAAAATCAGTGAGCCTCCTATTAGGGCGAGGGATATCATGCCCAGGGGTCATGGCAATTGCAGCTACTTCATCTTCAACAACATGGTCTCGTTTCATTTCAATCACAGAATCTTTTTCATTTAAGCGAACCGCCTTCTCCTTGAAGTCTGAACACGCTGCAGCACGCCGGGGAATCTTCCTGGATCGCACTGTAATTTCTTCACTCTTTTCTTTTTTGGCTCTCTTTTTCCCTTTGAGAATGGCTCCATTATTATCACAGATATCTGGGTCTTTAATTGCATCAACACTACCCACTCCTACGCAAGAAAATGAACAAAGACAAGTTAAATTCTGCAAGTGAATCTGAGATACAATTTAAATTCGAAACAAAATAAAAGAGCCGAAAATGCTATTTTGGCTAATGTCAACTTGATAGTTACCAACAGAGCATTATTTCCAAAAAAACAAAAACCGAAGACAGAACGGTTGTCGTTTGTCAGTACATACAAGGTATTTCTCTAGCTATACAATAGTTATAATGTAAGCGCGTGCGCGTGCACGAGCGCGTGTACAATGAACATTAATGAGAACAATCTGTTGGACAAATTTGAACACTAATAAAAGAGCAATGCATCAACTCAATATCAACACACCATTCAAAGTGATTTATAAGTGGAACTTGCTGAATAACAATTATCTTCACTAAATGTTCACAATTAGAAAAAAGTTAGTAAAGATTAAAACCCTAGTAATACCATAAAAAACACAAACAACAGCATAGACCTAGATTTGGGAGTATAAATCAGTGAGAAACCCCACAAATCCTACGCTCACAAAAAAATCAAAGAACCGACTATTTAAAAGTAGATTGACTATAGTAGAATTGTAGAAAGGTTCCATATGCAAAATAAACTATAGTTCACATCATCTGATCCTAAACCCACATGCAACAAGTGCAGTTATCCCATTTCAAGTTCAAGGCTTGCTTATATCAAAATTGACCCCAAATTCCGACGATCTAAACTTCTTCTGAACTTCAAAATTAAATACCTTGAGCCCAAATTTCTACCCTCTTAAGTTTTTTCTAAACTTCACAATTAAACATCGAACCCAGATAACATCGAATGTTGGCAACAAACGATACCAGATTTCACAGTAATTTGCACAAAAAATGAATCGAAACGGAGAAAGAGTACCTGGCATGGCCGATCAGCGAGTGTAGCGAAGGAACGGGCTAAAGAGAGGGTTTAGCAGAGCAAAGCAAACGAGATTTGAGTAGGCGAGAGTGATTGGGGAAAGTGGCGAGGGTTTATCGACGAAACCACGATGCTTGAGAATTGGGGATCGGGGTCTTTTTCAATGAGGGGAGAAGGCGCCTCGTTTCGGAAAGAATCGGAAATGGAGGGAAATTTTTAAGAGGTGCCATTTTAGGGTTTTATTTTGGGAGGGAAGTTCTCCCTCTCGTTTTCTCCGAAAATTTGAAGGAATTGTACGGAGTAAATTTGATCATGTTGAATACACTATTCGTTGTGGACTTGTGGCCACTTGAAAACGACGGTGGGACTTGGATCATGTGAATCATGATGAGGTGGATTTGGATCTTATAAATATAACGATGATTCTGGAGTTTAAAAATTTACAATTATAGGTTGATAATTTACTATATAGATTGTATAAATATAACGTTCATAAGGAGTTGATTGCCTCTTTGGTTCGTAAATTACGCGTTGACATTCAAATGAAGTGAACGATGATCAAAGGATGCCTCCTCATAACTCTGAACGACGTGGTTTACCCTATTGAGCAACAATGCATGCAACCTGTACAACTCCCAATATTTTTATATAACAGTTATCGATGCACATAACAGGCAAGTTGTACTTCAATCGGTTTACAAATTCCTGTTAAATAGAGAGGGGAGAGACAAAGAAAATTGTACATTGTGAAGACATGACTACAAATTAACACGTACCTAGTCTCAAAAGAGTATATTTTGGAGTTCATACAATTCGAAATAACTAAGGGGGAGAGAAACGTATATGACTCGTTGTCAACAGAAGAAGAGCCCAAGAAGCATCCCATCCAAATGATTGACCTGTGTCTAGGGTAAGGGATGGTGCATTATAATATTACCAAAAGAAGTGTCATTAGGTGGATACGTTGAAGACCAATGAAGTGAAGTGCAAGAGGCTAAGGTAATGACTCATTAGTCCTATCGTCTATCGATGGAATCAGAAGTTAATAAGTTCGAAGGGTATGATCAATTTGAGCGGTTCGATTGAGCTAGTGTGTTATTTCTATTCACTGACTTATGAAAGAGACAGGAAGACCTCGCCTAAGCATGAACCTAGCTAAGTTGGTCGGACTTGAAGCACGACTTATATTCCAACTTGGATATATTTGGGATTGGGTCTTGTCAAGAAGAATATAGACATTGAATTATTAGTGGTAGATATTCCACCGGGGTACAATTTGATCTTCGGGAGACCACACGTGCACACCATGGGGATAATTCATTCAATGACGCATTAAATTATCTAGTTTTTGTATGACTGGTCAACCGTCCGTGTAAGAGCGAATCTGATAACTTCAAGGTGTACGTTGCATGGTGCAGGGATTAGAATTCATCTCAAAAGACCCCGACAGGTTATTTCATCATAAGAGGCTTAGATGAGACCTTACTTGCTTTGTTTCCTTTTGTTGTTGCTATATTGTCCATTATTGTTTATAAAAGACATTTTATGGTTTCATAAATTAAAATTACATTCATTTAAGATTTATCATAACTATTGCACTTGATTTAGTCGAGATCGACTACTAATGGGCTAATCTTTGGATCGAATTTATCATAAGAGATTTATCATATATATCTCATGATTTTATAAATCAGATGTATTTCTATGCGATTTAACCTAGTTAAGCTAGACACAATTTGACATCATATGCAAAGTTCGAGGTGGGTTGGGACTTGGGACTTCCCAATCCACCTCAAACTTTGTTGTGTACATGCTACAAAGGTACAAAGGTCGAGCGTGAGCACGAGTTCGTCTTAGGGCCATGAGACTATCTTGGATAAGGGCTCAGGTGGTCATTTGAAGCAAGGAGTCTTGTTTAGGTTTATTGAGATAAAAACAAATAAAGTACCAAAAGTATTTTTAGTCCTCTCAAGCTTCTGAAGATCCTTTATCTCGGTTAAGGGAACGTCAGTTGTCATTTCGCATACCCATGATGGGTCATCTTATTGCCTATGGCGCTAATATTTTTAGTGTTTTACTCACCGCCGATTCCAAACCTTTTCTTTTCTCTTTCTTTTCGAGAATTTGTACTTCTTGTAGTTTATTCTGCCTGCCTTGTGAGGCTCATGTATTGACCTTTCTAGCCGTTCATGGCTGCCATTTCAACGACCTCTCGGTTTCCCTTTTATTAGGTACTCTGAATTCTTACCTCTTAAAAAAAAGTACCAAAAGTCGAGATGAGCGCATGATTATTTGTCATGATCGAGATGATCTCCCTTGAAAAATTTAGTACTCGAGCACTCGTTCAAAACCTATGAGTCCGGTCAAATAATGAGTCCTGAGTGGGCTCTATATAAAGAAAAAGACAAGGATGTCGGAGATAACTTCATGAGAGTTGAATGGCAACCCTCACTTCCATTTACCGAGAGGGAGACAAATTGATAAAAATAATAATCTTGGAGATAGATTCAAACATTTCAATTTTCTAACAAAATTAAACAGTTAAAGGGATAAATAAATCGAGAATATACTTCTAAATATAAATATAACATCCATAAATGATCTAGCATTGAGACCCATTTACACCCTCATAACACCTCGCATGAGAATAAGGGTGTTCATGAGCACAGCTTTGTATAAACCTCTTGTTTGTGTGTTGTTTATCGCATGAGAATAAAGGTGTACATGAGATTGTTTTTTCAAAAAATTGAACATCGACTTTTCCCGATCAACACTTAATTTACTGACTTGAACATTGAAGGTGAATCCGAAGTCGATTTTCCCTTTGGTTCGTACATTACGTGCCAACATAGAAGATGTGTTGTTAGATTTATCCTTTATACGTACATAGATATGATTGCTTATAGCATCTCCAATAGATGCTCTATTTTCTTGGAAAGTCCAAATTTGGAGATTTGTGAGTGTTTTTTAGCCCAATAGATTCTCTATATACTTTTAAAAAATGGGGAAAATCTCCAAAGTAAGAGTGACATTCTCCAACTTTGGGGATATTTCCAAATTTCTCAAAAGCTATTCATTGGCTATATTTTTATTTATTTTTTCTTTTGAAAGAAATCTAGCTTTTGATTAGAGAATTTAAATATAATATTCTCCATAATAGGGAAATTATTGGAGTTTGATCAATATTTTTTTGATGAATATTTCTCTTGTTTCTTTATGTTGTAGAAAATTTTGGAGAAACTCTTCATATTGCTCTAATTTGCTTGTAATATACATGTTGTAAATGAATTGAATCTCGTCCAATACAAACACAGAACCACATCGGCCGTATATGGTAATTAACGACTGATCGAAATTCAATGAATACATGCAAGAAAATCTCGTACAAGCTAGCTAGGCCCCGACACATGCCTTGTGTATGTCTACACAAAATTATCGGTTGCTTCATCAAATGGCCTTCCTTTTACTGAAATGTCCCCATCATAAGGTAAAAGTGTCACATTTGAAGCCATTAAACGTACGTATCTAGGCTTTTTTTTACCACTACCGATTTACTAGGTAGGTCAAAAGGCACGAAATTGGATTTGATCGATTTAAAAGGCTCGTCTAAATCTAGCCATACCTGTCGTTCAATCATCCAAAGTAGATGAAGATCTTAATTAAGTCCTTAACTAATTAAAGTACTTAGGCAGACGAACAACATTTGATACTCCCTCCGTTTCACAATAAGTGTCGTTTTAGCACTTAAAATTTGTTTCATAATATGTGTCGTTTTAGGTTTTCAAAGTGATTTATTAGGGGTGAATAATGATAATTTTTATTGGAATGTGTATTCGTTGACTAAAGTTGTTCATTCATTGGCCAACAAAATGTAATGAGTGATAAGATTAAGAAAAAGTTGTAAGTTTTAAAGTGAATGATTACTTTTCTTAAAAACTGTGTAAAGAGCTAAAACGACACTTATTGTGAAACGGAGGGAGTAGTAAAGCCTTAATTAATTAGTTCGTAAAGAGTAAAGCCCTTGAGCTATATATATTGTTGCAAACATAACTTTTCTACATGGAAAAAGTTGGGTTAGTAACACAAAAACCACCTTTAATACTATATTTGCCTTTCCATAAAATCACCTCTAGATCATTATAACATGCACACATTCAGCTGCACCATTATTATACTCCCCAAATCAAAACCTATTTTTGTTAAGATCCCTTATTGATACGTTGAAAAGGCATCTCTCTACTCCTCAACCTATTATGTGACATTGCCTTTTTTTTTGGTTGAAATTAATTACTCATTGCCTTTATCTTATACTTCTTTGACCCCTTTTATAAAAAAGTAACCACCATTTATTAACCTAATGATTTGTGATATAAGTCTTGCGATAAATAGTCTCATCATATGATTTTACCAATAATGCATGCCTTTGTAAGAAAAAAAAAGAGGCTTGTGATAAAAAAAGGCTAGGGAAAAGTATATAAATACTTTTTCATTTTTGATACATTGGTTCATATATATGACGACAACAACAACAATGAACCCAGTGGAATTCCCCTTATAGGGAATCTGGGGGGTCAGGATGGGGGCATCCCTGGCTAAACGCAGAGGGGGTGCGTCCAAAAGACCCAAAAAGATAGAAAACTGTCATTACAAAGTATATATAGACCAAACAAAATCAGTCAAGTCCCAAAACACGAGACGAACCAAGGACCAAGCTACCTAATACTAAAACCAAGATCCCAAACCAAAAAAGTTAAGGCTCTAGCCATCCACTACACGAATCTTCTCCCTCCAAATGTCCCTGCATACTGCCAACTCTGTCGAAATCCCCAAGTGACTAACATCCTGCTTTATACTATCCTTCCAACGCTTCCTCGGTCGACCTCTCCCTCTGCGAATAACTCCCAAATCTAGACTTTCACACCTACACACTAGCTCCATGGGTCCCCGCCTCTGGATATGCCCAAACCACCGTAGTCTCGATTCTCGTAGCTTGTCGTCTAGGCTGGCCACTCCAATCCTGCTCCTGATCACATCATTTCTGATTCTGTCTGACAATGTGTGTCCACTCATCCATCTCAACATCCTCATTTCGGCCACCAAAAGCCTCTGTTCTTGTGCTTTTGTGGTGGCCCAACACTCAGCTCCATAGAGTACGGCTGGTCTGATCACTGTTCTGTAGAACTTTTCTTTCAGTTTGAGCGGAATCTTTTTATCGCACAAAACACCTGACGCTGCCCTCCACTTCTGCCAGCCCCTTTGTATCCGATGAGTGACATCTTCATTGAAACCACCATCACTCTGTAAGACTGAACCCAAATATTTGAAACTCTCTTTTCTTGCTACAACTTCCCCTCCTAGCATGACATCCTCCCTTGAGTCTACCTCTTGCCCGAGCTTGAACTCCACATATTCCGTCTTAGATCTGCTCAATCTGAAACCCTTAGACTCCAACTTATCCCTCCAAGCTTCGAGTCTGTTGTTTACACCATCTCTGGACTCGTCCACAGAACAATGTCGTCTGCGAACAACATACACCATGGGATCTCGCCCTGAATATCACCTGTCAGCACGTCCATCACCAAAGTAAAAAGGAAAGGGCTTAGAGCGGAACCCTGGTGCAGGCCTGCCTCCACCTTAAAGTATTCTGTAATCCCGGCCGGGGAGCACACACTTGTCAAGGAACAAACGTACATGTCTCTGACTACTCTTATGAGCGTGTCTGGCACTTCCTTAGCTGACAAGGAATCCCAAATCAGTTTTCTTGGAACCCTGTCATACGCTTTCTCCAAATCGATGAAAACCATGTGCAAATTTTTCTTCCTCTCCCTAAACTCCTCAATCAGCCTCCTCAATAGATGAATGGCTTCCATAGACGACCTCCCGGGCATGAAACCAAATTGATTTTCTGACACTTCCACTAGCCTCCTCAATCTCAACTCAATCACCTTTTCCCACACCTTCATGGTATGACTAAGTAGTTTGATATCTCTGTAGTTGTTGCATTGCTGCACATCTCCTTTGTTCTTATAAACTGGGATCAACTTACTAAGTCTCCACTCTTCAGGCATTTTGGCTGTCCGAAGAACAACATTAAAAAGGGCTACTAACCACTCTAGCCCTCTTTCTCCCAAACACTTCCAGACCTCCACCGGGATTTCATCCGGCCCTACAGCTCTCTTGTTTCCCATTAGTCGGATCACGATCCTTAATTCCTCTTTAGAGACCCGTCTGTGAAGATTTTCTTGATTAGGTTGGTCTTCTCGGCTTTGGAGGTCAAGTTGACCCTCCTCCCCCACACAACCCTCATTTAGAAGCTCTCGGAAATACCTCTCCCATCTCTGTCTGATGTGAAGGTCGTCCACTAAAACCCTCACATCCTCATCCTTAACACACTTTACCTTGTTAAAGTCCCTGCTTCTCTTCTCCCTCGCTTTTGCCCACTTGAACAGAACTCTCTCTCCTCCTTTTTCATCTAGAGCTTTGTACATGCTCTCAAAAGCTTTCTCCTTTGCGGCCGCCACTGCTCTCTTGGCTACCTTTTTTACTGCCTTGTACTCTTCTAATTTCGCCCCCCTGTCTGGTTCTGTACTATGAACCCACGCTTTAAAGGCGACTTGCTTTTCCCTGACCTTCTCTTGGACTTCATCGTTCACACCAAGGCGACTTGGTTCATATATATATGAACGAGTAAGAAATGGTAAGGATTTAACTAATCTATATATATATATGTATATATATAAAAGCCGTAAGGATTGGAGCCTCCACATTGCGCCACGTCAGCTTTGTCCACGTGTCGATCCGAGAATGCGCCACATCAGATTTTGCCACGTGTCATCGTTTCCTTAAGCCATGTCATTTAATTTATTTTTTGATTGCCGAAAAAAATGCTAAAAATTAACCTCCTTATTTGATTTTATCCTTATTTAGCTTTAAATGGAAAAAAAAATTGGTACAATATCTTTTATTAACAAATTTCTGTTACCAAATCTTTGGTTAATAAAAGATATGGTACCAATTATTGTATTCGATTTTTTTAGAATGGATTTTCCACATATATGACCATCTATTAGGAGTTCCGTATCTTTTATTAAAAAAATTCTGTTTACCAAATCTTTCGTTATCAAAATATAATCTTTTTATGCAAAAAACTTTTCCTTAGAAAATTAAGATATGTGTACGTAATTATCCTTCAAAAAAAATTAGATACGTGAGCTTAACGTTGCTATTCTACCAATATTTTTAAGGAAATTTTGTTTCATTGTTTTCCATATATCTATTACTATATACTAAAGCGGAAGCAAATTCCGCCACCATATTGTGCCACATCACCCCCTTATTTAAAAATCTATCTTATTAAATTTTGATTTTATCATAATCTATACATACTTAATTAAGATATTAGTTCTATCTTACAATTTGATTTGTTTAATTAATAATTCTATCCAAAATTTATAAATCTCTATCTTATCATTGAACACATTTAATTAATACATAGATCTATCATAAACTTTTTATTTCAAAACTCTTTTTTTTCGTCATAATCTATAAATCATAATCATAATATTTTACTCATTTAATTAAATATCATATTAACTTTAAATTATTTTTCGAATTTTTATTATGGTATTTTTTAAAATCATCAATGGTAGCAAATTTTATCATTATATGTAAGACAAATATTCATTCTATTAAAATAATATATTAAATACATTTTTACTATTGTATCATATAAAAATATCAATAAAAAAGTGGATGTTATATTTACCATATATATCGCTAATATTGCATAGTGATTACGCTTTAGGAAAAAAAGATTGATTTCTTAATTAAGATAATAATTCCTTAACATTTTCATTACATATTTATATATTTATTATTTAATTATTTTTTCAAAAAACAATAACATATATACGATATAATTTGGTTTCTATAACTTATTAAATATTATCTACATCTTTAATATTATAATGTATTAATCCGAGTTTTTATTTAAACTTATTGATTTTATTATAAAAGTTAGTTTACAAAATTTAATTAAATATCAAGAGATTTGTATCATTTGTTAATAAAATTAATGACTCAATTATTTAAATATACATTTATGTATGTATAAAAAGTAACTATCTGAATAAAGTTTATTTATATATAGGATGCTATACAAGAATTATGTCAATTTATACTTCAAAAAAAAGCATCGTTTAAAAACAAAGTATACGTATGATAATATTTGTAATTATTAAAGTAAATTCATACACAAAGCAATAAAAATAAATAAATAACACCCCCGTACAAGGTACGGGTCATCTGCTAGTTTTGTACTAAATGAAGTGTGATGTACTTACCAAAACAAAAACTTACCATTGATAAAAATCTCATTTGTCTCTTAATCCGAAAATAAAATCTTTCTTATCTTTTGTGATTTGTTCCAACTTTTTTTAACAATTCATTTTAATTAAACTGGGTTAGTTTGGTTAATTCAAGATTTCAAGTAAAAAAGAAACTTTTACAAAAAAAATATATTATTCATTCTACCTATATGTAAAATATTTTAAACCAAATAGATGAAGGAAATGTATTTGAAATAATATTCATCCTATATGTAAAATATTTAGCCATGTATTTGAAATAAATGAAGGGAATTTTTATAAAAAATATATTATTCATCCTATATTAAAATATTTTGCCATGTATATGAAATAAATGAAGGAAATTTTGTTTGATTGATTTCTATATATTTCGTACTAAATCAAGTGTGATGTACTTTACTTACCATTGCTATTCTACCAAAAACAAAAACTTACCATTCATAAAAATCTCTTTTGTCTCTTTACCCGGAAATAAAATCTTTCTTATCTTTTGTGATTTGTTCAAACTTTTTTTTAAAATTCATTTGAATTAAACTGGGTTAGTTTGGTCGATTCAAGATTTCAAGTACAAAATAAAATTTTATAAGAAATATATTATTCAGCCCACCTATATGTAAAATATTTAGCCGTGTTTTTGAAACAAATGAAGGAAATTTATAAAAAATATATTATTCATCCTATATGTAAAATATTTAGCCATATATTTGAAATAAATGAAGGAAAATTTGTTTGATTGATTTCGATATATATTGTACTAAATCAAGTGTGATGTACTTACCATTGCTATTCTACCAAAAACAAAAACTTACCATTGATAAACATCTCTTTTGTCTCTTTACCCCGAAATAAAATCTTTCTTATCTTTTGTGATTTGTTCCAACTTTTTTTAACAATTCATTTTAACTAAGCTAGGTTAGTTTGGTTGATTCAATATTTCAAGTACAAAATAAAATTTTATAAAAAATATATTATTCATCCTATATGTAAAATATTTTTAACCAAATATTATTCCCCTGTTTATGAGCATATAAACATTTATTTATATCCAAAATTATATACACAATCCATTCAATAAATCATTAAAATTTAACCATGTAATTTTTCAGAATTTATTTAATATATATTCCCCTACAAATCAAATCAAATCTTTTGATCAAATCTATCTTTTTTAAATTTCGTATTATCCAATAATGAGTTTCAAATTAACATTTATTTAAACCTCTTTATAATCTTATGAGATTATTTGTTAACTACGAATTGACTTATTATTGATTTTATTTAAAATAAAATTTTACCCACTCTTACGTATTACGGAGTAAAATTTTACAATTGTAAATTTCTATCAAATTTTGTATATTCAACAATTTTTTAAATTGAATTTTACACAAGTTAAAAAAATTTGAGTTGATTAATATTATGATGCTTGCAACATTCTCTTTCATTTCATGTTGTCACAATAAAAAAATAAACTAAAGTTCGATATCATAATCTCAAAATATTAACTAAAAACTCTACCCTAAAATATATACTCTCTTCGTCCCTTTATGTTTGTTCATAAAGCACAATTTCACGTAAATTAAGAAAATGTGTAAGTGGTATTTGGTGGAGTAATATGAGTGGTTGAAATGAAGAAGGTGAAGATGAGTTAAGATTAAAAAATGGATCAAAATAGAGGTTGACAAATTTAGCTCAAAAGAAATAACCCAAATATACCTTAAATGGGTGTTTTCTTAATGGAAAAATCCAATAAGTATGAATATTGAAATAAATTATTGAAATATTGTTTATTTTTGGGTTTATGAGATTTTATTTGTAATGTATTTGATGGAGATGATTGGATGGAGAGAGAAATGGAAAAGAAAAGTAAGTAAAAAGTAGAATGTATAAGAGTAAAAGTGTAAAAAAGTAGTGATATAAATGGAAAGAATAGAATTGTGGACAAGACGACGAAAACGGAAATATGGACAAAAATAAAGGGACGGAGGGAGTATTAACTAAAATTTTACCAAAATCCCGTGCAGGGCACGGGTATTAGACTAGTTGACTAACTATTATAAAAAAAACTAGTTAATTAATGGGATATATAAGGGACAAAGAATTAGTTTTTGGACGAGTCCAAATGGGGTATTAAGGAAATGAGGTGGGGTGCTACTATCAAAAAGTGATATTGTAATTTAAGTGATATCAAAAAGTGATATTTAAGGATGGTTTTGTATTACCATTGTAATTTAGATATAGTTTCTTGAAATATGTTGTAAGGTCATGGTTTATTTTACCATGTTATGACATTTTGTATTATATTATAGCTATAACTATATACTAAAGCGGAGGTTAAAAATAATAATTAGCACAAAATGTGTCAACTTCATTGACCCGCATCACACATCTTTATTAAAACAATTTAATTTGTTTAATTAGTTGAAATTTTATTATAAACCCCGCATTAGAACTCTTCTTATCTATTGATTTTCATTTTAATTTTAAACTTTAAAAAATAAACTTCAAACCATATTAAGGGATTTAATATAAACACATTTATCATACGAATATTGTTCGTAAATTTAGCCACTAGTAAAACTATTGCTATTAAAGAGCTAATTGTATCACTTGGTCATCAATAAAGCCGTACATATATAGGCCAATTAAACATATACTAGCATGTAGAGCTGTCAAAACCTGACCCGACCCGAAAAATCGACCCGAACCGATCGGAAATTTTTGGGTTGAAACCCGACCCGAATAGTAGCGAGCAAAGAAAAAAACCGAACCCGATTAACCCGAACCCGATTGGGTTGAAACCCGAGACCGACCCGATATACTGTATATATGTAGAATAAATATATTATAGTGTAAATATTATAATATATTTTATCATAAAACCTATTATAAATAAAATATTATTATAAAAATCTATTAAAAATAATATTTTATTATTAAATATTATTATTTAATCATAATATTATTTTAATAATCATTAAAAACTCAAATTCTTGACCTGTTAGGTCGACCCGAACCCGCACGATAACCTGTCAAGACCCGACCCGGCTTGACCTGTAACCCGATTGACCCGAACCCGAATCCACCCGACCCGACCTGTTTGACACCTCTAGCATGCATATGAATACTGATCAGTGTACTTAACCTGCAACCACTAATTTATTTAATTTTTTGCTTTTATATCCATCTTCCATCTTTACATAAAGGCAACATTCTTCTGTTTCGCTCTTTTTAAATCAAACCAATTCATAGTCTAAAGCCGGCCAGTAATAGAATTCGGTTATATTATTCCATTCTTTTTTGGGTAGAAAGTTATATTAATTCTTAATTCCATGACAAAATATAAGTAATCAAGCAAACAATAATTAATACATTTACCAAACAATAGTTAATATTGCTGAACAAACAATAATATTAGGCTCAGGTGGAACCAAACACCTGTTTGATAAAGACTCGTTATTATCAAGAAAAATATTAGTAGTAGTAATCAATACTCACACAAACAAGCACTTGTGTCTATCCACAACAATTGCAAGCATGATTGCATGATTATTTAGTAAAGTTGCACCGTATAAGTGTATTAAATAAATCATACAATTATAGTATATATAATGAAACCCTAAAAGCGCAAGTTCACCAATATTCTTGTTGTAAAAATACCATGGTTCAACAACTTCTTTATTATCCATATCAATCATGATATATGCAGTATATCACAAGTGGAAGTGGATCGATCAAACTGCAGTTTAACGTACACGAGTGCACGGAAACAACAGTTGTGATCGAATATAAGAATCAACACATCATGAGATCCATTATGCTAAAATTAAGGGGAAAAAATACAAACCCACTAATTATTAATGCTGGTAAACGTACTATCGCACAATTCACAAAGCATACTACAATAAAAATATACACTACGTACGTTTTTTTTTTTTGGTCAGAATATACACTACGTACGTGTATGACTTGCATGGACGACAATTGCTCAAGTGAAAAGCTAGGGTGGTCTTTATGTACGTGAAAAGGGAATAAAGCATCCGTTATACATTAGAATCACATATTTGAATCCAAGTTTTCGGATTATGCGGCCTCTGTACATCTCCAATAAGCCCAAGGACGTACACGTTTCTTAATGATCGAGCAAGGTTGGATCTTGTACGTCTCGCATATAGGCCGGTGATATAGGGTAGCCTAATACTAGAAAATGATATTGGAAGGACTTGAATTCGAGCTTTGCTTTGTCCCTTTCACTTAGGTTAATATTAACCCGAATGCTCACACATCCGTTTGTCGTCATACGCACACACATGTTAGACGCGACACAGTTGCCCTTGACGTCGTGTCAGGCCGACCAACCGAATGTATAGACCAAGAGTCGGGATCTAAACCGAACAAGTTACGATACCAAATCAAAGTCTGACATGCCAATATTTAGGTGGGGTCTACACGTCGATCCGTGTGTATATGCGTTTTAGGTCAATAGGGTTTCATCATAAAATCAATTGATGATAAGATGAGTCGCGAACAAGCTTGCGTGCTTGAAAATTTTCCTTTCAATTCCCGATGAGAGATGATTATTAGACGAAAAAACAAGTATATATTGCCATATTTTGTTTCATCAGGTCAAGCCTAGAGTTAGATGGATAATATAAGGCATGATATCGATTTATTGGGGATTTCATTGAACTTGATTCAATGTAGGGAGAGCTAGAGGGAGAAGATGAAAGTGATGGACAACTAACCGTCGTATTGATGGAGCCTGCATTTCTGGTGTTGTTATTTATTGGTGCAGTTTGGCTTTATTATGTGTGGCTTTTACCTTTGTGCTTGCTCGTCGATTTTCCGGTTATTTTCTAGTTCTGATAGTATTTATTCGTAGGCTTCTTGTGTAATATCCGCAAATTTTATAAAATGGATCATGAAATTCTCCTTAGTTTTATGACTCAATTTTGTCTTTGGAACGACAAGAGAAAGGGCAATGGTCACCCAGATTAACCGAATAGCGTTGGATAACGCTAAACGGACACCTTAACTTCAAAAATTCATAAAACCTTCATTAGAGCTCGGAATTGAGTAATTCCAAATCCTAATGGTAGATAAAGGAGTCTAGTTTCCTCCCTCAAAATTTGAGGAAATTCCGATAAGTATCCAAACAGTTATGCCCATTTTACTGAGATGTTGCCCAGTCCCCAGAAGGCAGCGACCGCCGCCAAAATGGCAGCGACCGCCGCCTTACTGCAGATGCAAGTGGCTCGATGAACACTTATATTGTGGGCGCCGGGGTTTTGAGGTCTGTTATAGTATTGCTTGGAGAGCAATCCTCACACCTTTTGGGCAATGTCAACTATGGATTGTCAACCCCTTTTGGCTTGTTAGGCTAGAAGTCCACTCTCTCTTTTGGAATGTTATGGAGGTTGAACACTATAAATAGGGGTGTGTTGGTGAAGGAAGAACCCACACAAATCTCTCCTCTCTCCCTCTGAAACCTCTTCCATTGCAAAGTAGAAGTGTTCTTCTTGCTACTTTTGGCAAAAGCTCGTCGAAAGGTGGCCGGAATCGATCGGAGGAAGCTTGCAAAGTCGCGCCGTCGTCACTGCAGGAGGCAGCGACCGCCGCCAGGGGCAGCGCCCGCCGCCAAGCAGGCAGCGACCGCCGCCAGTGCATATCTTGCACTTAGTGTCCGAGCGTCGTCCTAAGCCGTTGCCCGGGCCGTTCCTCGCTCGTGCCTTGTGTTTTGCCTTGCCTTAGGCCTTGTCTAGGGCCTTGCTAGCCTCGACTTCACGCCTCGATTAACGTTTTTAAGAACGTCTTAAGGCAAGTGGATGGTTCTTCGTTTCCTTACTCGATAATCGTGAAATTGCTTTCCGTTATCAAAATAATCGTTGGGAACAAACTTGTTTGCTAATAATTTGATTAGGATTATTATGCTTAGAAATAATGACCATTGTTATTATTTATTATTATTATTATTATCGAATAATAGACTTGGACTTAGGACTCCGATGATGTGTGGCCTTTGATTGTTTCAAGTCTCTTTTCGAGACTTTGCTCTGGATTAGCTTAAGTTAGGGATTGCCGGTTTAGTGATCCGCTGTCTCTCTATAACGTATTAGGAGGTATATCTCGTTATCGGCTCCTGATACTGGGTCATGACTCTACCTCTCTCCGAATAGAGAGGTGAACACTCTTGCAAAGTGTTGAGGATTAGGTTCCTCACCTTGGTTCGTCCCTCACTAGGGCTTGCCTATCTCTAAAAGTCACTAAGTGAAGTGCATTGATTTATAACTAATGAAAGATTAGTGCTTCGTGCATAGTAATCAATGAACGCGGGGTGATTAGTACAACTTGGAAAATCACTTCGGGTCCACATTATTGACAATCGCCTATCCAATCTGAATGCATGACTCGAGTTGTTAAAACGCCTATAAAATGGCAAGATGGGTTCAGGTGTTTAAGCGTCCTTGTGGCCACCTCCCTGTCGGCATCTTCGAGCTGTGATGAGGTTGATACGATTTGATTTATGTTGGATGCTTTTCAAACTCTTGAATGATTAAAGTTCCCAACAAATCTATAAACACATTTCTTTCTTAGGCGTTATCTCCTAATAACGTCCTATTCCCGAGGAAGTTTTATCTTCTCTCGTTACCCTTCGTACACCGTGCCAAACACTTAAACCTCTCGCTGAAAGAGCCTTATGCGTTCCACTATAAAGAACCTTTGACTGTTGGGCATCAGTCGGTTTTCCGTTAGTCTATGATGCCCTCATGTCTAAACCTTTCTGAAAACCGAACTTTATTCTACCACTTGCTTAGTCTCGCGTTAGACTAATTAACATCCCTTCTTTCTTTCCCAACATTGTTGGCTGGTATTCCTTGCCTTTATGGGGATATCAGATAGGAAAGGGAAGGTTGTTCAGAAGGAAGCCGGAGTTATCAGGATCTGAAGGAAGGAAGGAAGACATGACGGAAGAAAGGAAGGAAGAAGTCTTTAAAACGTCTTTTGCTTTGACCATACTTTATGGTTCCCACATGCTTTCGTCTCTCTTCGAGACTTATCTTCTCCGCTGCAACTCTTTACTTTTGTATTATCAAACAACTAAGGATGTAAGAGCCTTTGTAATCGAATCCAAATTTTGTTATAAAAATAAGATTTAGATTTGTTATTCTCGTGTTATGATACTCAAGCCTTAAACGGCTTCGGACCGTGAAACCCGAGGTCGTTGGCGGTAATACCCTTATGCTTGTGAGATCGGGGTGTTACATCTTGTTTTAGTTTGCTTTTATGTTTGTTGGGTTGGTTTGATATATATGTACATATTTTTTAGGTTTTTATCGGGTACATTCGATCCAGGTCTGAAACGTCCCCACCCTATCATCCAGATCCTGCGATTACGGGATTCCCTAGGTAAATGTCGTTTTTGTACATTGTTGTAGGTCAAGCCTAGACCTTAACAAGTTCGGGCGAGTCCGTTCGGCGAGGACAATCCCCTCGTAAATATTGCCTTGGCCAGGGGAAGTAGCCCATATTAATAGGCTAACTTTCGTGAATTTTTTTACCTCCGTTTTTATACAAAAGCATCGCTCAATGCGCTCGACACAAGTAAAGGTTTTCGTGAATTTGCCATCGTTCAAAGGAGCGCTGGACCTTTGAATGTTGAGGCTTGACTGAATCCTATCCGGCCAATTATGTGGATACGTCAAAGATCTGAGTTTACTTTTTCTTTTTCGTAAATTTGAGTTTGATTTGCTGTCTAGGGCATGAGTGATGAGCCCCTCATTAATCAAAAGCACCAACTAAGATTTGAGCTTGGCCCCGATTTTTTTGGTTTTTTGTTTGCATGTGTGAAATTAAAGGAAAAAGATTTGAGAAAAGATAAATAGGCCTAAATGGGTCATATGGTATCAATGTATCATCATGATATGAAATATAACGCATTCATTGGGTAGCCTTAATGGGGTGCATAACACGTACTAGTGATAGTACCACAAAACTGTGGACCCTCTGATTTGTATGGGGTCAAGCTTTAAAGACCCTCTAAGGATGTGACAGCTGTTAGTGTTGGGCTGGTGCACTTAAAACCCACGCTCCAGTTAGCCGGACCCATTTAGCCACTACTCTATATCCAAGGGATCGCTTGGCACTGATATCAATATGAGATATCGTGTATGAGAATCGACGAAGGTGTTAGTACGATTGGTATCAAGATATTGTATATGGTACGACTTACGAGTATGGATATGAATCGTATCTACGTAGTACGACAACAAAACGGGCAGAATACATTGTAACTTTTTTTTAACCAAATTCCTCAACTAAAAAATATTTTATTAATCCGCCAACTTACAAAATTTTGTTCGATTATTAGACCCCTGTTACTGAAATGGCATAACGCGTATACAAAACTATTTTGTGTGACTGAAATATTTTTAAAGTAATATTTTAATTGAATAATAGTATTTTATTTTTAAAATAATAATATATAATAAAAAAATTATTAATATTTATTTATTTTAATCATAAAATATATTATAATTTCAAAAATAAAATTTTATATATTATTTAAATATACTATATCGGTCAACCCAACGGGTTTCGGGTATCAATCCATTCGGGTTCGGGTTAAAACGGGTTCGGTTCATTTCGGTTTTAAGTTTAGATTTTCGGGATTCAACCCTAAAAATTAAGTAATACTCCGTATTATTTGATACAAAAACCTTTTTTATTTTAATGATAAAACATGTTATAAAAACATTATTGCATGAGCTGAATCTGTTATTGCGCGTTTCATAAAACGAGTTGGATAAAAAATTATATATAAATTTATAAAAATTAAATATAAATTTATTAAATATTTTTTTTAATAGTGTCATGTCATCGCCACATCACCGCCACGTCATCGACATGTCAGTGTCACATGGCAGCGACGTGGCGCTGACGTGTCACATGATAAGGGTTTAATCGAACAAAATTAGTAAGTTTGGGGGTTTAATAGAACTTTTTTTTGTTAAGGGGTCTGGTTGAAAAAAAGTTACAAGTTTAGAGGGCCGTACATGTATTCTGCCCAACAAAACGATTGGCCTCAAGGTATTGAATATGGTATGAGTATGGATATGAATCGTATCTACGATATAATAACAAAGTTTAAATACTTATACGGCTTCCCGACCTTTATCAAAATGACCACTTTGACACTAAGTTTCAGAATTTACCTATTCAGTACATGAGCAATATATAAACATCGAGATTTATCAAACACTTGCTGTGCTGACATGTAAAAAACAAATTGTCGCATAAGTGCCATATATGCATCACATTATTTCTTTAATAAAAATAGAGTTCAAAACAATAAAACAAAATTTAAAAAACCCAAAATCCCTCCCGTGGAGAAGGATCTGACGGCTCGGGCAGTGGCAACGTTGAAGGAGAAGTTGCCGCTGGCATTCTAGCTGAGATCTCGATCGCGAGCGGTGGGGGAGAAGGTGGAGTTGGTTCTGCTGGTGTCGGCATCGAAGTTGAAGCTTGATTCACAAACATGGCAGCTGTAGGGTGCAACCAAGGAAGAATTGGCGATGCCACGGTCGAATAGACAGTCGCACTGGAGCGGGGCAATGCATGGTACGACGTCAGTAAAGGAGAGGCGGTGGAAGGAGAAGAAAGAGAATGGTTGAGGTGGAGAAGAAAGAGATTCATGTTTATTATTTTTTATTGTTTTAAACCTTGTTTATATTAAACAGATAATATGGTGCAAATTAGGCGCTTATGTGGCAATATGTTTTTTTTACATGTCAGCACAATATGTGTTAAATAGGTCTCAATTAATGTGTATAGTATAGGTATTAAATAGGTAAAATACAAAACTTAAGTGTTAAAGTAACCATTTTAACATAGATTAGGGTCGTATGTGTATTCGACCCCAAAAGAAATATGAATATGAGTTATATCTATAGCCATATAAGTCCATAATTTCTTCTTGATATGGATATTTAACGAGCCTTTAAAAACTTCATCACTTGAACTATAAAGCACAAACAAATAAATATGCTTTAACTACGTAAGCCATACATTTCAAGGGAGGGTGAGGTCTACACGATGAGTTCGTGACAAAAAAAAAGCTTGGTTATCAGGTCATAAGGGCGGATGTTCAAGATTAAAAGCAGAAAAGTCGACACGAAGTGATATTTTTTGCTAGCTTAGCTCCACAATATCTATCTATTACACTATATACTAAAGCTGAAGCAAATTCTATCACCATATTGCGTCACATCACCCCCTTATTGAAAAAATCTATCTTATTAAATCTTGATTTTATCATAATCTTATACATATTCAATTAAGATATTAGTTCTATCTTAGAATTTGAGTTGTTTAATTAATAATTCTATCCAAATATATAAATCTATATCTTATCATTATACTCACTTAATTAATACATATACCTAAAACCTACCATAAACCTTTTTTGTAAAAAAATATTTCTTTTTGTCATAATCTATAAATCATAATCATAATATTTTACCCATTTAATTAAATATCATATTAACTTTAAATAATTTTTCGTAATTTTATGATGCTATTTTTTAAAGTCATTAATGGTAGCAAGTTTTACCACTATATTTAAGAAAAATATTCATTCTATTAAAATAATATATTAAATATATTTTTACTATCATATCATATTAAAATATCAATAAAAAAAGTAGATGTTATATTTATCATATACATATCGGTAATATTTCATATTGATTACACTTTAGGAAAAAAAAAGTTAGATTTCTTGATTAAGATATTAATTCGTTCCTCACATATTTATATATTTGTTATTTAATTATTTTTTCAAAAGACAATAGCAAATTCTGCCGCCATATTGCGCCACATCACCCCCTTATTGAAAAAATCTATCTTATTAAATCTTGATTTTATCATAATCTTATACATATTTAATTAAGATATTAGTTCTATATTAGAATTTGAGTTGTTTAATTAATAATTCTATCCAAATATATAAATCTATATCTTATCATTATACTCACTTAATTAATACATATACCTAAAACCTATCATAAACCCTTTTTGTAAAAAAAAATTTCTTTTTGTCATAATCTATAAATCATAATCATAATATTTTACCCATTTAATTAAATATCATATTAACTTTAAATAAATTTTCGTAATTTTATGATGCTATTTTTTTAAATCATCAATGGTAACAAGTTTTACCACTATATTTAAGAAAAATATTCATTCTATTAAAATAATATATTAAATATATTTTTACTATCATATCATATTAAAATATCAATAAAAAAAGTAGATGTTATATTTATCATATACATATCGGTAATATTTCATATTGATTACACCTTAGGAAAAAAAGATAGATTTCTTGATTAAGATATTAATTCGTTCATCACATATTTAATTTATATATTTGTTATTTAATTATTTTTTCAAAAGACAATAGCATATATACGAGATAATTTGGTTTTCTATTTAACTTACTAAATATTATCTATATCTTTAATATTATAATATATTAATCCGAATTTTTATTTAACCTTATTGATCTTATTATATATGTTAGTTTACGTAATTTAATTTAAATGCCAAAAAAATTGTATCAATTGTTAATAAAATGTGATAATGCATCTTATCTTATGTCATTCTTCCTCAATTATAGAAATATATGTTTATGTATGTATAAAAATTAAATATATAAATAAATTTTATTTATATATACAATGATATACAAGAATTATGTCATTTTATAATCCAAAAAATAAGCGCCATTTAAAAAAAAGTACACATATGATAATATTTGTAATTGTTATAGTAACTTCATACACAAAGCAATAAATAAATAAATAACATCCCCGTACAAGGTACGGGTCATCTGCTAGTTTATACTATAATTCTAGAAGTGCATATCTTAATTACATCTTGATTCTCGTAGGTGCATATGTGTAATGTGTGCATACAATCTTTCTATAGACATAGTTACGTGTTGAATATGGAAAAATGGATTTCTTTATTATCATATGTGAATTAAATGATAATTTAGTATATGAAATTTGAAGAATAGAATTGCACTATTTACTCAAAATGTCACACACTCCGACACTCGTGCATACAAATGTTACAACACATGTGAACAATTGTAATCTAAAATGTGAACCTTGAATATACAAGGTGATCACCATTTGTAGCTTGCTTTTGTAGGACGGAAACATTAGAAGAAGAAAAAACCAATGAAAAATGCATTGCGTGGAATGTCTTATGTTTGACCTCATTTTGTTACCTTATGCCCATATGCATTTGATCCGAATCTTACACAAAGATTTTGTTTGAATGTCTAAATCAAAATCCGTGCAAGACTACTATGTATGAACAAATTGAGAAATGAGATTCTATAATAATTTTTGAATTTGTAGATATACATTCTAAGGAAGTACGGAACCCATAATATTAAGAGACTGATTCTAGTGAAAACTTTTCTTATCTTTTAAACTAAAAACGTGAGCAAAATATGTAAATCATGTTTTTATTATGGATCATATTAATATATATAATAACAAAATTTCTGAAAAGCATGTGTTATGTATCAGATTACTACACATAATAACATAAAATCACAAACATTTTTTGAATTCATGTATTCCTTGCTTTGTGTTCACGTATATCTATTTTATGTTCACATATATCTATTTCATATTCATGGTTTTTAGTTTATAGTTTTAGAAAAGTTTTATTTGATTCAAATCCTAATATTAAATAATGTATTATTAAAATAAATTCTATAAAAATCAAATTAAATAATATAAAATTTTACATCAAACTATTTTTTTGAATAACTTTATGTAAAATTTAAAGTAATTTTGTAGTTAAATCAACTTTAAAGTCACGGGGGATTGATATTAATTTTCACCCGAATCTATGCCTAAATTGTAGCATGTAATAGTACAAATTAAGGCAAGACAAATGTCAGTGCATAAAAAATACTCGTAGCTTTTTTCAAAAGCGATAGACTCAATACTCAATAGTAGGATTAGTAGCTTTTCTTTAGCTCTTTTCTTCGTGTCATTGTTTATGGTGCTCATTTGCAAAAGCGGGAAAAGAAGTTGCTTGGCCAAAGCAACTAGGCAAGGACTAGAGAAAGTTTCCCCTCGTGGTTTGGGGCATTGTGAATGTGAAGGGCCGTTATTTTAGGACAATTGCCCCATTATTGGTGGAATGTCAATCACTTCAAGTTTTCAGCGCTTTTCCATAGAGATCCCCACAATTCTATAGTTTATGGCAAGTTTACCAAGGGCATTAATGGAAAATGGCTGTAAAGACTATGAGCAATCAACTTTTGTAGGCTAAGATAAGATATGCCAACCCTATACCAAGCAGCTTCTACCCAAGTGAGGTTAAAAATAGGTGCCCTATTTCAATTATTACTTCAGCATCTCATGTAATGCCTCACACAAATTGAAATAAGGATACAAAAGGCCAATCAGAACTCAACAACTTAGTAGTAGTGTAAGTTTCAACATCAATTTCTCTTATTTTGTCCCCTTGTTTCTTTCAGCCAAAGTATTCAGTGCAGCAATTTTCTGTTCATGGTGGCAACCAATGTAAAACAAGTGTGTGATTGTGATGAATAGTTTTGAAGTACCCTACAATTTGGAGGCACAAGTTGCCAACCTGATTTGAGATTGTGCAAGTTGATCGCCAACAAATACACAGTTGGAGATCATCAAAATCTTCATCTGCACTGTAAACAGAAGACCCAAATAAAGCATTTTAAAGAAACCACTGATAAAGTGTTGTCAGCAACAAGTAATGCTAAGTCTGCAGGAAGAATTTGGCTCAGGCATTGGAAATTCTATCTGTTTTTAAAATTTATCTGAAGATCATGGCTCAAATGTTAGCAGAAAGAACAGAAACAGAACAGTGCACCTGAAACAGACTGCTCATATTATGAATTTGCACACTGCAACTTATGATAAGAGCCAGCTAAGGAGTCACAATATCAAGTGCTCTAAAGGTTTGCACAAAATTCCTTTATTGCAAAGAAAACAAAATACGTCTAAAGGTTCTTTATGCCATGTATCATTGTATCCAATACCATGCACAGTTACATGTACAAAACACATAAATCAAGACAAAATTACCTGAGAGTATTGGTTCAAATAAAGATAAGCTCTTGCGTATTCAACTGCATAATTACCCCTAATGCAGATATGGGTTTCTTTGAGATGATTAGGATGCCATACCCAATATGCAGATATGATTTTTCTTTGAGATAATTAGGATGTCGCGACAAATAGTTAGTCGAAAGTAGAGAGCGACAAGATAAGAAAGACAAGTCTTCATACGTTCAATGATATTGTTGACCATTAAAGCACACTCTATTCTCTGGCTGAGTTTAAACCACAGGGAAAAAGAAAATACAGGATTGTGCTAGAGAAATAGAAGTAGAATGATTATTGCATTATAACTTTATAAACCATGTTTAGATCAGAAATGAATTAGCAGATCCACTGCCAATCAACCTAGTCTTTATTAATCTTTGTTTTTTTAAACATAAAAAATCCTTGAACAGTATATAGATTTTCCATTAATAAGAATGATTAGTTCAACTGCATCCTTAGATTCATATTATATGAATATAAATGGGAGTAAAAGGCAAATAATAAGACAACTCCTCCCCCTCTGAAAGAAGGAACTAGCAGTAGTGCACCAGTCATACATTAACTTTAGCCATGTCCTCTCAATGGCACTAAATCCAGACGAAGGAAAAGAAAGCCACTTACTTGGAATTAAGCCCAGAAGTCTGTCATCATTTAGCAACAATATGACATCTTTGAAAGAACTTGTCTGCCAAAGACTGAATCTGCAGTCGGTCATTAAAATAAGAAAAAGGCAGAGCTTAACAAATAAAGGTAATGTACCATAAATTTTCTGAATTGGAAACAGTGCTTAAATGCACAAAGGAAATGATACTTGATTATCAGTGCAAATTTGTTCTGTTCTAGCCAGGATTCAGCATATGCCAAACAATCCAAAATCTTCTTTCATGATCTTGATCACTATTTGTGCTAATACTGTTAATATGCATTCATGTTCTGTTTAAAGGGTAAATTTTTTGAAGTTTTTCCTCTACATATGCCTGTCTAGACTCAAAACTGTGTGGACATTTGTCATATGCATATAAAAAGGACACAGTTCTACTCCTAGTTTGGACTTAAGCAAGCAAGAATTCAACAGTTCAAGCAAATCAAATTATAATATTAAGCGGGCATTAAGTGGGCTATGAGTCATTGAGAGAAACTATAATTACACAAGAAAGGCAAAGGAAACTTGTTTCTCAAACTCTCTTTTCTCTTCTCAGAAGTTGCAAAGTTGCTTAAAATAATTAGTTCGTTCAAGAGAAACCACCAATTATTAGTCCATTCCTTGGATAAAAAACGCTCACTTTGTGAGACCAATTAGATCCTAATTTAATTTGTCACCTTCCATAACATTTCTAAGCAAATCAAACACACTACTATCTCCTTGTCTAAAATATACAAGTGTGTGTGAGTTTGTGCGTGCACGCGCATGTCTATACATACCTACCTGATGTAACCATAATATATATGACGATAAAGTGATCAAGAACAAATCTGTCCACACATATATATTATAGATCAACTTACCTCATGACACACTAACAAACTCCGTTTATTGGCCAAGTAATTCTGTTCATACACGAATGTGATGGCACTGTAACTATTCCTATGCATCACACACCTTTTTTTTTTAATCTTTTTCCTCACAATCCCTTTTTTCCAATCCTATATAATCCACCTTAAACTTAAGCCCTCTTCCAAATCTCAACATCATTTTATCTCTTCTTCATCATTCCTCCTCCACAACTATGCATCCTAACGAGCTAACCGATCTTAGATATCTAATACCCATGACTCCGAACCCGAATCCACACCAGTATCCGTACTTTTCTGACATTCCGCCTTTACAGGTGGGTAGATACACAAACTTAATATCAAACCTTCACATAAACCCTCAGAACTCCTGCTTCAGCAGCAATTCAACTTCCGACGAGGCCGAAGAGCAACAGATCAGTATAATCAACGAGAGGAAGCAGAGGAGGATGATATCTAACAGGGAGTCGGCTCGTAGGTCAAGGATGAGAAAGCAGAGGCACCTGGACGAGCTTTGGTCCCAGGTTGTCTGGCTTAGGAACGAGAACCAACAGTTAGTCGACAAGCTCAATCATGTGACGGAGTGCAATGAGAAGGTTGTTGAGGAGAATGCTCAGCTTAAGGAGCAAGCAACCGAGCTTCGTCAGATGATCACTGACTTGCAGATTGGACCGTGCTCTTACTCGCCGTTGAGGGCCCTTGAAGCTGAGATCACCAATGCTATGTATATGGGAAATGATTCGTCGAATTAGGCTACAAATAGCTCTCAAGTATCTAATGGGGCGTATTATGCTTATAACTATTATTTTCTCTCTCGCTACCTATCTGACTATCTCATCCTGATTTGAGATGTATCAGCCTTTGTCTTTGAAGGAATGCTAGTGCAATAAGAATCATCCTTTCAGCATTTCTCCTACGTAGGAATCTGTCTATTTTTATTTTCCTTGTGGCCGAAAAACTTCCTTTGATTCCAAGTGATCCAGTAAGAACAATACATATGCTTTGTTTTCAGAATTATCACTCAAAAAATATAATCTTTATTTTTCACGTCAATTTTCTTCAGGATGTGATGAAACTGAATAAGATAATCCGAACTTCCAATCAAATCTCATCATGCCAGAAAAAACTATATTTCCAAGGAAAAAGAAGAAAGAAGAGAACATGACCTTAGTAACAGGCGATTCCCTGTATAAAAGGCGTGTGCTTATGCAGTAATCCGCCTGTTTTCTACTGTTCTTCCTATGTTTTCAACGTTGATCACATAAGCAATCACCTGCAACCATTTCAACTTGTTATGAGGGAGTAATTAAGACAAGATGATTGTAGGAGTCCACCATAAACAACTTTAGTTGGATGATGATCACAGCAAAAGCCAACTTTATCCGAACTAATCCAATTATTGCTATAATCCTTAGAATCACAAAATTCATCAATTTCATAGCTGAAAACCATGGCCAGGAGTGCCAGAGCGGGATGAGAGATGATTTTAATTTCCGGCGAGAGTTTTTAGGGTTTGAGAATTGAGATGAGAACTGTAAATTCTTGGCCGATCGGGCGGAAGGTAACCCAAAAATAACATATTTTCCAAAATTAATAAAACGCCCGATAGTTTGCTCAAATTTACGCTTGAGGCCCAACGAGAGGAATAAATTAAATATAAGTCCCATTTTCCGTTTTGGGCGTCCCAAAATATAAGTCCCATTTGCAAACTTTCCACTTTTGGAAAATTAAATTTACCACATTACCCTCATCAAACATTCAAATTACACCTTTTCTATCTCTCTTTCCTCTACTTTTACTATATTACCCTCATCACATCATTCAAATTACACCTTTTTTATCCCTCTCTCCTCTCCTTTTACCATTTTATCCTCACCCAATCATTCAAATTACACCTTTTTCATCTATCTCTCATCTCCTTCTACTATTTTATCCTCACTCAATCATTTAAATTACCCACTTTTCAACTATTTCTTAAAACTTGTGCTCAAACCCAAATGGGTCTTATGTTTAGGGAGCAGTAATTATTAACAAACAAACACCGACTTACTTTCTGTTGCTTCCTCCTCAGGGATACAACAGTTTGGATGAGTGAACACTGATCAGCTTAATGCGCTCTTCAACCAATCCATCGATTCACGAGAAGAAGAAGAAGAAGTAGCCATGGCGGTGGCGATGAGAGGTGGCCGCGGATCTCCCTACGCCGGCGGCAACAGCAACGTCCTTTTAAGCTTCTTCTCTTACCGGCTCTTCGTCTACGCCATTGTTTCCGTCCTCTTCATCACCGCTCTCTCTTTCCTCCATTCCTCTTACTCCTACCCCTACCTCTCCTTCGATTCCGTAAGCCTTCTCTCGATTTCGCTCGAATTCGTCCTTTCCGCTGTGATTTGTTTGTTCGCCAGTTGTTCCACGAAATTTCAATTCCTCGTCGTTGCCTGTAATGAATGGGGGATTGATTTGATACTAGTGTTAATTAGGTTTTCAATTTGTGGATTGGACGAGATAATTTTGTTGATTGAAACTCATAGATCGGGTTTCTGGCTTGTTAGTCTGTGTTTATTTGGTCTGGTATGCCACAAATTCTTAATACTTTTCTGTGTTGTTTTGCTTGGAAAAGGACATGCCAACGAAGGGAAATGGATATATGCACAGGTCGTTTCTGGCATTGAGTTCTGGTCCACTAAAGACACGGCTTAATTTGATTCACAAGCAAGCTCATGATCACATAGTGTTGGTTAATACGTATGCAGCATGTGCCAGGAAGCTAAAGCTCGAGAATTCTAGGCAGCTCAGGCTGTTTGGGAATTTAGCTGAGAATTTCACTCGGTTGGTGTCGAAACCGGAATACCTCTATACACTATTTGAGACAAAAGGCCAGGTGGAGGACGAAGTTTTGAGGCGTTTTGAGAAAGAGGTCAAGGATAGAGTGAAGTTTACGCGGTTGATGATTGCCGACTCGAAAGAGTCTTATGACAATCAGCTGAAGATTCAAAAATTGAAGGACACTATATTTTCAGTCCAGGAGCAGCTGGTTAAAGCCAAGAAGAATGGTGCGATTGCGAGCATGATTGCTGCGAAATCAGTCCCAAAGAGTCTGCATTGCCTGGCAATGAAGTTGGTTGGAGAGAAAATCTCACACCCTGATAAATACAGGGAAGAGGAGCCTGAGCCTGAATTCGAGGACCCAAGTTTATATCACTATGCAATATATTCAGATAATGTGATTGCTGTTTCGGTGGTTGTGAATTCAGCGGTTGAACACGCGGCGCAACCAATGAAACACGTTTTCCATGTGGTTACAGAGAAGATGAATGTTGCTGCAATGAAGGTTTGGTTCAAAATGAGACCTTCTAGGAAAGGAGCACATGTGGAGGTTAAGGCATGGGAAGATTTCAAATTCTTGAAACCGTCGTATGTACCGGTGCTTAGACAGATTGAGTTAGCCAAAATGCAGAGGTTCTACTTAGAGAGTGGAGCAGAGAATGCCACCAAAGATGCCAGCAACATGAAGTTTAGGAACCCAAAGTACGTGTCAATGTTGAACCACCTTCGTTTTTATCTGCCAGAGATGTATCCGAAACTCCATCGTATCTTGTTCTTGGATGATGATGTTGTTGTCCAGAAGGATCTTACCCCATTATGGAGCATTAACCTGGGCGGGAAGGTGAATGGTGCCGTTGAGACATGTTTTGGGCCATTTCACCGGTACAATCAGTATTTCAATTTCTCTCATCCTCTTATCAATGAGAAGATTAATCCCATGGCCTGTGCATGGGCTTTTGGGATGAATATATTTGATTTGGATGCTTGGAGGAGGGAGAGCTGCACTGAACAATACCATTACTGGCAAAACTTGGTATGTATTAGTTAGACCTTATTTGGCAGATCATTTTTAATGACAAAAAGTAGCTTAAACACTTTGGAATTTGTCTAGTGTTTGACTTGTGGTTTAAAAGGACATTATTTGTATAAAGTACTAGTCATACCAACTAAATACATTTTGAAAATAAGCATTAACTAAAAATGTGACTATCATGTGTAGCGCAAAACAAGCCATTAGATCTTGTCTTATGATTAAATCAATACAATGACTCTTTGTATAATGCTTATCAGAATGAAGATGGGACTTTGTGGAAGCTGGGGACTCTCCCACCCGGGCTGATAACGTTTTACTCGAAAACCAAATCGTTGGACAAATCATGGCATGTACTTGGGCTTGGTTATAATCCTAGTGTGAGCATGGACGTGATAAAGAACGCGGCCGTGGTTCATTACAATGGAAACATGAAGCCATGGCTTGACATTGCTCTGAACCAGTACAAGGAACTCTGGACAAGATATGTTGACAGTGAAATGGAATTTGTTCAGATGTGCAATTTTGGATTCTAATTGATCAGCATTCTGGATCTTGTTGATTTCGAGGTAATCAGAACGCTGCAGATTTCAAGCTTCACACGAGTTAAATTTTGTCCTTCTGCCTGCCTCATTCATAGGTTTCAAGTCTAGGCTAATGCATTTAATTTATTTCATTTATTTTGGAAATTTGATACTCACTTGCTAAAGAGGAGGCCATAGTTTGAAATACATCCACTCAGGTTGTGTACTTTTTCAAAATTGTTTCATTTTTTTTTGTACCAACAACTTTAGTGACATAAAGATCACTTTGCTATAAGTAATAGTGCTGCTAACTGTTCATCATTTCCACAATTGAATGATTGCTGCTTACATTTATCCGTTGGGTTTCAAGTTATACATAAAGTATCTTCTTTGAAGTATTCAAGTCAATGCTGAATACAGCATTCAGTGAAAGCATTTATTTTAGTGGGAGCTCAATGTTGGAGTTCTTGGATGGTACCATACAGAGAGTATATGGAATATCCGATGATCTTATTCCCTTGACTTGCAGAGCTTGAATCATAACCTCTCTGAAATATTGGCCTTGCTTGTATTTTGTAATTGTTACAGAAAAAATGTTAAAAACCCACCTAGCACAACCATTGAAGGTATCCAAAAATGTTCTTGACATGCTGAGTATGCTTTGAGTTTATCCGTGCATTGTTTTGCTTAGATGTGCCATTAGTGGAAGGGCCCTTATCCTTGACAGGTTTTCTTTTCTCTGAACATGAAACTGAGGTATATTACTTCCATAGATTGATAATTGACAAACATAAGAATCAAATAACTTAGGATTTCTAGCTTGTTCTTGAGATCTCTAATGACAAAAGGGAAAAAGAAAAAGACAGCCCTCCATAAGCTTCAACTTTCTTACACCATCTGAAAACATTATGCTTATAATCTCTAACATAAGCAACGGATGGCAAAAAAAAAGCATACTTAGGCTGAACCTGGAAATCATATTGGCTAGAAGAAGACTAGGCTGGTTTGGCTATGTAGGTTGCTACATCATCTCCAGGCATGACAACTACAACATCGGACGTCAGATTAGGCCCTCTGGTTTTAGGATTAACAGACATTTCACTTATCATTTCGGTTGATTCGGATAAGTTCCTACGACAGCAATGGAGAATAATCAATGCAGTAGAAATGACGCTCATGAGAAGAACTATACAGCCGAAGAAGTAGACAACCAGGTTAGCACTCCAGTAAGCTGATCTAGAAACGGTGTATGAAGAAGGCCTCATTCTTATAAAATATATTTTCAGGGTCTTTCTCTTTTGATGTTGCTTGTGGTTTTTATTTGTGATAGAATTACATGAATTTATAACCTGAAATCATGTTACAATTGGTAGAACGTGTTTGACATGTTTTACTGTCATGCCCCTTTTCAAGGGAGATCCTTTTAGGTCTTCAACATATTCTATAATGTTTCATGGCAAAATGGAAGCCTAAACAGAGTTCCATCTGATTGGTTAAATACCCTTTTGCCTTTCTTTGAGACCCTTTGAAGGTTTTCGAGTTTCTGTAGCTATTAATCCTTTCTTTGACCAATTTTAATATGGGTATGGAAATGTCCTCAGCAAATTAATCTGTGGTAGCTAGTCCTCTCTTGTTTGATGATCAAATCTGTAGCTGTTGAAACTCATGCTGGTTTATGAATTGTGCATTGCCATTCCATTGTGAACTTGAAATCAGTTAAAATTCATGCTTTTTAAATGAAGTAAAATGCATGCGTATGGATGTCAATTATCTTACATGTGATTTAATTTCTGATAATTGTAATACTTTAATTCAAAACAAACTGGCACCTGCATTATGTTACATGCCTGATCCTTTTCATTCATCGGTATTTCTATTGTGTGCCCTAAGGGCACATGATAAGAAGCTAATAATGGAAATGTTTGATAAATTTTAAGTTTTTTATTTTTTAATAAAAACAAAGACAATGGTGAATGTTTAATCATCTAATAAATAAGGGTTGAAGTTTCTTTGTTACAAAACACTACCCTTTAAAGGGCATACACATTGTTAGATACGAAGGCTGTCTTATTCTCTCAGTCTCTCTTTCTTCTGGAGGATTAGTTAGGTGTTTTTGTGATATCATGCTTTGACAGAAATGGCAATAGGAGTAGAGGAGGATTCTTGTAATGACATATGCGTTTGCTTCTCTTGAAACCTTTTCCCTATGAGCAAACATTATGCAAAAATTATAATGAACCCTGTTGGACCGGTTCTAGCAGCCCATCTAAGTAACAGGCCCATTAAAGAAGGTGAGCCCATTACATAAGCAAGCAGAGGCCCAAGGTGGATTCAGCCAAGATAGGCCCAAAGGTGAATCAAGCAAGGATAGGCCCAAGATGCTCCAGCAAACTGCACAATTCAGTTCCAAAGGAAGGGAAACGTGGGAGTAGATCGTGGGACGTGATCCGAGCGGTTACACCGAATCAAGTAGAATCTAGGCATAAAAGGGACGAATATATCTTGTAAAGGGGGGAGATGGTAAAACAAAATGTTGACTACCACTCTGAACTCCAAAAACACGCTCTGTAATCGAACCTCCGACTCTTGAATCAATTGCCCGATTTAGGCTAAAGTTCGTCCAAATCTTCCGTGCAAATTTTAGCTCCAACAGTTTGGCACCCACCGTGGGGCGGATTGATCGAGAGTCACGATTGTCGATTCCAGAGCTCCCTTCCCTCCAACGATAGCTATGTCTGATCCAGAGAATCCAATCGCCAATTCCTCCGGCTGTCGGCGACGGTGAACTCCGAGGAGAGCTGGGCAACCGTAACCAGGAGGGAGAGATGGCTGAATTCCGGCGCCGTTTGACGGGTTTCCAAAAAGAGATCAGCGATCAGAGAAGCTTCTTTGACGCTCGCGTGGAACGGCTCACGACCAACAGCCACCGCCTCTCCACCGAGAACATCCGCCTGAAGAATCAGATCCAAACTCTGACGACCGAGCGTCAGCCGGCCCGAGTCGCCAGAAGGGCTGATGACCTAGCCGCTAGGCTCAACTTCGGTGGCGGTAGAGACATGTCCTGGACACATAGTGGCCATGACGCCCGAGATAACTACGTGACCCCGCCAGCCACGCTGTCGGGGGTTCTCTCGTCATGACACACCGAAAGAGGCAATCATCCCCCGCTGGTGGCCATCAGAGCCGCCCTGGAGCCCCGCCAAGTCAGGGCGCCAGATCTATGGACCGCTGGAGAAGACGGTGAAGACAAAGAATGCAGGTACCATCCAACCATTACTAAAGATCTTATTTTATGATTATGTTATCCAGAGGCGTAGTCCCTCAGTTATATCTAGAGGCAGAGTCTCTCGGCCGTCTAAGAAATTACTCTCTAGCCGTCGCTAGTTATTCTCTAGCTGTCACTTGTTATTCACTAGTTATCTCTAGTTATTCTCTATTTGTGGCTATTTGTTCTCCAGCAATCGCAAGCTATTCGCCAGATGTCGCATGTTATTCGCCGGTTGTCGCAAGTTATTTGTACCAGAAGTCCCAAGTTATACGTCAATCGTCGCAAGTTCACCGATGGTTGTCGCTAGCTAAAGCCACCCCTGGGTAGCTCCCATTGGGGTAAAGCATTATTCGCCAGATGTCGCAAGTATCGCTTAAAACGCGAGTTTCGCTAGAAAACGCAAGCAACGCTAGAAACGCCATAATATCGCTAGAAACGCTTAATAGCGGTGGAACTGCTTAATAGTGTTCAAGTCGCTAGAGAATGCTAGTATCGCAAGATGATAACGCTAGAAACGCTTAATAGCGGTTGAACTGCTTAATAGCGTTCAAGTCGCTAGAGAATGCTAGTATCGCAAGATGATAACGCTAGAAACGCATAATATCGCTAGAAACGCTTAATAGCGGTTGAACTGCTTAATAGCGTTCAAGTCGCTAGAGAATGCTAGTATCGCAAGATGATAACGCTAGAAACGCATAATATCGCTAGAAACGCTTAATAGCGGTTGAACTGCTTAATAGCGTTCAAGTCGCTAGAGAATGCTAGTATCGTAAGATGATAACGCTAGAAACGCCATAATATCGCTAGAAACGCTTAATAACGGTTGAACTGCTTAATAGCGTTCAAGTCGCTAGAGAATGCTAGTATCGCAAGATGATAACGCTAGAAACGCATAATATCGCTAGAAACGCTTAACAGCGCTTGAACTGCTTAATAACGCTCAAGTCGCTAGATAATGCTAGTATCGCAAGACAACAACGCTAGAAACGCTCAACAACACAAATATCGCTTAGAACGCAAGTTTTGCTAGAAAACGCAAGTTTCGCTAGAAAACGCGAGTGTCACTAGACAACGCGAGTACTGCTACAGAACGCAAGTATCGCTTGGAAAAACTATATTCGCCAGATGTCGCAAGTCATCCGCCAGATGTCGCAAGTTATACACCAAATACCGCCCCTGGGTAGCTCCCGCTGGGGTAGATCTTTCGCCAGCCGTCGCATGAAAATCTTCTGTCAATGGGTACCTAACAGTTTATCGCTAGCTCAAGCTGCCTACAACCGATTCGCCAGTTGTCGCGAGTTTACCGCTAGCTCTGGCTAGCTACAACCGGATCCGCCAACTTTCATAAGCTTAAACGCTAGCTAATCTATCATTTTCTACAAAGCGCACGAAAACTCCAACACGCACTAGCTAACAATCATTCGCTAGTTATCACAAGTCTAATGTCAGCTCTGTCCGACTACAAGTCATTCACCCGTATTCGCTAGCTATCGCAAGTCACTCACTCATCATCAGTTGTCAATCGCCAACTAACGCACTGCATACGCTAGACACCACGAGCGATCGCTGGAAACAACACAAGCGATATCTAGAGACGCAAAAGATTACTAGCGCAGTCTAGCTCACGATCAGCAATCCAGCCAGCAGCGACTTCGACAATGATTCAGCTCTCAACAGATTCGCCATCCTAGACTCTATAGTTGGATGTAGGGACTCGATCACAGCAAGCTGGGGTACTCGGTCGAAGTGCTAGCGAATCAGGTTCCGGCCAGCTTGCACAGCAGGCTCAAAACCTGATTCGGGGGTATTGTTGGATCGGTTCTAGCAGCCCATCTAAGTAACAGGCCCATTAAAGAAGGTGAGCCCATTACATAAGCAAGCAGAGGCCCAAGGTGGATTCAGCCAAGATAGGCCCAAAGGTGAATCAAGCAAGGATAGGCCCAAGATGCTCCAGCAAACTGCACAATTCAGTTCCAAAGGAAGGGAAACGTGGGAGTAGATCGTGGGACGTGATCCGAGCGGTTACACCGAATCAAGTAGAATCTAGGCATAAAAGGGACGAATATATCTTGTAAAGGGGGGAGATGGTAAAACAAAATGTTGACTACCACTCTGAACTCCAAAAACACGCTCTGTAATCGAACCCCCAACTCTTGAATCAATTGCCCGATTTAGGCTAAAGTTCGTTCAAATCTTCCGTGCAAATTTTAGCTCCAACAAACCCCCTTCTTGCACCAATTAATATATGTTGCATATACAGTAGTATTTACAATAAAAAGCTAAGACAACTTTGTGTTCTTCTCACAACCACTTGAAGTTAAAGAGCTGGAAGATTACAATATGCTCCAAATAATATCCTTTTCCTACTAACACAAAAACCTTTCTGATATTAGTACTCAAAAGGGCCTTTGGTTCTTAGCATGTTCAGAAAGATGGAACAACACCATATCCTCCATCCGCCATGATCTGAGCTTGATCAGCGTTCGTTCTCTTGGCAAACCGTCCCTTGATCCTAGGCCTCGTCTCTGCATACGCCTTTCTTGAAGCATAACGAATCGTCTTCTCAAACTTCCTCATCTTCTTCTTTTCCCTGTACCTCATAACTCTGGCCTCTCGATCCATAGGAGACAACTGCATTGGCATCTGCTGAAGCGGATGGCACGAGAAGAGATCAATCGTTGTTCCCTTTTGAGTTTGTGGGTTCGACGTTGAGATTTCGCTCATTGTTGAATCCGGTACAATCCCCACATCCAAGGATGAGAAAGTCTCCTGCTGAATCAAATTAAGAGGAAAATCAGACAACTTTCAAATAGCTATATATGTGAAAGTCTTACAACTAATATGATTTGTGCTTACACTATGACTAATATGGGAGTTGTTGTTGTAAGCAAACCCAGATTTGACATCAAAGTCGAAACCAAGATTCGACATCCCATTAGGGACGACGCTGTCGAAGTGAGGCTCATGGTCGACCGTGCTGAGTTGGAGATCGTCGCCTGCACCTGAAGTGTACTCCACAAGGTCCAAGTACTCATCCACGTCAGCGCCCAGGAAGTAGCCGTTGGCGTTGTTGTCATTGTTTTTGCTGCCTTTTTCGGTGTGGGCAGACGAGTTCAGCAGAAGCCATGAAGCTGCTTCATCCTCGTCTTCCTCGTCGAATTCGTCTTCCGCCGTTTGAAGCGCAGTTGCCCTCTTGCTGCCTAAGATATAGATATTAAACTTGTCATATGTACATATAGTAACAATGATAGTGTATTTTCTATCGTCAACTAGCTAGACTGGTGAGACTTCGACTATTAAAAAAATTAAATGATCCGGCACCTGAGGAGGGGGTGGAACTAGGTCCGTAGAGGGGGAGGATGGGGACGCGGTGGTGGCGGTGGGCGAGGGGGTTGGCGGAGTGGACGTCGGCGTCGCAAGCGGCGCACAGGGATGCGGCGTCGGCCTTACAGAGGAAGGCTGCAGGGGCGCGCTCGCAGGCCTCGCACACCAACACCCGATTGTGCCGGGAACTGGGCGTGTGCACGCGCGTGTCGCACGCGCCGCACAGGTACGCCCCGTCCGCCCTGCAATACACCTTGCAGGGAGAGGCCCCGCACGTGTCGCACGCTCGCCCCCACGTGCTCCCGCTGTGGTCGCCTCCATCCGATAACTTCTCCTTCCTCATTAACATCGTTTCTTGATTTCCTTGGTTTGTTGCTCTGTTCTTCTCTGCTGTGTGTGTGTGTGTGTGAGAGAGAGGATGTGTTTGTTGGTGCTCTTGTAACGTTTTATTTTCTGAGTTGTTGTTACTGCTGTGAATACTTATTGGGAGGGATCAAAGGCGGGAATCGGGATCAGGTTGACACGTGGCGGGAAAGTAGTAGGTTTGAGGGAGTGAGTTGGATTACTTGGATAAACTTTTGTGGTTGGAAGTTGCCTGTAGAATATGGCTGGAAATTGGGTCCAATTGGACTTGCTAGATATGTGGGCTCCATTTGCGGGGCCCATTTGTTTTGCTGATCTGGACGTGTTTGGGACGACCTCTCAAGCATTCACCACCACCCATGCAGAGTACAGTTTTCCGCCCTATCTACCTCAGTTTAATGCATGCAATTTAGTTACCGCGTCGCTATATGTGATTAATGAATGCATATGCAAGATAAATTTTTGGACACCCAGAGCGGTGGATGTTGGAAAAGTTGGACTCTTTTGAAGCCAGTTCATGCTCATCAACATGGTTCAACATCTGTAAAGTCAGAGGGAACATGTGGTTCTCATTAAAAACAGAGATCAGAGAAAGACAGTCGGAATAAGGTGAAGTTGTGGGTTGCCTTAACCCATCATACATATATAGAAATGTGAATTTATTGCAAAAAGACAATCAAAATAAGGTGAAAAGTTATAATTGGGTATGGTGGATCAATTGGGGTTGTCTCTTGTAAAGGAGGTAGATGAGGATCCATTTCCACCACAAGTTTATGGGGGGTGACACATGACCTGATATGTACGTAAATCAAGTGGGCTTAAAACAAGGGGCCCTTAGCTTTCATGATGTTACATGGGCGCCAACGCCTAATATCACCTTCCTAGTCCTACTATATGAGTCATGTATCTGTCCAAATATTCCTCTTCTCGATCGAACCCTAATATGTATGTATGTTTGCCTTCTATATATGTCTGCATCTATATCTTGTGATTTCACGTGGATTTGATATAGACTCGTTTATTTATTATGGCTCATTAAAACTAGTCTCTCATACATAAAGTTTCAACTACTAAATGTACTAAATCTAGCTAGGTGCAAAGATTCGATATAGTTAAATCATTGTTTTTAGGATCCGTTTTGGGTAATGTAAGCTATGAAGTCTTGAGACTAGTTCCCCCTAGCTATGTTGGTTAGTTTTCATCGCACGATCGGCTTGATTATCATGCACATACAAATAGTGAATACCACAAGTCTTGAAACTAGTTCACCCAAGCTATTTGAATATTGACTAGTATATATACGTACGTTACTTGAAGATAAAAAGTTGATAAGGAATTCAAAATAGTTGGACCCTGTTGTTGATGTTGTTGAAACAATGATAACTCCCCTATGTTAATAATTGATGAACCTTTGACCGATTGGATTACTATGATAGCTAGAAATCATTTTTCGTGTAATTCTTATCCTCGCCATGTGCAAAATGAGAAGTAACTGAAAACGACGAGAAGGACGCAGTAAGTCACATGTTATAGATAACGTTTAGGCTCTTAATTGCATGCAGCTATGAGAGTAACGGGCCTAGCTCAACTATATATGTTATTGGGCTGATCTGCTCTCGATCTGGAGCCCAACAAGGCCCATTAGTCCTGTGGCCCATCAACTTGGAAATTACTGAGATTTTGAGGAGGAGGAGCTTAGCAACGTGGCGGGGTGGGCCAACGGTTTTCTCCTCCTCATCAGATTTCTTCCCGTATCACTATTGGATTTCCAATCCTGATCACTCACTTTCTTAGTTTTGTTTGTTTGCTTTGCTCCTCACTTCCTGATCTTAGTTTTTCAATACCAGCCTTCCAAGCTAAAAATTCTACCTGGAATTTCAGGAGATATCTCCATCAAAACCTGAAGACCAACAAGCAAGCTTAGTTAGAGAATGGCTTCCTAACAAACCAGTTCCAGACTTCCAGGTACCTTTCTCTCTCTCTCTCTCTCTGAATATCATCAACTTGTGCTTTATTTCTAACATTGCTAGTACAACTCTTTGGGGTAGAGCAAATTGGTTTGAAACCTTGTTGCTCTTTAAAGGGTTGTTTGGTAGATAGGGTCTAAAGCTAATCGATTGCTTAGTAAAAACTGTCTCTTTTCCCCCCTTTTCTCCTACCCCTATATCCTGGATTTCTTTACTTTAAAGTAACTAATTCATACTCATAAGTGTAATTGATATCCTTAACTGGTGATTTGTCACAGAGTTAGCCTGTATTATGATGGAGGTCCTCTTATACCACTTACCACCTTCTGGTGTCCCATTGAAATCCTTCAACAATAAGCATTACACAGATGGAACAAAGCAATCCATCATAGGTGTAACTAACTCCACCTTGCAATCCATGAGGCTTCATGCCAATTCAGAGAACTCGATCAATCGGCACGGCTCTATAGTTTCCCCTATAGGGGTCTCCAATGAGAGCTGTAGCAGCTACATAATGGACAGTGAAGGAGTCCTAGATGAAATGACAGACGGCGAGAAATCAGTTGACAAGGTTTTGATCCCGGGCTTGCCAGATAATTCGAATGGTGAAAAACCGGCTTCTATAAGCAGTTGCTTTTGGGAGTGGAAGCCTATGCTCAATGTACACTATGAGAAATCTGGCTGCGAAAACGTCGGCTCCCCACCAGTGCTGTTCTTGCCTGGCTTTGGTGTGGGCAGCTTCCACTATGAAAAACAGATGAAGGATCTTGGTCTTGACTTTCGAGTTTGGGCCTTGGACTTTCTTGGTCAAGGCATGTCTTTACCTACTCAGGATCCTGCACCTTTGTCTAAGGAAGAGGATCTCTCCCAAGAAGTGGATGTATGGGGTTTTGGTGAAGATGCTGAGCCCTGGGCACATGAGCTTGCTTATTCCATAGACCTATGGAAGGATCAAGTCCGCTACTTCATTGAGGAGGTAAGTTCTTCTTTTGTTACTACTCATAGCAGAGAAAAAGTGGATTTGTTGAGATAGTGTTTTTAGGTGATGTTGTAAACTTGGTTTTTGCAGGTAGTTGGGGAGCCAGTATACATAGTAGGGAACTCACTTGGAGGGTATGTTGCACTCTATTTTGCAGCATGTTATCCTGAGTTGGTGAAAGGGGTTACACTACTAAACGCAACGCCTTTTTGGGGATTTCTTCCTAATCCAACAAAATCTCCATTGCTTGCAAAGATGTTTCCCTGGGCAGGCACATTTCCCTTACCATCAAATATGAAAATGCTAGCAGAGTCCATGTAAGCCACTAATAAGTCTCACTGTAATCATTCACTTATGGTCATACCATTATGACAGTACAAAAATCTGAGATCCTGTTTTCTGATACACAGTTGGGAGAAGATAAGTGATCCTAGATGTATAAGTGTTGTGCTTAAACAGGTTTATGCAGACCACTCAACAAACTTTGACGGAGTTTTCGCAAAGATACTTGAAACTGCGAAACACCCAGCTGCCTCCGCCGCATTTACTTCCATAATGTTTGCACCAAAAGCAGAACTTTCTTTCACAGAATCACTGTCTAGGTGGGTAGAACTGATTTTTTCTTAGGATTCATTTCCTGCATTGTTCCTTCGTCGGTGTAAAGATCTCTACACATCTTGTTTGACAGATGCCGACAGAACAAGATACCAATCTGTCTCATGTATGGCAAAGAGGATCCATGGGTGAAGCCTGTGTGGGGCCGTCAGGTGAAACAGCAGGTCCCTGATGCTCCATACTATGAAATCAGCCCCGCCGGTCATTGTCCTCATGATGAAGTTCCAGAGGTATGTGTTGCATTGTTGGAATGCAGTTTTTAAATACTTAGTTAGATGTCAAGAAAAAATGACTATCTTGCAAATCATGTTCAAGAGCTTCTTCCATATGTTTCATTGTTGACTTCTCTGACTTTTTTTTTTTATGTAAGAAACATAGTACTCTGGCAATATTCAGCATTCAACAAGAATGCAATGGGCGAAAAGGGAGAAGAGAAAAAGGAATTTTGAATGCCCATCTTTTCTTATGAGATCCTGAATTGTTGTTAACCAGGTTGTGAATTTCTTGTTACGCGGATGGATCAGGAGCATAGAAACAAAAGGGTCCATTGCATTGCCTCTGGTTGAAAATGATGCAGAATATACAAACGTTGATCTCACCAAGGACCTTGAGTTTATTAGAGAAGGATTGAAGAAGTCTGTTAGGGTTCGGTTTTTCAGTTCCCCATTGTCAGTCTGGAAATTATTAAGGTCTGGCATTGAATCTTCTGTCAAACTGAGATGAGAGTGTAGATGCTTTACCTTTGCCTTGTTTAGATAATCGTATTCTCAACCTGGAAAAAGCAGAAAAATGCCATAGTTAATATTGGTGCATCCAAATTGATGTCTTCTAGTAGCATTTAAGTTTTGTGTAAATGAATGCAGATAGAAGTCAGCTCTGTATACCAATGTCACCTCTTTGATGTAAAACGAGATACCATGCATAACAATTTTTTGTGCTCTTCTTGCCATTTCTGGAAGAGGCATTCTTTTGGCTAGATGAACACACATTTATCAGATATATGACATGTTAGTATGTTACTATGTTAGTTATGTAGTGTGTTTTTGCTGGGCCTTAATAAGTAAAGTGCTTGCTTGCAGGTTTCTATACCAAATTCTTGTGCGTAGCTAACCAAATTGTGAGCCAAACAAATCATTCCACACTAATCTTGGTATACATTGTGATGTTCATGAGGCCATTTGGACAAGTATACACGTCAAGCTAAAATATTTGTTTGGCTAAAAATATGATAAACTAATGAACCCTGTCAAAACAAGGATTGGCCATAAATTTAGTGGTGGAAATTGGACAATCTCATTCATATCTGATAAAGGTCACTTTCAGGTTTGCGTTTTCGTTTTTTCCCGAATGTTTATTTGCAAATATTCATCAAGTGGAATCGTCTGCTGTTGGGGAGGAAAACCAAACAAGGAACAGAAAAGAAAAAAATGAACCTGTGATTGTGGTTTGCACACCTGTGTGTTCAGAAATCCTCGTCCGCATTCCTTATTGTGACAAGTGGCCCACTCTTCTTCCTCATCTTCTTCGTCTGCCTTCTTATCCCTATCCCACTTCTCTCAATAACCAAATATCCTATCACTGATTCCGCTTCATCTGCAATTGGGGTTCACTGATTTGTCCTCGATTGATTTTAATTCATCCCTCTTCTTCCAACTCCCAAGTGGGCAGCCATGGCTGCTCTTAACACAAACCCTTCTTCATCCCTAACCCTATCTTACAACGCAACCCACCAAGAGCTTGGCCTTTCTCTCTCCTCCTGTAAGCCCAATCCCAAATTCTGCATCAACCCACTTGTTTTAAGCCGGAGAGAGAGGCGGAATGCGAAATGGGTCCATGGGATTTCTTCCAAGGAAGCAAGATTTGGCTCTTCTTCTTCAGGTGTGGTGATGGCTGCTTTGGCGGAGGTTACACAGGATTTGGAAGAGGATGTTCAGCGCAAGCACAAGAAGGGCAAAGCTGTGTTGCCCTTGAAGAAAGACCGAGTTTCTACAATCTCATTTGTTTCGGTTAGTATTATTCCACCTATTCTATCATTTGCTCTCTTTGGCTTTGTTTGAGATGATTGGTTTCTTGGTTCAACCTAAATGTGAAATAATTATGACAACGTTTTATGCTAAGTTCAGTGTCTACAATTGAGTGTGTAGTATGCAATTAGTGATTGTGACGTGTGATCCTTGGTGTACTTGAACAAGATTACACCTTTTTTGAGCTGGTTACTTTTGATTCCATGTTTGGATACTGATGTTTGTAATTTCAGAGATTGATTACAGTTTAGGTTGCAGCCTAACACATTTTTGTGTATCCAGGGAAGGTCCAAGAAGTTGTTAGAAATCGAAAAATTGAGGGAAAACAAGAAAGAGTATGACTTAAAAACAGCAATATCAGTCCTCAAGCAGACGGCAAGTACAAAATTTGTAGAAACAGCAGAAGCACATTTCCGTCTAAATATCGATCCCAAGTACAACGATCAGCAACTGAGGGCTACTGTAAGTCTTCAATTAACCATTGTGCATGCCCTACATGGTTAACTTGTTCGTCTAACTTGGAATTTGATGCTAATTGAATATGTATATGATAGGTTAATTTGCCCAAAGGTACCGGGCAGACGGTGAAGGTGGCAGTTCTTGCACAAGGTATTAATCCAGGAAAATTGTTTTGTCTTGTTTTGCTTTGCTAGTGTGTATTACTTTGTTTGTTCTGATAGTGTTTCTCGTGCTGATGGTTATGCTGATTTAAAGTTTGTAAGCTGATACCTATCACCATTATTTTGTGGGGTTTTGGGGAGTGTTTGATGTAGAGGAGGTCTATGCTCACTGCTCACCAGCATTCTGCAAATTTTATTGCTTCTGTCTACTCTTTAGGCATAGTGATATTAATCTTGTACTCATTTCTCTTCTCTCTTTTTCTGTTTACGTCTCTTTTGTATCGTGAGTGAGGTTTTATACTGTTAACACTGATCTAGAGGAGCTTCATTCACTAATTTTCTAATATAGGATATTAAGAATCTAGCTATTCCTCTCATGCGGCCTTTCTTTGTATTCCTAATTCAAATCCTTAAACATTTTAGGGGAAAAGATTGATGAGGCGAAAGATGCGGGAGCAGATTTGGTTGGTGGAGATGACTTAATAGAACAAATAAAGGGAGGATTCATGGATTTTGATAAATTAATTGCTTCTCCAGACGTGATGCCTAAGGTGCCCTTCTGCTCTTGACGTGTTTAATCTGTGTACCTCTACAATGAATTCTTATTAAATTGCCAATAAGAGATGCATGCTGACTCGTCTGTGAAATTTTTGCCGGACATGATGCCTAAACCGCCCTTCTTCTGTCATGCTTAGTCTGTGTGTCTCTCCAATGAAATTCTATAAAACTTACTATTATACATGCATGCTTACTTTTCTTCGAAATCTTCTGAGGCAACGAGACAACAGTATAAATATGATGGCTCTATAATTCTTGCATGTCTAACTTCATTAAATGTGCTGTAGTTGCTTTTGGTCAGCAGTTTAAATGCAGTCTATATAAATTTCGAAGCTACGAGTGTTATTTGTTGCAATACATAGAGAGTCAATTCTGCTAGATTGAAATACATTGGTCTGTTCTGGGTTGCCACGTGTGAAGGAAGTGCGCATCGTTTGATTTTTCTTTTATATGCTTTATACATTACTGATTTATGTTACTTGAGGAGCTTGCATTTTGTATTTTGGCCAAACGTAAGTATTTGATGGATAGAAACTAAGTTTTAATTGGAATTCCTCATCTGTAATATTGGGAGTGCTGGAAGGCAAGCGGAAATTTACACTGGGTTGTTACTTGTTACTATCTTACCAGGTGGCTAGCTTGGGAAAATTTTTGGGACCGCGAAGCCTTATGCCAAATCCAAAAGCTGGGACTGTTACCACAAACTTACAACAGGTAACTTCCTAATGATTATTACCGCTTTACCAGCTTAATTGGAGCCCTTTGAAGCGTCTGAACTTGAATATGCTTGATTCACTCGGTCAAATAAACAAAAATATCTCGTGCAGGCAATAGCAGAGTTCAAGACGGGGAAAGTAGAATACAGAGCAGATAAAACCGGAGTCGTACACCTGCGTTTTGGAAAAGCTGACTTTCCTGAGGAAGATCTCCTAGAAAACCTACTTGCTGTTGTGGTATGTGTTCAGATTCTGATATGCATACAAGACAAGATTATGGTGCAATAAATTTAGTCTCATGGTACAAATTGTGAACTTGGTTTTGGCAGAAATCAGTGGAGTCAAACAGGCCACCTGGTGCAAAGGGAGTATACTGGAAAAGTGCCCACATTTGCTCGTCAATGGGACCTTCAATTCGACTAAGTATAAGGGATATGCTCGACTTCAAGAATCCCTTAAATGTCTGAATGGAGAATGGCATATCACTCACACAGGTTCAGAGAAGGTCGTTTTGGGGTTGTGAATCTTGTGATGATGGGCCAAGTAGAGAGAAGGCAAAGTTGGTTGTGAGGGAATATATTTGTAGATTAGGATATTCTAATATCATGTTACTGTTAAATCTTACTCTATTAGCTAACCTAAACCTACCCTTACACCCAGTGCGAAGGTCAGATGTACTACCTCATGAATCACTTGGTGTCTCATACTGTATTTTGAATTACTATAGATATAATAAGAATAAAGCTTGCAATTATTTTTAGTATGGTGAGCAATTTGTAAAATGGTAAAAAAAGGTTAGCATTTGCACTTCAAACGTTACTTCATACAATCATACTTGACCATAGAAAGATATACAAGGGGTTGTAGCGGATCTTGACCAGGTGCCATGGAATGTGTCTCAAATATCTTCACTCTATGGATGACCTTAAAGGTCGGCTGCTTTGATTTCTACTAGGCCTATTTTGCCTTACTAATGAAATTAACAGAGTATATTGACTCCCTTCCAACCAAGAAAAAACAGTTTTTCTATAAGGTCATAGAAAAACAGTTTTATTATAAATATTCCCCTCATTTACAAGGATCGCTTATTAAATAAATGTTCAAACGACTCAAATCTTCCCCAAGACTGAAAAATTGTCCACTTCTATGAAATCGGACAAATAACATAAAAGGAGATTTAGCAAACAGTACTAGAATGGCATCCTTTGACCATCGGAAGAGAAATATTGTGAGCTTCACTTGTCAGTAAATCCAAAACATTACATGCCCAGCTCACAGTAATTCCAATCTAATGTACTAAACAGTTAATCTCATTAAAGAACTAAAAAAGGCTTCCGTGGGTTTAATTTACATGCTTGAAACAAGAGGCCAACAATCACTAATTCAGTGCATTCAAAAATAACAATGGACAACTGTTCAAAAGGAAGCACCAAACTGAAACTACCCGAGTTGCAAAAGGGGTAGCATCGGCTTCTCAGCACTGACCTTTCTGAAACAGCCTAACTGCCGTGCTCCAGCTTTCGCCATTGCTCCACACTGAATGTATGCGGATAAATCAAATTGAGTAGAGCATTTGGAAAACAGAAAAGTAAGAAAGGATAAAAGTGCATATATTAAAACGAGGTGAAGTTACCTTTTGCAGGTTGCTCAATCCAGGGACCATTCATTATGTTGAGAATGCTGCATTCATCACTATATTCCAGGTCAGGTAGCAACTTTGGAGTAAGCAGAAAGCACCTGCACTCATGGAAATTTTCAGCATAAGGATTTACTAGGTGTTTAGAAGAAAAAGAATGAGATGGAAACACAAAAGCTTATACAGCAGCTTTTTCTTGTTTCGCGTAGTCTTACACACATAACGCAATATGCTGCCCATGTATGAGAACATATAAGGCAGTGATAAGAACATATAAGAATCAAACACACTGCCCACGGATGATGAAAAGATTCTTACTATGATAGCCGGAAGAAATGAAACTTAAAAAAACCAATCAAAGAGAGAATAGTCAAGAGAGTGAATACTTACTGAGGTGTATTTGGCTGACTAGCAGCTCTCACCAATTGTTGAAACATCTTTCTTTCGTTGACTGGGTCCATTCCTGATGTACAAATATTTACAAGGTTAGGCATTACAAACAAAAATTCACCATTAGTTGAACGGCTGTCATTATGTGGTTCACAGCTGACCTTGATTAATCTCGTCAACTACTCTAAATGGGCAGTTTGTGAGATCTTGCAAAGAAACAAGATAGAGGATGGTTGAAACCGAACGCTCCTACAAATGTACACAAATGCACAAAGCATCAGCTTCAGCTGTAAAGGAATTAATTACACCAAAGCACAACGATTTCTTTGTTATTAATTTCTATACCCCTCCAGATTGATGATGGGCGCTGAGAACTTGAAGCTGAGCAGTTTGCCTGACAACAGATGTGGAAATAAAAAATGAGGCGAGCACTAAATAATTGCCAGACTACAAAGTTACATGCATTTCTTGAACCTGCAATGTTAAATGGTGGCTCCAGGGATATATTGCAGCATACAAAATGGTTGATAATAAGTATTTACATATGCGGCTGAAAACTAGCAGTGATGCTTTTTGATTTCAAATAAACTCATTTGAAAGACAAGTTACAGAATATATACCAACCTGAATTTCACTTTTATGAGTATACCATATGAACGAAAATCAGTCTCACGCTCATCTACAGAAGGAAATGCATTGCAACAATTAGCAACATTCAAAAAATAAAATAATAATAGCAAACACCATATATTTTATTTCTAGAACAAGTTGTACTTAATACCTAAAGAGACTTCTCCAGCCACAGCCATCTCTTGAAAGTTACGACTAAATGTTACATTGATTTGTGCAACAAGATCCCGTAAAGTTGGGAGCCAAGTACCCTGCAGTTTACAAACCATTATTCGGACAGAACAGATGAGGAGTCAAGAAAGCATACGAGCATGAATTTTACACTAATTAGACAACAAGGAGCTTAATGCAACCGAATTTCTAGCTTGAGGATTAACCTTCAGGGATTCAACTGCAGCCAAACACTCATGTAGTTGCCTCTCATCTTCCTCAAGTTTTTCAGTCAGCGTTTCAATCTGTAGAGCAAACAGAGAAAGGCATACAAAGAGAAAGTAGATGACATTCTCTTCTTTATTATAAGAATCTTAGCACAAATTGATAAAAGACCATCAAAACCCCATGCATGTATTACCTGCTTTTGGCGTCTTTCATAATCTGCCAAAACAGTCTCATTTACAAAGAGTATAGAATTAGCCTGTGACGCAATATCTTGGATGGCTGCCTCCAGCTCCTCAATTGTTGTAGGCATCTAAGGGAGTGCATGACAGAAACACATAATGAAAATGCCACTAATGAACAGGAATAATACTATCTATACATGTATTATAAGCTCAACCCTATTATTAGAATTTCAATGTATAAAGAACTATTCAACATTCAAATTCACGTAATAGATTGTGAAATTGCATGCAATTGTTAAATAGCACTACATACTAATTCAAATAACATCCAACTGACTGTAACGGCCAATAAAAAAAAAACGGTCTCTCAAGTTTTCTCACTCCATGAAATCAATATAATGGATGAACTAGGAACACTTCTATTAAATATTAATATTTGTTTCCTGGAAATGGCAATGAAACTGTCCTTGTTTATACAATACTGCAAGAAATTAAGTTCTGAAGTTGTAAAGTCTAAAAAGCATAGTTGGTCGAATATCCAAGCACAAACCTCAAGAAATGCCTTTTCAAGATCTGGAGTGATAGTAGCAATTGATTCTGCATGTTGTTTAGCCTCTGCAAGAAATGATCGGCGACGCTTGACTTCTAGTTTACCTTGTCACAATAAAATGAATTGCACCTATTTTAATAAGATAAGGTCCAAGCAATAACAAGTAACAACAAATGTTTTGCAAAGCATATTCTAATGGCATTTCTGCAAAGTTTTTCCTATATGTTCTGCTTTCCCCTTCCTAACATTCTACTAAGCAAATAGACAAGACCGGAAGTTTAGATCCTTAAAACACCAATTGTACAAAATTGGGATAAGAAAAATCTTCCACTTTTTGCAGAGGACTCCACCATATCCACGCTAAAAGGATAAGATTAACAAACACAGAACTTCACTACCCCTCACCTTCCAAAGAATATGGACTTCCAAGGCAAGCCCGTACAAATGATTTAGTAATATAAAAATCAAAATTTGTGGATTCAAAGTAGGCTCCTTATAGAAAAATTGACACATTCAAGATAAAATTTACACCAGAGAGCAGCCTGACGCATATGCTCATTAAAAGACAGGTTCAACGAAATTAGTAATCCAGCAATTTGATAAGATGCCCTCCATGGCAAAAATGAAATTATATTTTGCAAAGCTATATGAACAAATATCTAGCCAAAACAAGAAATATGCAGGAGCAAAAATCGTCACTTACAATTCTGCAAACTTGTAGACAATTGCAAAGCGAACTTCTCATGCTGCTTAGCAGCATGCTCAGCTTCTTTGATCTAAATGGCAATAAAGATGGGACCCATAAAATTGAAATCAGATACCTACAATACTTCAGCAGCAAGAATAGCAACAAGAAACAAGTGAAAATATTAATGGTGTCATGAATTTAATCCAAATGCTTGCTGGATGACATATTTACTGCCAGTAGCAAGGAAGTGTACAGAGTGCCAGGAAATACATGGTCCAGGAATGTATATACAGATTTCATAAACGATGACCTTATAAACAATAAGGGTCTGTTTGGATCACCACAAAAATGACATTATCCTGTATTCAATGCGATTTCATTTTCACATAGAAAGGGTAGAAAAGCAACATAGTTCATTACCAGCAACTACCTAAAATTTGTTACTGACAACTAAGTAGACTCTCTGATTTGTGTATGGGCAGGCGAGGTGTGTATAATATGATAGTATATGAAGTTAATTACGAATCAGCCAACCAAGCAAATTTGGTCCGCTTAGCATGAAGCTAATAAATATAAATTATTAGTGTGATACCTTTGCATCCATTTCGACAGACAACAGATGGCTTGCAGCAAATTTCCACTTCAATACAAAAGCTTCTATGAGGATTTTCTGACAGAAAGCCACAAGACTGGACATAATTTATCTAGTTCTTGTCATTCAAAACCAAAAAAATTATATAAACTCCAAGTCAATATCACAATAATTCTAACCTTAATATCCTTTGCATGAGTATATCGTTTTGCGTTTATATCTGAAATTTGATCAGTAAGCTTAGCCATAACAGCTTCAGCATCCTCCTCCTGCTCAATTGATTGTAGACGTCTTCTCTTTGACACTGTATATGCACCAGAATATCCAATGGACATGCTTACGTATACGATAAGTGGAACACAGTGATGACCAGCAGTAATATTGAAGCAGACTTACTGATACGATTTTCAAGATCTTTTTGTTTTTTCTTTTCAAGGTGGACAGCATTGATAATCTCTTCCTACACAGATACAATACAAAAATTTTTAACTTAGACTTCAGATATACATATGACCCAGACACTTATGTGGCCACTTAGGTACTAGTGAAAAGCAACCCATGATAGAAGGTACTTCCACAAATAATTATCTTTAATAAAGGAAGAAGCTTCAACTGGCCCACAAAGCATTGTACTCATAGCTGATCTTACACGCTGCTTTTGAAATTTGGCTTCTTCATTTTCCAACTGCTTTAGTTCAGTCTGAAGTGATTTACAACTCTGTTCCAGCTCGCTTATACTTGATTCTAATTCAGCCTTCTTTGATCTGAGATCTTCGAGTTCCCGACCATCAGAACCTGCAAGGTATTAGTAGGCTCATAAACCTGCTCAATTAATCAGTCATGCAGGATGAGTGAAAAAAAGGCATTCCATAGCTTACTACACAGTAGCAGTCGTGATTTTGAAACTGCTTCGACGCTAGCTGACATATGGCCACCATATCTGGAACGGTTCCATCGGTAATGATTCTCAGGAGTCCAGAAATCAAATATATCCAGCTTCGAAACTTCATCTGCCCTTCGGTTAGTTTCCTTGGAACCAATGTACTACAATAAAGAAAAACCCAGAGAAACAGCAATGATTGAGTAACCCAGAGAAAAATCCCATGATCTTGATGGGGAGCATCCCTGTTATGCATAATTACATAAGACTGAAACTAGAATGTAACAAGCAATCATACTGAATTGTCTAATCCTGACTGGCTGATCAGGACCTCCTTGACAGCGGTAGGAGCATCAAATACTTGGTCAAGCCGAGAATATATTCCTAGACGTCGCATCTGGTTGGTAGCAGTAAAAAATGAGTTTACACAAGCTGGGACCAAGAAAAGATAGATATAGAAATTTCAAGATACATACTTCCTCAGAAATTTGAGGAGGTGGTCTGTGACGATCGTTCGGTACATAGTTCAAAATTGGGACATCGAATGGCTTCATGTTCTTAAACAGAAAATCTCTATCACCAGGATCTTGAGTTATGAATGACTGCAATTTGCAGAACAAAAGAAAAGAACATGAGAAATAGAACTTTAATACGAGAAAACAAAAAAAATTACCAATTTAGAAGGACAAGAAGCTTCGATACGTCACAGGTGGTATCTACATGTAAATGAATAGATTCAGATCACTTTTGGTTTTGCTCTTGATGGAGTCAGTTTTTTTTTGTTTTTGCTATTTTGTGGTTGGATCTTGACATATTTAGAAACTATATATTCAACTTGTATCAGGATCCATCTCAAACCAGATTCATATCTGAGAATACAAGGGGCTGCAAGATTTGTGAATCGGATCACTTTCATGTTTGGTATTACTAGTTTCATTTCTTATATAAATCAATATGAATTCAGGTCAGATCAGATTAGGTTCATTGAGAGCTGTTTACGAGAGAAGATAGAAGTTTGATTAATATAAAGGTCAGCCATGGTAGTGTAATCTGTATTAACTGTAGATGCACATGCATCAGTCAATTGAAGTCTATATTACCAGAAAAGATCAATAATGAATCAACAAACACTTAGCTTCAATTGTGCAATTAATATTGCTGAAGCAGAAATAAAAAAGGGATAGAAAAGGCCATAACTAAAATAGGGATTTGCCAATCTGTGCCCATGGGTATTAGTGAAAATTAAGTGCTACAATTCCTGCAAAATTCACACTTTTACTATTCTTAAACACTATTGATATTACACCAGCGTAAGTGATCATTACCTCAGATTTTAATTAAATTATGGTAGTCTTGAAAATAGACATCCATAATCAAATAATATGTCAAAATTTGAAGAAGCAGCGTCATTCATATATATACTAATATGTGCTGATGGGGAAACGTTAGAAATATCCATGAATAAAACATGGACATATTTACTAATCATATCCTACAAAACTTAATCTACCAAGTTATTTAAATGTAATATACAATATAGCAATATAGTATATGTCTATTTATAGAAGCGTTTACAATTTTGATCACGTCGTCTTCTATTCAGGTCTTTCTTCTAATGTGTCTACTTTCAATTAGCTGTCTACTCCATGCATAAGGATTTTTTTTGTTCCTATTTCTGTTAAAATTCAAGTCAAAATCAAATATACATGCTTTGAATCAGCTGGTATCGGATTTAGGCACTTTTTTGGATTTTCCCAATCTGAGTTTGCAACATCAGGAATGCGATATTTAAGTTTGGATGCTAAACTCCACGACAAAGAGTATAGATATCAATTAACAGACTTATGCTACCTTCCATATATAGTATGCAACTTGTCCTTCCAAGTAGTCAGCATGAGATTGATTGGAGGCATTGACCTACAGTTACAGTGAGAGCAAATCAGCTAAATTCACGGGGAAAAGGCAACAAAAAGATACAGCCTAAAAAATGCATCCAGTAGTCCAAGGTTTATATAGTTCCCGATGGATAGATCTGAGATGATTTATCAGGAAATTATAAACTTTGAACATGCCTCTCCAGGACCAACGAAAAGTCTTTATAAATCCAAACTCCAAATTAAGCTCAGTTTATATTTATGCGTCTCCAGGACCAGCGAAAAGTCTTGGTATTATATATAACATCGATATACAGAAAATATAATCATTTTTAGTGGTTTGAAGGGAAAAATATAACCTCAAACACAGAAGACACTATTAGTTATAGGTACCTCAAGCAGAACAGGGCCATAAACTTTTTTGTTTAATTTATCTTGATTTTCTTGCAACCACCTGTGAGCTTCAAAAATTCTTTCTGCCCCAGAATTTCGTAATGCATTTAGAAGTTTATTGTTTTTGCTTTCCATATCCTTCAACCTGCAATGTACAGAAGCAAAATTAGTTACCTGAAAGATTGGTTTCATGAATGCAATGAAATGCAATTCACCTGTCCTCTACACGTCTTAAAGACAACTTTTTCTCTGTCAACAATCTATCCTTCTCTGACTTCTGCTGCCTTACATGATGGGTAGATGCTCGTAACTCCACAATTTGAGCTCCTAATGCATCCTGGAAATTGATACCTTACAATAAGAATATAATAGAGCGCTAGGAGCAGAAAATTTCCAAAATCTATATTGGTTTCAGTCTCTCACATTATCCTCATTGCTCAAATATAAAAGAAAAAATGAAAATGGCACAGAAAACACCTACCAGTTCATTTTTGGGAGGTTCATAAGGTGGTAAATTTTCAAGTTCAAACTCTGCAGCAGCAAGTTCTTGCTTAGCTTTCGATAGTATTTGTTGTCGTGATTCTTCTTGCTTTTTCAGGTCTGCAATTTCACTGTATTTACTTTGCACCTGCACGCCCTGTAAATTAGAAGAGAAAGTTTCAGTTAAATAAGCCAAAACTATACAAGCAAGTGATGCGGGATAAAAAGAAATACAACCAACCAGGTGATTTTCATCTTCCTGAAGTTCCCTGCGCCTCCTCGCATTCTCACTAAGATAATTGTTTGTTTTTTTACTTTCACGGTCAAGCATAGACTTCTCTTGCTTCTGCTTTCTGCATAAAAATCAGTTATAATTGATTAGAATAGAATTTAAATAAACTTTAAGAAAAAGAGTTACAATCACTGAACTTCTCAAACATAGGTAGATCATCCTTTGCAATGGTGGAAGCACATATATCTGGGTGAACATGTTTTCTTAGAACATGAGCATCCAAATAGGATGGTTACATAAGAATCATGACTAGACTTAAAAATGAAGATGAAACCCTTGAATCTGATATCTACTTGGTTGATGATAGTGGGAACACTACAAATAATCTAAGCAGCTTCAGTAATAACTCACAGAATTTGCACATGTATAGGCTATAGACGAAGTGGCAAGCAGAATAGACATGACCAGCTAGTTTCAATTTTGCTACAGCGAACTCACACTAGCCTTTTACATGAACACATGGTATAGGTACATGCCATTTGATTTTACCTCACAATGACAAACAATAAGCTGTCTATAAATTACAAAAAACAATATACAATTAGCAATGCCTTATATAGAATTTATGAAATTTATAGCACTTTCCTTCTTTTTTGAAGAGTATTAAGGCACTGAACCTTGCATATTAGTCTATAATTTAGTTCCCAATGCTTACTGCTTTTCGTACAAGCAAATAAAATCCTAATCAAATAATTAAGGAAAACATACTCAATAGGTTCTTTCAGAACTTTCAACTGATTGGTGGCTTCGTTAAATTTCTTTTTTGCATCTCCCTCCATTTCTTTTGCTTCCATGTACTCAGCCTTCTTCATATCATATATCAACCAGGGCAACTTCTTCTTCATCAAATTAGCCTTTAAGTGGAATAAGACAGACACTAATCAGATTCAAGCTACAAAAGTCTACAAAAGCTGAACACTCCATACATCAGTAAAGGAAACAAACCTTGGCTAAAAGTTCGTCTCTTTGCCGAACTCGTTCTACATCTCTTTCTATCCCCGCATTAAGGTCCTTCTGTTGGTGCAGTGATTCTCTGATCCTATTCATAGCCTGAAATCAAATTGTTGCAAATAAAACTAAATGTTGAAAAAAACACCAAGCAGACATGTAACACTAATTGTAGATAAATGTTTGGTTAAGGAACTCCCACATTATGGAGCCTTCCTAGTTCTTCACTTTTCTGTATAAGTGCATCATGTTGGATTGGAAGTTGAGGGTCACCAATAGCCTTTTCCGTCTCACGGAGCAGATCCACAGGAGTTAACTTAGCAAACTCACATACTCGGTCTTGTGGCAAAAACTAACACCAAACAACCACACAGATGTCAGCCCAATACTAAAAACGAATATGAAAAACAAGCTGATGATCAGACAATATGATGTCAGCCAAAGTGTGAGCCCAATAGACAATAGGCTATCCCCTCATCCATGGAAGAGGGAGGGAGGCAGGTAAGTCTTGCTTCTAACAAAAGTTCTTTACCAGTTCAATTCAATATATCCCACCAGAAAGTGTTAAGCAAAGCTGAGTTCACCATAACAGCAATAGGTACCACTACATCCTTTGACATGACTAAGTCAAGTCAAAAGACATATCATGAAAAGGAGATAGAAACAATGGAGTACAGTGACACACCTGAGTCAAATTGTTGATTTGGATATTAAATCGTTGAGTGATATCGGTAATATCTTTCTTGGGGACAGCTTTACCTGGAATCAACAAATACAGGTTTCACACTATCACATCTAAACCACCCATGCAAAGGAATGGAAATTATAATAACAGAGTACTAGTCAGCAGGCCAGCTATGAGAAGAGCAGGTGCATTAAAGCTAATCACTTCCAAAAACAATATATCAGAATCTGGGTAGCTAACAGATGTCATACAAACATGCACTAAGCATGTCAACGAAGTATCCATATGCTAGAGTAGCATCATTACGTACCCTGCAGCAGACCTCAAATGCTTCTGTTGGAGAAGAATCAATAACTAAGAATTAATGTCATCAACATTCTAAATCTAGTGGCTTTCCTCAGTTCATATTGTCAGAATGTGCCAATAAATAAAAAGTGCAGATAAACTATATTATTGCTTAGCAACTAAATTAGAACTTAGCTTGTACAGACCTTACGTACAAACTGCACTAAACAATTGATCCATTCCTAATTAGTTCTGATGTACAGACCTTCATTCTCTTTTCCATAGAAGCTTATGAATTGCAGCACTTAAATGTCTACATACTAACTCAGTGTACACTTGTAACTTACAAACACAAAATTCGGCATCATTACATGCTGGACACCATCCTAAGTGAAAAATGCATCATCAGCTCACAAATAAGTACCAACCCATTTCAAACACCCAGTACGACAACATCCTGTAAATTGCTATAGATATCATGCCATAAAATCAAACAGCTCACCATTTAACAGCCACTCAGACTTGTTACTAGTATCTATTTTCCGTGTGATGTTTATCTGTTCATCTCTAGTATACCCTCTTAAACTGATCCTGGTATATCCCGACTCCTCTCCTCGTTTAACATAAGCTCCAACGCTAGCAGCCCTTCCCAGCGTCTGCAAATATCCACCAGTGAACATAAAAGACACGCATGCAAGTTGCAACAGCCAAATCACCAGTAAATAAATAATACTCCCTCCGTTTCATAATAAGTGTCGTTTTAGCACTTAAAATTTGTTTCATAATATGTGTCGTTTTAGGTTTTCAAAGTGATTTAATAGGGGTGAATGATGATAATTTTTATTGGTTAGTGTATTTGTTGACTAAAGTTGTTCATGCATTGGCCAAAAAAATGTAATGAGTGGTAAGATTAAGTAAAAGTTGTAAGTTTTAAAGTGAATGATTGCTTTTCTTAAAAACTGTGTTAAGAGCTAAAACGACACTTATTGTGAAACGGAGGGAGTAATTAAATCACCACGGCAAAATGGCAGCATAGCACACGTAAAACGTTAAGTGCAAACCTGAGGATCTCCCCCTAGACCAAGGGCGATGGCACAAACTATTGAGCTTTTACCGGAACCATTGGGGCCAATGACGAGGTTCAGGCGTGGACCTGGCTTGCATTTCAAGTGATTAAAAGTCATGAAATTCCGGAGTTCAATCTCCGTAATGTTCCCGGGCAAATAATCATCTTCCCCTCTGATTACAAAAAAAAACACGCACAGAAAACATCAAAACCCAAAATTTTCAAACTTTAGCCCTAATTTCAAAACTCAACGGGCGGAAAGTACGAAAGAAGTCAAAGTAAAGAGAAAATTTCGAGCGATAACAAGGGAAAAGGGGGGAGAAAGCCGTAAACCCTAATGGGTTCCGCAAGCAACGAACCTGACGACTTTAGGGCGCTTTGCCCGGGGCTCGGACATTGTGGAACTTAACGTTCCGACAAACAAGTCGGAGGGACGACGAATTGAAGGTTAAGAACCGCAATTGTGGAAAACCTAGGGTTTCGCAAACTGGAGTTTGGGAAGAAGAGCTGAGAAAAGGGGGGAGAGGGGGTGGTAGGGGAACGGTGATTGGCGCCAAAATGGCAGTACGGGGATCCTCGATGCCTTTATTTTCTATCACTGTAGTGGGTCCGCTTAGGTTTTCCTTTCACCGTATTGTTTAATGTTCATTAATTTATAAAACTATAATTTAGTCCAAGTGTCCAACTTTGCGTCTGTAGTCCAACGGTTAGGATAATTGCCTTCCAAGCAATAGACCCGGGTTCGACTCCCGGCAGACGCATTAATTTTTCGTTTTCCAAATTTCATTTTTTGTTTCTGTATTATCACCTCTAGAGGCTAAAAACACTTTCAAGAGACAGCTTCTGCTGTCCTTTGGATTCAAAGGTTAAAAAAACATCCATAGAAATGGCAATGTCATAGAGTTTCACTTCCAAGTTCCAACAAACCTTTTACCAAATCGTAAGACACATGACAAGCAAACAACACTAGAGCAGCTACTCCCAACCAACCTAATCTTGGTTTCAATTGAAAACACACATGAGTGACATGACAAGCAAACAACACTAGAGCTTAACACCACTCAACGGCCTCTGACCCAGTTGGTAGTACTCGAAGAATATCTGCTCGTAATGCTTAACCCTCTTGTACAACTGTGGTCGATTCGCGTTAACCAATTCATCTACAGGTCCCACCTCTCTGTCTGGATCAGGGAAACAAAACATTGCTAATGAAATCCTCTCTCTTTCTGCATTTGTCACCACCCTGTGCACGGGGCTCTTAACTACTCCATTGCTCATTATCTGCAAAACGCAAACCTATTTGATCAGCTTATTTGAAAACATACATTTCCGGTTAGTCTAGGCTTGACATGATGTGATTTACCTCTAATAAATCACCAGCATTGATTAAAAGAGCGTCGGGGATGGCGGGAACTCTAAACCAAGATTCATCTTTCATCACTTGAAGGCCTTCTACTTCTTTGTCTTGTAAGAGCATTGTAAATGAAGTTCCATCCGCGTGTGGTTTGGTACCGAGGACGTTTCCAGGCTTTGTACACATAGGGTAGAAGTTGAACCTCCCCGCCATTATAACGAGCTCTCCATGTTCGCTCAAGAAGCAGTTCTCATCCAAGTTCAAGGAACGCGCTGTCGCCTTCATAAGAACCTCAAATAGCTTCCTCAGCTTTGTGGTATACTCCTGTACAGTTTCCCTGAACACATATTTGTCATTTGAAGTGTATAGGGTATGAATGAAATGAGGATACAAATTGAGGAATTTTACTTGAATGCAGGGGGTTTTGACGGCCAAAGGTTGGGTTTAAGCTGATTTTCAGGATGAGTTGTCAGATATAGGCGGTCAACCCAATCAACAGTTTGATGATCAGAAACAATAGTATCATTTCCATAGCCTTCCCAGTCTTCAACTTTTCTAGCACATTTTTGCTTCTCCTCTGAAGGAAGTGCGAAAAATTGCTTCGTAACTTCCCGGACCTCATCAAGGAATGAGCTAGTGATTCCATGATTTATAGCCTGAGATTTGCCAAACAAACAATGAAGTCTGATTACTTGCTTCATATTTGAATACAACTCAAAGTTATTTGACATATCTCTTCAGCAGTATAGAGTAGAAAAACCAACCCATTTTAGGCCTCATATTCTATACCATACAGCAACTCATCAAGCCAGCTGATGTATTGCACATTACAGCCCGTTTGTTCAGCCTCAAAAGTCAGATTCAGTATGTAGAGTCAATTGACAAAGTTTGAAACCATACAAATTGGAACAAGAAAGTTACTAATAATTTGATACCAGCTGCTGTCATGAGCACTTAAAGCCAGAGATCTTACTAACGATTTGATACCAGGAACACATTATAAGATCTAAATCAAAACTTGGGGGAAGATAAAGGAAGAAGCTTTGACAGGTAGTAGTGCAGAAAAAAGGAGCAAGAGAAGACCTGAAAGCAGCCCCATCTGTTGAGTGCCTCTTGAAGTTTGGCTTGTTCTTGCTCAGCAGCTTCTGGTGAGAAAGAAGGTGAAGATGGCGAGAGAAGAGAGAAGTCAACCACTGAGCTGTCCATATAAGGAACAGAAGCAACTTCTGATTGTGGGAACCCATCTTTGTGGAGGTAATTAACGGGTACTCCGCCATCGGCAGCGATCTCCTGAACTGTGTTCGATGGAAGCTTTCCTGCCATTTCAATGGAGATTGATGCCCTTAATATTGGGATGCCAATGCCATCTTCTTCTGTTCTTATATTTAAAACTCAGGGAGAGAGAGGTGGCCTTCGTAGTCAATTTTGTCATCTATATATAGTTTTTTTTATTGTACACAAACTTTTATGTGGAAAATATCTAATCAGGCAACAAGAAAACCAATTTGCCATTTTCTGTTGTCTATTCAACAGTTTGGCTTCCGTTATGGGCTAAGAATGTTGGAGGCGAAAAAACTCATTAACTTATGCATACGTACAAGTATAAAATCATACATGGGTAAGCTACATCTACACATAGACCAAGACGGTTTGTTCAGAGTCAAACTTTTTGAAGATTATTGAGGATCCACAAGGAGGCTGATGATAGAAATATACACATAGCATAGCTAAGTAGATCCACGCCCGTGGCTATTTTCACCATCTTGCTCCTCTCAAACATCTTCACCAGAAGAATCATGACGATTACATGTCCTAGCTTCGTCTTTAGCTCGTCAAGTGAGGTGATCTTCATCCACTTTGGCCTCTCCTGAGATCCACCAAACAAGATAACCATGTCACATAGATTAAACTGGAATGTTAAGAATTAGAAGGAAGAAAATTGAAACCTAATTCTATGCTAGGATCTATCTTATCATATTTCGTCTTCCTTTCTTCAAACCAAAATTGACACTCATTGGCCCTCTTCCTCTTCCTCTTCTTTAGTTAAGATCTATCCATATTTTGAAACATTTGACATGAATCCCCAAGAACCGAAAGCAATATATGCTCAATGTTTTCATCAGATTAGGAGTTAGCAACAGTCCAGCAATTGCATTTGGCCACTCCATACAGACTACTTGATTAAATCCCGTCATTGGTAAATTGTTTGTCGTGTTCGTGTTTCCGCACAAACCCGCTACACTATAGACGTATGTCTCAGAGCCAGAGGTATATAAGTATGATGCAGATATTACCTTGAGAGAAAACATCCCAAACAAGGAAGACCCTTGTAGTGCACGGTCGACATTGGGAGGTAGACCAGGAGGAACATTGCTGATGAATAATCCGTATAAACCCAACCCGAATATCAACATCACGGTGCCAGCTAAATACACATCTGCGCCAACAGTAATAGTTAAAGATCATTATAGTCCTAAGAAACTCTACTTATCTACAGTTTAACACGAGAACAAATCCTTTGGGAAACCTAACGAACTATGGGAGAAATACAAAATATGACAAGCAACAGAGCATGTAAGAGTGGCACATTGAACCCTGCCATGTTGCAACAATTGAAACTAATAAAAGAACTGATCTGTAGCCTCAAATTCCTCACCGATAGCTTCGAGGAGACGAAGAACCATCGCTCCTGAGTGCACTCCTTTCAAGCAGCCATTACAGTAAATCTTATATGCATCCACAATGTAAACACAACCCTGCAATTTGCCAGTTACCACACATAATATCATACTGATAGCTAGCTCATACAATACACCATAATGCACATTTTTATGGTTCTGTTCATGATAACTCATCATTCTGTGTTAGGAAGAATTGAACAGTTTCTGCCAAAAAGAAGAAGGCGAGGAAAACCCTTACATTCAAGAAGCATAAGATGGAACCAGCAAGAGAGCCACCAACAGCAAGAAGCGCCAGGAAACGGAAGTCAAAAATGACCTGCTCCAGGTGAAAAGGTAACCGTAAATTAGCAAACCGAATGATAAATTTGCACTAGCGATTCAGTTTCAAGAACAAGGTCGTATACTAAATTACTCGTTCGATTGTAGACTCGAACGCTTTAACAAAGCCGGAGGCAGGGTTTGAGCGCTTATGGCCGAAATCGGAACCCTCCTTAATTGCAGGCGAAGGGGAGAAGACTGGCGATTCCGGCGACGGCGAGGTGAGGCTCGCAATTAGGTTCCGGCGGCGGGATCGGCCGGTGAGTTTGGTGGCGGAGTTGCTCGGATTTGCAGGGAATTGGAGCCGGAGGAGGGAGACTGAGCAGGTCAAAGTCGCCATTGACGACTAGATGTGAGAAACTGAGAATGAGTGATAGGGAAATGAACAGCAAAAACGTGATTTAAACATAGCCGTGGCCCCGGTAACGCTTCAAGTGTACAGGTGCAAATTGCAAGAGGTAAAACAAATAGTACTCCGTAACAAAGATTACAATTTCTTTATTCTTTGAGCAAGCTGAAATGAGTTGACGGATGAATAAACAAGATTTTCCAAATCCAACTACAATCAAATCACAAACAGTTCTCAACAACAAAAAAATCACAAACAGTTTTTAACAGCCAGATTCCATTTTACAAGTGATGGAGCCAAGAAGCAGCTAATTGAGGAGAGGCTTCCTAGCCAGAACAAAGAACACTGCAGTAAAAATCCCTTTCCTGAAATAAATGAACGCCTTACTTTTGTCAGACAAGTTCAAGAGTTTAGTAGCAGTAGTTAATGCTGAAGGAGTAAAGATGGAGAATGCGCAATTACCTTCCACCTTTGACAAGCCCTTGGCCGGCTTTCTGCAGGAATGCATGAACTCTCTGGCTGCCTTTAGGAGCTATTCCCACTGCCTCCAGACCCATGATCTGCAAAACCAATCCTACTTTTAAATGTGCTAAAATATGCACACATTACATGTTTAGCTCGAATTCTAGGCTTTACCTGGATCTTAGTGAGAAAACCGCGAAACCCAGCTAAACGCGGACTGGTTTCCAGGGGCAGATACCATGGAACAGGGGAGTCCACATCAAGATCCTTTGCCCTCATTATCTACATAGGAACATAGCACATACCATATTACTGCTACGGTATTACACTAGTTGCTCACTCCATTGTTTAAAGAAAAAAACACAAGCATTCAATATTTGATGATCTCTACCAACCTCAAAACCAGCTTGCTGAATAGCTTCACAGCATTGCGTCGACGACCTGATGTCTGGAAGGCCGTTACCAAGCTCAATCTCCGCCTACATTTGATTTGGGTTCGTTCAATGCTGTTAGCTACGTGCGATTCATTATACATATGTTACCACTAACATATATATATAGTTCATTATACTAACCTTAATTTGCTGGTGCTCTTGGTTGCTGGGATCAAAGGCATCAGTCATGCACCATTCATACACAGCAAAGCATTGCCCAGGCTTCAGCACTCTGCATATCTCTTTGTAGCACCCCACCTTCACACAAACTCATATAAAATCTATGAATCTGAAACACCAGGAATTAGAAAGGTAAGACAAAACAACAAGCCTGTACCGGATCGGGCGCGTGGCAGGTTGCTTCAATCGCGTAGGCAGCGTCGAAGGAGTCATCAGGAAATGGCATTTTCATGAAGTCAGCCTGCACAACACCCACATCATCATTCAATTAGTCCTTGGTCCATTGCTTCATAAATTGAACAGTGCTAGCTCACCCAAACTGACCTTGACCAAGTAAGTTACAGGTCTTATCAACTCCTGCTGCCCGATCCAGTTCCTGTGGATCGCGTGCCCGGATCGATTAAAGATTTCTATGTGTAGAATAATCTACTCTCTGTAAATCTAGAAGATTGTGAGTGATTAGTAAGTTACCGTTCCCCTGCTGATCTGGTACTCATTGATGTTAACTCCGGTTATGCGTACTGAGCTACAAGTTAACATACATACATACATACATACATACATTTTATAGACAACAGAGCAATATATATAAGCGATTGAAGTAATCTGAAAAGAAATTCACAAACCTGAATCTTGCAATTTCCCTTAAAGGGCCACCGACCCCACACCCAACATCCAACACCTAGCAATATAATGACATACAAGTACACAATAAGTGGGAATAAAATGAAGAGAAAATGCAAGGAAGGATGGAAATGTAGGTAAACCTTGTGGGCTGGATGCAGGTGTAATTGTGAAGCAAGGAAGTGTTCGTGTCGTTTAAGGCTTTCCCGAACGCTCTCATCTTTCCATCTGATTCGGTAGTTAGAATGAAGTTGTACGATTTATTTATTAATTTAAAGCTATAACTAATTCAGACTAGTTTTAATTAAGTAATTAATTAGTTACCTGGGGGCAAAGTGGAAAGACGTTCCCCATCCATTTTCGTAGAAACTGGTGACAAGATCGTAGAATTTGTTAACCTGCAGCAATAATGCAACAACATATCACTTCAGAATTCTTAACTTATGACAAATATATGCTAAATTGCTTATGTAAGTACGTATCTTGATCAATACATTAAATTAAGGAAAAATGACCCAAAATAATACCAAGTATCAACTTTAAACCAAAATAATATGAACTTCGTAAATAACAAAACCATAGCCAAACTATCAACACATTAACCAAAAACAATACATACCCAATTTCCGGTGGGATTTCCGGTGAGAATGGTGATGTGAACACCGGAATATTGAGTTGTCAAAAAATAAATTACACTTCATTCCTTTTAATTAACACCTCATTCTATTATACAAAAAAGAAAAAGAAAAAGGAACAAAACAAAAGACTTGTCTGTAGACATGAACGAAGAGGAAGAGGAAGGAGCAAGCTGAGCATTAATGGCCGCCACTATCTCAACTTCATTGACCTCATTGCGCTCTCACTAGTAGACGTCGGCTCTTCGACTTTTCCTCACCGAGCAAGGCTAGGCTGTGTCTTTCACTCCCCGCCTTCTCTTTTTTCGAAAGGGGCCAAATTGGCCAATACTAGACTCCGACGAGCTGACCGCGACACCAGACTCTGGTATACACCGACCACCGCCACTGGCTTGTAGTCTCATTGTGCATCCTGCTCACTACGGCACTACCATTGATACCCCTTAATGTCCATAATTGCAAGTAAATGTCAAAACCCTAATTCCAAAATCAAGTCAAATTAAACATGCCTGTATCAAATTGATGTTTAGATTTTGCTAATTAAAGTGGTAATTAGTTGTTTCCCTTTACTTTCATGAAATTGGTAAGTGATTCATAAGTAGTGTAATTAGAGTGACTAACCTATTCAACATAATCCACAGAACTTAAAATTTGTTTCTCACTTTTGTAAATGTAAGAAAGAATGGCAATCTGTTTGATTGGTGAGTGGTGACATTAAAAGTGTAGCTTTGAAGAAGATGAGTACAGGAGAAGTTTTTTTTTTGGGTCGAAGAATTGCGTAGAAGGTAAAAGAGGAAGAAGGGTATTTTGTTTTGCTTTTAAATTTATTAAAATAATTATCCATATGGCTCAATTAACATGACATGTCATCATTTCGGTGTCCACATCACTACTCTCACCGGAAATCCCACCGGAAATTGGGTATGTATTGTTTTTGGTTAATGTGTTGATAGTTTGGCTATGGTTTTGTTATTTACGAAGTTCATATTATTTTTGGTTCAAAGTTGATACTTGGTATTATTTTGAGTCATTTTTCCTTAAATTAAAGTAAGTGTTTTAATACGTACCATGTCAGTGTAGTTGGACTTTCTATCTTCATCACCGCCTCCATAATAAGCATGGTAGTTTTCGTACCTGCGAATTCATAAGTCGATCATTAGACTTGCAGGTCGATAGAAGACCAATTACAGGAGCATATCATTAACTATTAATATGTGTTATAGTTAATCACTTACTGGTGAACAGAGCCAAGGACTTGGTCCTTGTCGATGTGGCCTCCAATGCTGCTGATCGCTTTGTTCTTCAACATCGATCCCCCAATAGATGGATTGCGCGCACGCTTTATAGGATCGAATCTGTTTGGTCCCGCGGTCAATTTGTAATGCATACCAAAATTGTTAAAAGTACGTACGTATTGGGAACAAGAAACAAAATACTAATACATGGAAACAAGAGATCACGTACACTAGGAAAGTTGGATCTGAAAATTCAGGTGCGATGAAAATGACTAGATGAGTAATTCATTTACACATCTCTACTCTACTTATATAGGAACTCAAACCATGCATATATATACAAGGTCAGAGCTAGATTGACGTTGAATATAACTTATAAGGATTCCTTGTGCTTGATTAGGCTAAAATATAATTAAAATTACACAGGTTTTGACCTCTACATCATTTCTTTTTATCCATATATATCACTTGTATATCCTACTCATCGCATAAATAACGAAGATCATTTTCTACTAATTGTAAGTTTGTTTATTCCTAATTACCTAACCAGTGTACGTAGCAGTAGCACCCATTCAAATATAGTGACCTGATGTACGTAGTTTGAAGTTGATGGATTTGACCCTTACAGATTTTCACTGGTTTGTACTCTGTAGTGTACTACTTGGAGTTTGCTTGTATTAAAACTAAACCAATTCCTACTTTAGCCACTGGATCCGCAGGTTCTAAACCAGCTGACTCAACAAACCAGAAATCAACAATTGATTTACACACTGCCACGCTGGATAGATACTGCGAATACATCATTTTTGTAAGCTATCAAATTTTAATTGGTTTTGAGGAGTTTTAAATATGGGAAATTTTTTGGTACCCTGAATTTTTGCTTTTAAAGCGGATCCACTAGTCACCATGGCTCAAGCCAAGTCTACTTGGTCTTTGTGCTTGCAATATGTGAAAAGAATCTTCCTGTTCATATAATCACAACATCCTAAGGATGAACTGATTAAAAACGTTACAAGTATATATGTCCTCAAGAGAAGCGTTGAATTAAGAAAATTCTTTTTTTTTTGGTTGAAGAATTAAGAAAATTCATGTAGTTGTTCATGACTTCATGCTAGGAGAACCAGCTCCGAGTGCATACAATGATACAATGGCCGATTCATTTTTCATAGTACAACAAGTCTAGCTAATTGCGACCTTATATATATAGTCGGTCTCTACCTTAACTAATTAAAGCCATCAGAATAGAAAAAAGACATGTAGTTCCAAAATCAATGTTGATGTATACTGTGATACATTGGGTCGAGATCTTGATGTCTAGCAATGAGGATAAACACGACCAATCCTCTTCAACAAGATGTTCTTGCAAGCGGCTTTGACGTCGTCTTCTCCGCCTTGCTGCAGGGCCAGGTTCACGTCTTGCAAGACGATCCCCTTGCAAGGAACGCTGCTGCTACAATCGAAGTTTATGGCCACTTCCGAGCTACTCGTTCCTCGTACGTTGTTGTACTTGACATTGTTCACTCGAACCGCTGAGTTCTGACATCAACCGTATCCAAAACACAAGACCCATAAGCCATGAGTTAACAGAATACGCAGCAAAGAGTTTAAGGTAGTGATTGATCGAGCTAATTGAGTACGTACTTGTTGAGGGCAGGGCGTGTCTTGGTCACAGTAGTTTTGGTCTATGATGATCGGGTTACTTACGTTGTGCATTACGACGTTTTGGAATGTAATGCCGTCTGCATATCCAGACCCTCCCTATGATCATGTGTCCAAAGTGTTAACTAGTATTTTGTTACCATGTATGCTGCTGTGTTTCTTGGAAATGATAGATAGATGGATAGATCATAGATGCATGAATTGATAGTATTGTTTACTGACCTGCCAACTCTTGATTCGGAGCCCATTGGTTGTGCCTGAGAGTGTTGCTCTGTTTACTAACACATTCGAAACACTGGCTTTCTCGTGCTCTTTTCCTAGGCTTCCAATACTGATCAAGCCAAAACAGAGCAAAATAGGTTGCACGTCAGAACAAAATATTTTTCTATTGACCCTGATTGCTTTAATTAGGGGTGATGCAATAAGAGAGTGAAACTAAAAGCTGGGTTAATTTGGTGGGGGGCTCACCTGATTCCATGGCCTGGTCCACAAATGATGTCAGTGGCCTTTACATTAGTTGACCCACTCACTATCGATATGCAGTCGTCTCCTGCCAAACCACAGCCAACTCCAAAGCTAACTCACATTTTGTACATTAAGCACGTACGTAACGTTAGTAGTAAGTACTTAATTAATGAAGTATATATGCACCAGTTCTGATGGTAGATCTTTGGATGACGACGTTCTTGGAGCCGGTGACGTGGATGCCGTCGGTGTTGGGGCTGTCGCCGGGAGACGAAACCACCAGATTGGAAGCTCTCACATTCTGACAATTGTCAAAGATCAAGTGCATTTGTTGTGCGTTCCTGTACATTATTTGCCCCACCTCCAGGTTCTCGCAATTCTCAAATGTCATCGCCTGATTGATCACATCATACAAATACATATACCCATGTCATTAAATTTGCCCAATGAATTGAGCAGCTAGAGATTATGCATACAACGATCACGATCGAGATTGAGAACACTTACCGTTGGTGCATGTAAGCAGGGCTGCCGTGTACAAAAGTACATACACAAAGTAAAAGAGAAGTCGTTAGTAACGTACAACAATTAATGTAGGGTGAAAATTGGAGCAATGTCATATTAAGCTAGGCAGAGCTCTCACCCGTGAGGGGTCAGTTTTGCAAGAGTTCTTCCACCAAATCGCGCCATTGCCGTCGATTGTGCCACCGCCCGTGACCGTTAGATCGTCGAGGCCCTTAAACACGATCCAATGTAGCCTGTCACTCTCGTAATCCGACATGTCGTCTGAAGCTTCAATGGTACCATATATCTACATACGCACATAAAATCAATCAATCAACCAATATCAATTGATAGCTAGCACGATGGCCGGTCAATAGCGTGCATTGATCGTATTATTGTAGCGTGCATTAAAACTATGATCAAAAACTCGATGGATCGATCACGTACGTGGACCGTCATTGGGGACACACAAGGACCAGAGAAGTTAAGCTGCCTGAGCCGGTAAGTGCTTCCCTTTGGCACCACAAGAACCGCATTTTCCGTTGAGCAAGCCTTAACCCAAGCTTTCTTGAAAGCCTACAATGACAATTAATTGAGTTAACTTAGTCATATACTCCGTACTATACTTTTGTCATTTGAAACTAATCACATTTCCAAGAAATGATTAAACTAAAACTGGGGAGGAACATACATTGGTATGGTCACGGCCACCATTCCCGTGTACGAAATCGGCGACGTTGACAGTGGCAGAAGAAGAAGACGACGACGAAGGGCTCCGACTAGTATGGCGCTTGGAGCTCTTCATCGTGTTAAGGATCTGGGAGTCGTAAATGTGATTGTTGACGTTGCCTGCTCTTGAACGATGATAACGGTTGCTAAGCCTGGAAAACTGCTCTTGGTAATATAGATTTGCACTAACATGGAAACAGCACTGCATTGTTAATGCAAGAACCATGAAAAGTTGCACCACAATTGACATTTTTATACTGTTATTACTATTCTATATCTCCCTTAATTTCTTTTGGGTTTGGGTTTGTGGTTTGATACTAGCTCGAGCTCTTATTGATACCTGACAAATGGCGTTGAGCTATGTGTATTTATAGACAAGCATTATAGTAGTATAATGGAATGGATTTGATTAGTTAGGTTATGATCTCCAAAAAAAAAACTAGTTAAGTTATTATCCATTAAGTCTGGAAAGAAGTAATTATCCACATACATAGGTTGGTGTTGACTTGTTGCAAGGAAAGAAGAATTTAATAAAAGAAAGAGGCGAGTTCGGTACGTTAGGGTTTGACTAGTGATTTTCATAATTAATTAGGCTGGGGAGGATCCCCCTAAAACGTTATGTAAGGTTTTAATCCATAAGAAGTAAGTAAATTAACTTAATTTTGACCATTTTTCACTATGGGGACGAGCATGGAGCCAAGCCTAATCCACCCATAAATCCGTACTTGAAGAAGACAAGAATAATGGCTTCTCCCCAAAATGAATGAAGCTACCAAAAGCTCCTTTAATTTGTCTCCATGACAAATGGCTTTTAGTAGAAGGCCATCATGAACGATCAAAAGGAGGGGAATGCATGTGGGGCGCAATACATATGGGCAAACCCTTTTGCCGCTCTAGCTAAGCTAGCCCTATCTTTTAACTTATTTGTAATAGGAGCATGTTTTTGTTGGGTTGGTAAAAACAATGTTAGTTGGTATCTCTTAATTAGCGGCCGTCCCCAATAATACAATACAATGCAATACGTACGTACCGTTTGGAAATTATTGGTCACATGCAGATCGAGAATTAAAATGCAATTGTGTTGTGCAATCGTATAGTAGGTTGGTGAGCATGCGCGCACATACAAAAGTTCAACCCCCTTGTAAACTAATTACGTAAGATGGAGAAATCGATGGCTTGTGGCAGCTTAACTCCCACTTTCATTTGAGGACTTTGACATTAGCCAACTAATTTCTGTTTTTCAAATAATCTGGAAATTCTAATTACCGCAGTAATTGACGATGTTGATGCTTTCATCTTCTTTGACTTCAGTTCAACTTCAAAACATATTCTTTAACAAATCATGTCATTTTTTGTGTATATATTTCTGTATAAAAAGAATAAAATAAAATTATATTAGCTTAATAGCTTTATTAGAAGTTCACATCCACATCTCGAATTTTTTGTAAAATATTTCTCTTTACTTTGGACTTATATGTACTGGGCGTATTTCATCTAGGTCTAAGATACTCCCATCCTGACCCCCCAGATCCTGCTTTTGCGGGATTTCCCTGGGTAAATGTTGTTGTTGTACTTTGGACTTATATGTGTTATGCGTATGACTTAGCCCAGTCCATCAACCGAGGGAGGTTAAAAGAATGTGATTATTCACAAAGCCTTAATTTCATAAAAATTGTATGTACATGCAATTAACGTGAAACTTGAGAAATGCATATAGTACATTCACGGTTATCTCCTTTATAATCCAATGAGTTACTCACTCGCTACCATATATGGATTGAGGTTGGAACCTTATTGAGGTTATATGATAGGCCCATTTACCCACGTGATCCCTAGACTATCGGTCCACTGAATATTAGCATGGTATTAGAGCGGGTTTCGGGTGTAGGTTTGTTTCCTGGAGCCGGCTTGCTGGCTTTGTGGGCTCATTCATGCAGTCCGTGCAATAAAGGAGCGTCCGAGCACAAAAGTGGTAAACTCCTTGAGGAATTTATTTGTATTTTCGGCCTTACGCGAGCACATTCAAGCCAGCCCAATATAGGAGCGACCGATCCAAATACAACGGTTCACATGTCTTGAGGGATTATGTCCAAGTGTCAATATTGACCCAAATAATTTGGGGTGTGTTGGAAAGAATCTCTCATTAGAAATAAGATTTTAAATCTTCTATTAGTATAACCTGGCCAAGAAATATATAGTTTTGGGTTGGAATCTCATTGAGTTTATATAATAGACTCATTTACCCACAACCCCCCACAAGACCTCCAGACTATCGACCAATTGAACGGTTATCACATTTATCTTATGTTTAAAAAGCCATGTATAATTTTTTTTTCCTCGAGGCAACTTAAATAAATCACATTTTCCTCTTATATGAAGTAACTTAGGGTGCGTTAATAAGTAAATGATACTGATACTAGGTACTGATATTGAGTGTTCGGTACAAAAATTTGTTGATTAGTCTTTTTTTTTTCTTCAGGAAATAAGCATACTTATTTTCAATTAAGTTGGGAGGTAGTTTTGTTTTTTAGGTGCTTATAAGTAACAAAATACTTATTTGGACAAATAAGTATCTAAAATTTTAAGTTGTTGAACACTTCTCTCAGATACTTATAAGTACTATATATTATGTAACTTATTTTAACAAATAAGTTATTTATTTGAAGTTTATCGAATGTACCCTTATTATAGGCTTATATTACCTAGAATGTACCCTTATTATAGGCTTATATTACCTAGAATGTACCCTTATTATAGGCTTATATTACCTAAAATGTCTATATATCTTCAAGCACGCATCGTCTTTTATTATAAATATGTGTTTAGGTTTTGGAATTCAACGGAGGACCTAACATTTGTACATAAAAGGGGAAAAATGGACACAGCAAGTTTGATAGGTTTGGACTTTGAAGTTTCATAACTTATTGTATAGGCCGCGGGTTATAATTTGGTACTTCTTTTAATTACATATGGTGGTTAATTAGTTGGTTATGGAAGTCAACAACACTAGAAGTTTAAATGCAAACTAACCAACTTTCAAGAACGTGGGTACGTTTTTATTTGACTAGCTAGCTACCCTCCATTTGTTTTTCAAACAAATTTCAGCATTATGTTGCGTGAATTAGTTTTAAGGCAGTTGAGTTGTGACAATAAATGTATGATTTTGGCACCTGCAATTTGGACTATTGGAGCCTTCACCATACCAAAAAAGTTATAGGATCCCATGAATTAGCTAGGTTTAGGTTATCCAAAATGAAAGTTAGAGGCTAAAGTACGTACTGTCACACTCTCTATGGGAAGGGGAAATTGTGGCCAAAATTAGTCTATACAAGCTAAAGCCCATACTAGTTAGGGGTTTAACGGAAATCAACATCGAAGGAGATAATTTCATGGTCTCAACTCTCTTGATTAAAAACACTATTGTTGATTGTCCTTGGAGAATAGAAATTTTCATATCCGACATCAAGGTACCGTTATAATAACGGAATTTGGTGGATGATACAATTAGAAAACTTATCCATTTACTTCCTAGGTAAGATATATCATACATATGATCCTACTTAAATTTTCAAGTTCTCGTCCCCGTGGAAATTAGAGTAGAGTTAATGGTAGGCCAAAAATTTTGGTCATAGAATTAAAATAATAATATCTTTTCATTTGTACTTTGTATTTTTCTTTTTTCCATTTTTTTTCACTTTACATTACAATAGACGCTTGTTATTTTCATAATCAAATACCAAACTACAATTTTGGCCATCACTATGACCAAAACAACATTCTCTCTCATCCGTTTTCATGCACTTTCTTCGTTTTTAATATTTTTCTAATCTAAGACCTTTTTCCCTACCATTGTGTGAACTCTTATAAGTAGTTACCCGGGTTACTATGTTTATCCCTCCCTTATTCTTTACGATTCAAAAAAGATAATTTCTTATTCTTTCTCCCTCGAAAAAAAACTATAAAAATGTGGAAACTAAATTATATATGGCAATATTGACATGTTATATATGATATTACGTTAAACTAATGCTGGATTTTTTTTGATACAAGAAAGAGAATAGACTAGTTTACATCAAGATGAAAACTATCCTAGAGCATTCTTTCGAATGAGGTCCCAATGCGCTAATCCGTTTTGGAGGTGGTAAGCTCACAATGTAGGCTTAACGTGGAAAGAATGGATGGATGATGGCCATTTTGCATTTTCTATATCTATTCCTTCTATTTTGGTGATCAAGAAATTTCTTAATACAAGTAGAAAGGTCGAGTACGTTGTGTTATTTCCACGGTTTTAACATGCTCATAGTCCTAAACTTGACATGTTTTTCAACTCCCTTTTCTTTGCAGTAGTGCCGTAGACTCCGCCAATAAATTACGAGTGCATTGACTTTATACTATGTATATGCATCTCATCGTGACCTTATACTAACGTCATGTTATTATCTTAATAGTCTACTCTTAATGCATCCATATTCATACGATATTGTATCGATGATCCATCTATTTTTTTTTCATACAAACATTCCTGTTTAACAGTTTTGCACCTTTACCCATATGCGATGTTATTACGACCGAAATTCTGCCCTGTCCATTTTTTTCTTCCGTAAATGCTGAAAGTTAGCACCCATTTCCATATGCTGATCGATATGCCATTACTTTGACCTTTTTGTCAAAAAAAGAAGAGGTTGTAGAGAAAGAAGGATAGGTTTGATTGAATGGAAGATTATCTTACAAATAAATTTTTGTAGGTGTTTTGGTATCTACTAAAAATCCAATTGAGAAATATAATACTATAATCCGATAATTTCAACTAGAATGTGGTAACAGCACGGACAGAATAGCGAACCCGTTATAAAAAAAATTATAAATATCAAAATTAGAATTTATTAAATCTTTTTAATATTACCTTCTTATATTGTGATCTTAAGACACGTAATAGCAAAATCCTAATATAATACAATGTCCTTTTAACCCAAAACAAATAGTTAAAGATCCCAGATTTGGGCCTAAATGAGGTTGTTAAACTCCATGAATGAGATGGTGTGCATGGCTAAAAAGGCCCTTTATCGGCCCAGGATTAAAACACAACAATTCTACACATTTTTTGTTTTGACTTATTTCGGTTTAACTTTCAATCATCAGAAATGTCCGCGTACGCTGATTGGCCTACTAGGCGGCGGACTCTTGAACACCGCTAGCTCCTACGTAAACAAAAACCGTAAACGATTAGCATCAATATATATACTAGTGTGCGGTGGAGGATGAGTACACGTGGCAACTCGATACAGTGACACATTTCCTCAGAGGAGGACACGTGTCAGGGCACAAGCATAAACAAGATCGCGATCCTATCGATATGCACAACTATATAAATACGCGCATACATGTAACGCACTAGAGATAAGAGCTACTTAAGTGTTGAAGGGTTCCTGAGCACAGACTCAAGATTCGAGTGTTAAGAAGTGTACGTAAGAGATCGAGATCGAAGATGGCGACGGTGGAGCAGCAACCGCCGATCATAAGCCGATTAAACCGGCTAGACAACGTGGTGAGGCATTTGGAGGAGATGAGCCGTGGAAGCCAGAGAAGCTCGTGGGAGTCGTCGTCGGGATCGCCGTCGACTTGCTCCGACGGCCGGAGCTCCTCGTCTCCGAGGAGCGGACTCCCCGTGCACGAGAGCTTCAAGCACTGCCGTCCTATAGACGACGTGGTTTCGGAGACCCGGCAGAAGGGCACCCTCCTTCATAGGCTTTCCCATTTGGAGGAACGCGTACTCGAGGCATGCACGCGCGCGCGCGCTTCATTGATTTATAATTAGACTTTACGTATTGATTAAGTAGGTTTAGGGCTAACTATTGATTGTGGTTTTGCAACTGATGGATTGCAGGTGTGTTTGCACATGGAGAAGGAGATGATGGAGCAACGTCGCAACAGTATTGACGGAGGGAACGTACATGAGGAGGACCATCATCAACAGCCTAGTACCCCTACCAAGAAGTTCAAGCAATTCGTCAAGTCTTGTGTCAAATCCAAGTCTAAATCTAAATCTAAATCCAAGATGAAATCTTGATTCATTAGTTTTTTGTGCGCCTTCTTACTTGTTTTTGTTTACTCTTAATCCACTAGTGTGTGTGTGTATAGCGGAGTACCCAATGTCTCATATAGTACGACACTTGAATATAAGCTAAGCTTTGTTGTTTGCTTGAATAGTTTATAATTTGCTTGTTTGTAATGAGGGTTTAATTAAGATGCTCTAATTTTTTGGTCGGAGGCTAAGATACTCTACTTAACTACTGTAATGCCTCTTTAAATATAATATTCCTTGGATTGGGAGTCGGACCGATACACTTTCGTCGTCACGTACCAACGTACCCATTGGCTGGAAGACAAACACAAATTTTGTCACCTTCGGTTTGGTCGATACATATAATGCAAATTTCTAGAGAAGATAAGATTCCCATTATGATATTGCAAGATATTTACTTGTCGTCAGATCAAAAAAAAAAAGAAAGAAGATATTTACTTGTCGTCATATATCCACAGTTGCCAAGTGTTGATCACTTCAAGCTGTTTTAGAGTAGCTCACTTCGATCAAGATAGTATCTTGAAAGCCGTTCTTGACTAAGCCATGATCCAGTAAAGCCATTCTTGATTAAGCCATGATCGAGTAGACGAAGGCACAATCAAGATAAAATCATATAGCCGTTCTCGATTAAGCCATGATCGAGTAGACGAAGGCACAATCAAAGATAAAATCATATGTTAAAATTTTTATTATATATTTCAAATCAATATTCTATTTATTTGTATAAACACAAATCGTGTTAATTTTTTAATTATATATTTCAAATAAATATTCTCTTTATTTGTATAAACACAAATCGTGTACGACACGACGGATACGACTAGTACAACTAAAATCAAATTATGTTAAAACTTTTATTATATATTTCACAATCATATTCTATTTATTTGTATGAAGTTAAAACTTTTATTATATATATTTCACAATCATATTCTATTTATTTGTATAAATGATACGACTAATACAACTGAAATTGAAGTAAAATCATTACACAATCTGACACAAAAATCGACTTTATACAAGGCAACAAAAATCGAGGGACACACTTAATAAGAGGCAACCGAAAATCGAGAGACCAATTTAATATGAGTCAACCAAAAACTGATGGATCGACTAAATACCAAGCATCCAAAAATAGAGGGACCAATCTAAAACGAGGCAACAAAAAACGAAGGACCACTTAATATGAGGGACCAATTGTAAAACCACAAATCATCCAAAAATAGATCGACTAAATATGAAGGACCCCTTAAAACGAAGGCAACAAAAAACCCGCGGGACCAACTTTCTACAAGCCAACGAAAATCGAGGGACCAATTGTATATGAGGCATCCGAAAACCGAGGGACCGACTTTATATGAGGCATCCGAAAGCTAAGGGACCGACCTTATACGAGGCATCCGAAATCCGAGGAACCGACTTTATACGAGGCATCCGAAACTGAGGGACCGATTTTATACGTGACATCCGAAAACCGAGGGACCAACTTTATACAAGGCAACGAAAATCAAGGGACCGATTTTACACGTGACATCCAAAAACCGAGGGACCAACTTTATACAAGGCAACGAAAATCGAGGGACCAATTTCATACGAGGCATCCAAAAACCGAGGGACAAAATTTATACAAGGCAACGAAAACCGAGGGACCGAGTTTATACGAGGCATCTGAAAACCGAGGGACCGACTTTATACAAGGTGTCCGAAAACCGAGGGACCGACTTAATAAGAGGGATTTGAAAACCAAGGGACCGAATTGATACGATGCATCCGAAAACCGAGGGACCGACTTTATACGAGGCATCCGAAAACCGAGGGACCGATTTTATATGAGGTGTCAGAAAACCGAGGGACCGACTTTATACGAGGCATCCAAAACCCGCGGGACCAACTTTCTACAAGCCAACGAAAATCGAGGGACCAATTGTATACGAGGCATCCGAAAACCGAGGGACCGACTTTATACGAGCTATTCAAAAACCGATGGATCGAACTTTATACTAGGCAACGAAAAGAGAGGGACCGATTTTATACGAGGCATTCAAAAAAACCGAGGAACCGACTTTATACGAGGCATCCGAAAACCGAGGGACCGACTTTATACAAACCATCCGAAAACCGAGGGACCGAATTTATACGATGCATCGAAAATCGAGGGACCAACTTTATACGAGTAATCCGAAAAACGAGGGACAGACTTTATACGAGGCTTTCGAAAACGAGGGACCGACTTTATATGAGGTGTAAGAAAACCGAGGGACCGACTTTATACAAAGCATCCGAAAATCGAGAGACCGACTTTTTACGAGGCATCCAAAAACCGAGGGACCGGTTTTTTACAAGACATCCGAAAACCGAGGGACCGACTTTATACGAGACATCCGAAAACCGAGGGACTGATTTTATACGTGGCATCCAAAAACCAAGGGACCCACATTATACGAGGCGTCCAAAAACCGAGGGACCGAGTTTATATGAGACGTTGAAACCTGAGGAACCGAGTTAGTAAGAGGCATCCGAAAAGCGAGGGACCAACTTTATATTATGGATCCGAAAATTGAGAAACCAAGTTTATACGAGACATCCGAAATCCGAGGGACCGATTTTATACGATGCATCCGAGGGATCAACTTTATACGAGGCAACGAAAATTGAGGGACCGATTTTATACGAGCCATCTGGGAACCGATGGACCGACTTTATACGAGGCATTTGATAACCGAAGGACCGATATACGATGCATCCTAAAACCAAGGGACCGACTTTATACGAGGCATCCGAAAACCAAGGGACCGATTTTATACGAGGCATCCGAAAACCGAGGGATCGACTTTATACGAGGCATCCGAAACCGAGCGACCAATTTTATACGTGACTTCCGAAAACCGAGGGACCAACATTATACAAGGCAACGAAAACCGAGGGACCGATTTTATACGAGGCATCCAAAAACCAAGGGACCGAGTTTAAACGAGGCATCCGAAAACTGAAGGACCGATTTTAAACGAGGCATCCAAAAACTGAGGGACCGACTTTATACAAGGTGTCCGAAAGCCAAGGGACCGAGTTAATAAGAGGGATTCGAAAACCAAGCAACCAACTTTATACAATGCATCTGCAACCGAGGGACCGACTTTATACGAGGCATCCAAAAACCGAGGGACCGACTTTATACGAGGCATCCAAAAACCGAAGGACCGATTTTATACGAGGCATCCAAAACCCGAGGGACCAACTTTCTACAAGCCAACGAAAATCGAGGGACCACTTTTATACGAGGCATCCAAAAATCGAGGGACCGACTTTATACGAGGCATTCGTAAACCAATGGACCGAACTTTATACTAGGCAACGAAAATCGAGGGACCGATTTTAAACGAGGCATCCGAAAACCGAGGACCCGACTTTATACGAGGTATCCGAAAACCGAGGGACCGATTTTATACGAGGCATCCGAAAACCGAGGGACCGATTTTATACGAGGCATCCAAAAACTGAGGGACCGAATTTATACGATGCATCGAAAACCGAGGGACCAACTTTATACGACTAATCCAAAAAACAAGGGACCGACTTTATACGAGGCATCCGAAAACCGAGGGACCGACTTTAAACGAGGCATCCGAAAACCGAGGGACCGACTTTAAACGAGGCATCCGAAAACCGAGGGACCGAATTTATACGAGGCATCCAAAAACCGAGGGACCGACTTTATAGGCATCCGAAAACCAAGGGACCGACTTTATACGAGGCATCCGAAAACTGAGGGATTAACTTTTTACAAGGCAACGAAAATCGAGGGACCAACTTTCTACAAGCCAACGAAAATCAAGGGACCAATTTTATACGAGGCATCCAAAAACCGAGGGACCGACTTTATACGAAGCATTCGAAAACCAATGGACCGAACTTTATACTAGGCAACGAACATCGAGGAACATATTTTATACGAGGCATCCGAAAACCGAGGAACCGACTTTATACGTGGCATCCGAAAACCGAGGGACCGATTTTATACGAGGCATCCAAAAACTGAGGGACCGAATTTATACGATGCATCGAAACCGAGGGACCAACTTTATACGACTAATCCGAAAAACGAGGGACCGACTTTATACAAGGCATCCGAAAACCGAGGGACCGACTTTAAACGAGGCATCCAAAAACCGAGGGACCGAATTTATACGAGGCATCCGAAACCGAGGGACCGACTTTATACGAGGCATCCGAAAACCGAGGGACCGACTTTATACGAGGCATCCGAAAACCGAGGGACTAACTTTATACAAGGCAACGAAAACCGAGGGAGCGATTTTATACGAGGCATCCGAAAACCGAGGGACCGAATTTATACAAGGCTACGAAATCCGAGGGACCAACTTTATACGAGGCATCCAAAAACCGAGGGACCGACTTTATACGAGGCAACCGAAACCGAGGGAAGGACACCCCCTCCCCCTCCCCACCACTACCACCACCACCATTGACCATTGTACCACTTTTGACATATTAGAGCAACTACATTTTTTTATAGTCAAAATTAACGAAAGAATGGAAAGCGATAGAGGAAGGAGTAGGGGACCAAACCTGTATTTATTCTTCATGTACACCACCCCTATCACTTGCCTTGACCATTTGCATGCTTATGGGAAAGGCCAGAAGTTGACAACGTGCTCCTGTACAGCTCTACACTCTTTAAGAAGTGATCATCACTACATCCGATGGGAGTCATTGCAGGAGAAAAGTCCTCAGCCGACATAGCATCAGGTGTACCATCATCTCCATCGTTTCCAAGGTCAAACACGACCCCACGTCCTGATATCTCTCCGGCCTGTTGATGGACAAAGTTTGCTCCTGATGCAGCCAATTTGCCTCTTTCATTTCCTTGAGACACACATCAAACAAGAGGGTTTGTTAATTAATGACTTCAAAAATGGGCCCTACTTGTTTAGTATGGATATGAAAAAACTTACTAAGGAAGGAGAAAGATCAACTCCACGGCTGACTTCAATAAGGACACCTGAAAGGAGAATCCACAAGTCAGTCGTCATAGGATGAAAAAAAAAACTCTTCACGGCTAATGCAAGTAAAAGTGAAATCACTTATTCTTAACAGACCGACCTCTGTATTCTAATACCCTCAAAACTATGTAGCTTATATAATCAAGCTCCTTAGTATTGAGCAAGCAAGCGTTCCAAGGCATTGCAACAAACCAGACTCTAGATTCATCCAAGTTATAGTACCGAAGAACATTCATCAATGAGTCAATATGTGATTACAGTGATTCCTGCGAACAAATAGAGGGCATCATATTCGCACGATACATTATGCAATCAAATGAGATGCATGCATAAAAACTTCATACAAAAGAACGCAGCATGTGAAAATTAGTTGTTAACTTACTGACATGAAGGGCGATCTTGTTCGCACATGCCTCTCTGGTGTCTTTACATTGGCATACCTAGTAGCAGGAACTCAAAAAGTTGCAATATTCCATCTCCAAAGCACTTTTAACACTTCCACTAACTGCCACTTCTAGTAAATTTAGCCAAAACTGTTGAATTCAAAGGCCAACGTTTGTCAATGCTCAGCAGATTTAACTGAAGATGCTTTAAACATATTTCCACCAGTGACTAAATTGAACATGAAATAGTTCAATGTAAAAGGTTTACTTGACTTCCTGTCTCCCGAAGATTGACATTTCGTAGATAAGCTCGTTGTGAGTTGACCCCCATAAAATTCATAGTCGTCAATTTTGCTCCCTGAAAGATATGGAGAGTCACTTGTTAGCCAAAAGACATTCATAACTCCCGTTCATCCACTCTGGCCAAAACAATTTTATCTAGCCCAAATTCAGAGGTTGCAATTTCAAGAAAATAAGCCTACTTTTGAATCATAAGATGAGGCTAGAAAGCTAAGAGCATATATAGAGCTTCATAGAAAATATTGCATTGCAACAGATGCTATTCAGGAAGAGATGCATCGAACTGTTTGTTTCTGTTTACCAATACATCACAAAACAACCCTTCTGAATGACCAATTAACAAAACAAACCATTAAAGTCACTCAACTCGAGAAACCAGACCTACAAGACCAATTCCTTTTCCAAAGTCATAATCGATGAGCCATGCATATTCTTTTGTGATGTATTGGTAACTTGACTGGAAGAAAGGTTTCTGGACATATAGATAAACAACATGTGAATTAATTAAAGAGATTATCAGAAAGCTAAGGAAGTTGAAGTAATAGTAATTACCCAAAGAAGTGAGATTGTCCTTTAAACTCTCGATTGTAACGACCTCCACTTTTCCTCTTTTCCAGCTCAGTCTAAACCATTTGGATAAGCATGTTTTCAGTTTCGATCTTTGCAACCTAAAAAACACAAAGGATAACATAAGAAAATTGATCTTTGCATGTTCAAAAGTTCAAAATAAGGACAGATCAAAGGAAGGATACAAACCTGAACATTTTCATGTGGGTCTCTTTCAAGCATCAATTGATCTTGAATTGCTGAGGGAAAGAGGTCAAACAGTTCTAAGGATTGGTTGGTAAGCTTCTTCTTATAGACACCAGCTTGATCCACAACATCATGAGCTAATATTTCATTCAATTCTGCAATAAGCAGCTGAACCTGAAGGAAAGAAGAATGCAATTGATATGTTGTTATTCTAGAAAAACAATTCCAGGGAAATAATAATACACATATACTAGTAATTACCACAATCTTTTGCACTCTTATAGAGCATTGACTTGGAGATAAAGACCTATATTATATGAGTTAGAGTCAGGAAGAAAATATTTGCCTTACACACTTAAATACATGATTGACAAAACCTACTACATGAAAGGGGAATTAATATGATACAGGGTGCCCAAATAAAGTATTCCACTTGATAAAACAGAAAAAGAAATAAAACAAGTCCAACCTGTTCTTTAAATTGGTCCTCCTCCTCATAACTTGATAAAGCCACAACTTGAACCTAATAAGCAAGATATGTAAATTATACATAGATGAGCCTGATGAAATCCAACACGAACTGGAATATGATGGTTTAATGTAGAACCTGATTCGATATGCCTTATATATGTTTTCAGATTCCAATTTCAAATAAGCAAAAAGGTTGGACTGAAGTGTGGACTTACAAAGCAAGGTATTTCTCATCCATATTGACAGTCATTACAGAAGCAGGCTTCCTAAGCAGTGTTTTATTACCAATTTTCTTCCAGGTGCTTATGTCCCACACAGAAGTGAGAGCTTTATCACCTGTTGGTTCGAAATTAAAACAATTAGAACAAATCAAAACCTATCAAAGTTTATAAAACAAGAACTCTGCTTGCATAGAATATAGATGAAAAACCTTTTTGCAAAGTACAAAACAAGAATGGATTTTTCCATCCATAGAGAAAGGGAGAAATTCAATCTTTTCATCCTGCAAAAACCACAAGGAATAGAGACTCAAAACTGGACTATAGATAAGCATAGTACAGTTACATGTTCCTCTATTATGCTGGAACTTACTGAATAATGCCTCAGGTATGTTATTGGAACTCCTTCATTTGCATTCGAAATTCTAGCTGAACCATTCATAGACGTTGAAGCCAAGAACTCAGAAACATGGCTGGATGATGACACAGGAAAAACAAAAAAGTCACCAATATTTACTGACCATCTACTATCATAGAATGCTCTCATAAATTTCCTCATTGAAACAAAAGAACCAATTCAATAAAAGACTTCGCAAAACTCCATATGAAGTTCGCAGCGAAAACTAGTTTTTCCACTGATTTGAGCATAGGAAAAGATGGAATGCTTTGAACTCATGATGTAATCATGGGAAGATTCATTTGATAGTTGAGTAAAACATTGTCTGCATATACAGATTCAGATCCATGTTCAAGAGCAGCATCATATATATGACAACAATAGATTACCTCATCTACTGCACTGCGCTATAAAGCCTCAAGCATTGCGTCCACTGTCACTGATGCATGTCTTGACTGTACAGAAAAAAAGGGAGAATTAGCAAGATAAGATCGTAACACTGCACAAAGAGGGATATAGTGCATTAATATAAAAAAGCATAAGATATTTTGTATTAGCTCATAAGAAGGATTACACTGCATGTACCTTCATTGCATCTACTACTTCTTCATCTCTTTTCCTCTTCTTCTTCTCTGCATGCTGATAGTATGGATAATCTTCATTTAGCAAATTCAGTCAAAAGCTTTCAGAAATCCTAGAACAAAACCGACAGTAATTTTTTGTTCATATTCCTCTCCTCATCTTCATTACGCCCATTACACTCAGGTTCAAAATTCCTTGATGCCCCGACTTAACAACATAATCAGAGTTATGAGGATTTGTCTTCTATTAAGGATCCCAGTATTCAAATTTGATGAGAAGGCCTTGTGTTACAACTAACCTCGTTCCTGTCCAGTCGCAAAGACCGTAATGAATCCAAACAACCTGATCTCGCAAAATATCAATTGTAGCCTTTGGTATCCTAGCTGTTTCATCAAATTGTTGGGGCTGCCCATAAGAGTGCTATGTCAATATGGACGACAGTTAGACAAATATCAAATAGACATTTATTATCCAATTAGGCAGTATTTTGGACAATAACATGCAGCAGATGAAATTAAAATTTCTGACATGCTATAATCATAATTACCTTCACACCTGGCAGAGGTGAGCCACTTGCAACCTACATTTTGTCCTCATCCTGTACAAAATAAAGAAAAAAAAACTTGAACTTACAGACATGGAAGAAAATCGTAGTACCACTTAATCCATTTTGAGTGAATACAAGCCAGTCTTTTTAAACTTGAACAGTTAGCATGAAAACATGGTAAGTAAAGCTAGATCACAAACACAACCTGAACACCAACTTGAACCAGTACTTCCTCCTCATTAGTAAGAAATCAAGAGGATCGAAGTTCTTCTACTTAATCTCCACTTTGAGAACGAAAATATAGATCGAAAATGAAGGAAAGGAAAAAAAGAAAAAGGAGGAACAAGTATGGTGCAAACCTCAAAGACGCTTGTCCAATCTCTCCAAGATAAGCAAGACCCTCCTCATCTACAGATAGCTCCTCCACCTGAGCGTGGATCGCTAAGATCTGGACAAACAACAATAGAGACAGTAAAGATTACGAAGTATGATGAAAGGAAAGCTACAAAAAGCAAAATAGGGGAATGGCAAGACCTGTCTCATCTCTGCAGGTCCGTATATATCTGCTCGAATGATTAACAAACGGTCTAACAAATCAACTGGTATTCCGTGGGCACTCTTCATTGTAGTTCCCCTGCAAAAGAAGCAAGTACATAACTATAACTCATTATCATCATTATCAGATGGATTGCGTTGTTTTTTTGTCAGTGTAACAAGAAAACTTGCAGAAGACAGCATTTATCTTTATATCCGCAAATCAATTTACCTTACGTCAGATACTCCCCTGTTTGTTGCAAAGATTACAATAGGAGACAGTGGGCTTTCCGGATCATGGTTCAAGTATGAAAAGCATTCAATATCCAGCATATGTACCTGTTCAGTGCGTAACATTAGTAGACTCATTTAAGATCACAAAATACAGAACAAACGAAACTGCAAAGGTTTGAGGGGAAATACCTCGTAAATAAATAAAACCCCAGGCACAAGCTCTGCCACACCTTCATCAATGTAACGATTAACTACCTGATACAACAAATTTGTCAAGCTAAAACATACACAACTGTGACCTGACATACTGCAATATATGCATAAAAACTATAAACCAATTAAAACATACACAACTGTGACCTCGTAAATGAATGGTTTAAGAATCACAAAAGAAAGATAGCTTACAATTATAAACCAATCAAGAAAGGACGTAGCCAATCTACAGTGAGTTTCTATATAGTAGAAACCATGTCCAAGGGCTTTTGTTGCTCCAAGAACTGCAGCAGAGCCTCCCATATCAAACTTCATTAGTTCAATAGAGCAGCCTGCTCCGGTTTTGATGTTGTAGCCCCCACTGCATATTACACGTAATTAGCAAAGAAATAAAGTGTTGCAAAGACAAAAAAAAAAAAAAAAAAAAAAAAAAAGAGGAAGTTTTCCCTCCTTCAGCTTTCACGCAGGTAGTGTTCTTTTCACCCCTGAGCTGCATACAAACATTTATTTGCAACTTGTGAAGGCAAGTACTTACTTTGGGTCCAAGCGGTATTCTGTCTCTATGTTGTCGTCGCCATCCTGATCAACTGAACTATCACCATTTATACTATTCCTCTTTTCCTCATTCTTAGCTTTAGACTTCTTTTGTTGCTTTGAAGTTTCTTATATTGCACAAACTCATATATTTCACTAACGAAGACACCAAAGATCAGCTAGAGTCTTTCAGTTCAATATTTGACGGTCCCAGATGTTCCAAATCACCCAATTTAATGAAGCTTTCAACAGAGGATTACTGAAAGACTCAGAACCAACACTAAACTACCACAAATTATACATACCCTCAAGCATTTACAAGTTTCAAAGCTCTTAATAACACACAGTACAATACCAACCTTGGAGCTAAGAACACTTGAAGGAACAGGAATATCTAATAAGCATATGAACAAAACAGACAAAAAATATGGTTTGATATAGCATATGCAGTGTCTAGAAAATTTTCCATCTGGTTACGAAAACTAACTTTGGAGCCGATCTTCAGCTTCTGTTTTGGATTTATCCCATCTACAAGTAACTGAAACAACAAACATAGACCATTGAAGATTAAAATGGAAAAAGTTGGGTGATAATCACATGAAACATTGTCAGAGAAGTCTTTATAGGAAAAAATTATGTTGATCCACTTAATATGATATTTAAGTTGATTTTGGAAGAGCATAGGCCAGCAATCCTACTATAGATAATTAGGGACAGTAAAAATGGCAAATGCTATCTTCCACCAACAACATAGGAAATTGTATGTTTATGTACCTGCAAATCATACGTATAGAGTAAAAAGGCAATTCTTCAATTCTAAAACACTACTTTAAAGAGCTCATCCAGGCGTTCCAGATTAAGGTGGGAGTTGTGCAGCAGATCATACCTACAGAGTGTAAGGGCAGAAAAAGAAACTTATCATGGATCAAGGAACATTTAACTGTAACTTTTGAAATGATCAAGTTTTTTTGCATCCATAAAGTTCAGACAAGAAAATTTATCAGCAAGGGGTTTTGAATATTTGGGATGCGAATGAATCGAAACCATAAATGTCTCAAGTAGCTTACTTGCATGAATCATAAACATCCGGAGTTTGAGTTAGATCATAGCGCCTGGAATAACAAAAATGTCAACAATGAGCTTATGTAAGTATAAAATACATTTTAGATAGCACCAACAACCAATTGAACAAACTTCCATTCATTGCACAGATCTTTTTCAAAAAGTAAGCCTCATTACCCTTTCCGTTCATTATACAAAGTCTCTTTCTAGTTTTTTCCACCGAGCATACATAAGAAGAAATCCTTCACTGCCACAAGGTAACCCAGTTGCAATACGACCCACATCAATGTTGTTTTTACTAAGGGTCGTGGCTTGGTCATATGGAAGCATTACATCATAAGGTCTTGCATCTGCAAGTTTCTCATCCTCCTTTTTTGCAAGTTGTCTAACTTGTTCAGTGATCATTTTTGTCAATTCCACCTGTTAACAGATAACTTTAGTACACATAAAAATCAAGGGAAATTCCTTTTGGTGCCCTCAAGGTATTGACAATTCCTTTTGGTACCCAAACAAAAAAACTTTTCCGTTTGGTACCCTCCTACTTTATATAAATGTGTCTCCGTACCCGAAATCCTTCCAAACCTATTTTCCATCCACTTTCCGTTTAAAACCTAAAAAGAAAAAAAAAGAAATTGAAAAAAAATTAGATATAGCGTTGAATAGGACACCGAGGAGAGATCTGAGAAGGGTGGATCTGGCCTTGGAGAGAGAAGGCGGCCCTAGAAGCGGTGGGGGAGGAGGCGGAGGTGCCCAGGATGTCGGAGGACCTCAAGGACGCGCTCTCGGCGTTCCAGCAAACGTTCGTGGTCTCGGCCCCTCCAATTAGTTTGTTTCTGTGTCTGTGTGTGGGTTTTAAATTGGAACATTAATTAATTTGGGTGGGGGGGATTGGTTTTAGCCGGTGGTGGGGCCGGTGGGGAGGAGGCAGTGGGGAAGGCAGAGGGTGTGGCTGTTGGGGAAGGAGTGGCGGCGACAGGGGTTGTGACGGGAGGAGGAGGCGGTGGGGGATGCCAAGGGGACGGCGCAGGGAGAGGCGGCGGCTGGGTGAGGAGGAGGAGGAGGGGTTGTGACGGGAAGGAAGGTCAATTTTGGGGTATACACGATGCCTTCAGATTGCCACACTCTAGTTAAATAGTACAAAATTTCACCAATTTGAGATGATGATGAATTGATGATACAACAAATTTTGCTCACAAGTGTAGGTGACGACTGACGAGCTTGCTCCCACTGTAACTTTTTTTTATTCCAATTTGTTTCTGGTTTAGTTTTGAAACTATTACTTTTTTTCAATTTCTATTTAATTTAGTTTTGAAACAGAATGCATCTTAACGTGGATGAGGAAGTGGATGGAAAATGGATTTTAGGCTACGGAGGCATATCTGTATTAAGTACAGGGGTACCAAGAGGAAAATAAAATTTTATAGGGCACCAAAAGGAATTGTCAATACCTCGAAGGCACCAAAAGGAATTTCCCAAAAATCAAACATGCAACCCATACAACAAGGATAAAAATCAAACCAAATACAAACCAACAACACAAAAGCAATTCAATTTGCTTCAACCCAAAAAAAAAAAAAGAAATTCAAGCAAATGGTTTATTGTTATCAAGCAAACAAACAATCCCAGGAAAAATTGTTTATCTCAGCACTGGAGGATCTTAATACTCTAGGAAATGGTTTATTGTTCTCAAGCAAACAAACAATCCCAGGAAAAATTGTTTAATAACAACTTAGGAATACAAAAAACATGCACAATAAATATTCAGAAGCACCAAATACCAATTTAGGAAGAAGGTCAGAAGCATTAGGAGGAAGTCTAGCTCCATCAACCATCCAAGGAAACTTGCAGATACGAGACCCTGGCCTGCATGTACTCCAGAAGTTATGATCTCATTGAACCTGGCCTGTAGAGGGAAGTACTTGTCAAATACTCAATACCAAGCATCAAAAAGATCAAATTTAGCGCTTCTGGCTGAGCAAAAAGGTCTACAATGAATAATGAGCGTCACTATCAACTTGAACTATAACATGACCATCAAAGCTGACCGCAGCTTAGTCACATATCCGCTTTCACACTTTAATGCCCCAATACCTTGTTTTGAATTTTAAAAAACTCTCTTTTGATATAAAGTTTTCTATGCCCCCCAGAAAGCGAATAACTTCATCTATTTATTCAAATTGAGCACGGTAACTAAGGAAGGACTAAAATTTAGGGGATATCCAGCATAAAATTTATGCATCAGTAAAGCAATATACTGACTTGTATTCCTGAAGCAAATATTATTCAAGGATATATTACTTGATAAAAACTAAATGATCATAATTGACGAGTGGATACATGAAACTACCTTGGCTTCTTCAATCTCACTACTAGCACTATCACGCCCATCCAACATGGAAGAGTCCTTGCTAACAAGAGATACCTGAGATTGACAGCATTAAATTTCACAACCAATTTTGAAGGAAAAAACCGAAGGAACATCTTGTATTTGAAAAGAAAGATAACTAAATGGAACTAACAAGTATTGGGGTCAATTTTCCTTCCAAGTCAAAAAGTCCTTTGGCAAGTGCAGCTGCAGATATCTGGGAAGTAAATCTAGTTAGTGCAGTGCTAGTAGCAGTATCAAATAAAACAAAAACTGGAAAGAGAATGACTATCATACATACTTGTACAGGAAAAAGAAAGAGATGAAACCAAGAGTTAAAAGGGGTTAAGGTTACGAACGAGATGTTAAGCACCAAATAGGGTAGCATAAAATCTAGCAGAAGCTCATGTTGGCCAGCTTATATGATGAAAACAAGGGACCCACTATATACGAGGCAACCAAAAACCGAGGGACCGAGCATATACGAGGCAACCGAAAACCGAGGGACCGAGCATATACAAGGCAACCGAAAACCGAGGACCGAGCTTATATGAGGCAACTGAAAACCGAGAGACCGAACTTATACAAGGCAACCGAAAAACCAAGTACGAGGCAGCCGAAAAACCGAGAGACCGAGCTTAAGGCAACCGAAAAACCGAGTACGAGGCAACCGAAAACCGAGGGACCGAGCTTATACGAGGCAACCAAAAACCGAGGGACCGAGTTTATAGAATGCAACCGAAAACCGAGGGACCAAGCTTATACGATGCAACCGAAAACCGAGGGACCAAGATTTACGATGAAACCGAAAAACCGAGGGACCAAGATTATATGAGGCAATCAAGAAATTCGACAGACCGAGCTTATACGAGGCAATCAAGAAACCGAGTGACCAAGGTTATACAAGGCAACCGAAAAACCGAGGGACCGAGCTTATATGAGGTAACCGAAAAGCTGAGGGACCACATTTATACGAGGCAACCGAAAACCGAGGGACCGAGTCTATACAAGGCACCCAAAAACTGAGGGACCGAGCTTATACGAGGCAACCGAAGAACCAAGGGACCGAGTTTATATAAGGCAACCGAAAACCGAGGGACCGAGTTTATACGAGGCAACCGATAAACCGTGGGACCACGTTTATACGAGGCACCGAAAACTGAGGGACCGAGTTTATACGAGGCAACCAAAACCGATGGACAGAGTTTATACAAGGCAACCGAAAACCGAGCTTATACGAGGCAATCGAAATCTTAGAAACCGAGCTTATACGAGGCAACCAAAATCAAAGAGACCGAGTTTATACGAGGCAACCAAAAACCGAGGGGCCGAGTTTATACTTGGCAACCGAAAACCGAGGGACCGAATAGACATACTGAGTAACTCCGTTTTTGCTTCTCCGGTTCATCATCTGCAGCTCACATCCCAAACGGCCTCCTAACGAAAGGCCTTCACATCCTTGACTTGTCTAGAAACAAGATCAGCAACATTGAAGGACTTAGAGAACTATCCAGGATGAGGGTTCTCAATCTAAGTGATAACAAAATATCTCAAATTGGTCATGGTAAGTTCTCTCGGGATCTTATATGCCATTGGTTTTTCTAATTATTTAGAATTTTTTGGAAAGATTCATGTTCCGAAAATAGGAAACATAGCCAGGGCATAGTTTAGATATTTGAAATATTCCTGAGATGCATAACATTCAGTGTTGGTTATAATTTACCAGGGCTTTCAAACTGCAGACTACTGAAAGAGCTGTACTTAGCTGGGAACAAGATCAGTGACGTTGAGGGTCTCCATAGGCTACTTAAGCTTGCAGTTTTGGACTTGAGCTTCAACAAGATAACAACAGCAAAGCCTCTTGGGCAGCTTATTGCTAGCTATAGCTCTCTGCTTGCTTTGAATTTGTTGGGAAATCCAATTCAGAGCAACCTCAGTGATGACCAGCTGAGGAAGGCAGTTTGTGGGCTTCTACCAAAGCTGGCTTTCCTGAACAAGCAACCTATTAATCAGCAGAAGAGTCACTTGCATAATGATGTTTTCAGTATGATTTTTCCCTTACAAAGTTGTATCCAATTTCTCAAAGGGACACCCTGTTTTGTTGTCTTTTAAACTACCATTCTACATTGAAGCTTCTGATTTGATTTGATACACTGTAATTGCAAAAGATAATTGCAAGTGCTTTGTGTAATGTGTGCCATTTCTGTTAAATCTTCTGAGAGTTTTTGGGTGATGGTTCAAATGTCAATATGACAATATGTCATTTCCTATAAAGCTTCGTTATTGTTTTATTTTCTCTCTCTCTAAGAAAACGTTCTGAGCATCAATCTTTGGGATGAAGTTCCATGTTCTTGGAAGAAATGTTGCAGCTTCTCATTAAGGAGCATTTGGGGGCCTTAAAAGAATCCAGGACTTTTCTTTCACCTTTCCTTTTTTGGCTGAGCTCGTTGCCATGTACATGTATATCCTGCTTCAAAGGAATATTTCAGCATGGAAATATGACAATGAATAAAGAAAATGCCAACCAAAAACCGATGGACCGAGCTTATACAAGCCAACCGAAAAACCGAGGGACCGCATTTATACTAGGCAACCGAAAGCCAAGGGACCGAGATTATATGAGGCAACCGCAAAATCGAGGGACCGAGTTTATACTTGGCAACCGAAAACCGAGGGACCGAGCTTATACGAGGCAACCGAAAAACTAAGGGACCGAGCTTATATGAGGCAACCGAAAACCGAGGGACCGAGTTTATACGAGGCAACCGAAAACCGAGGGACCGAGTTTATACGAGGCAACCGAAAACCGAGGTATTGAGCATATACGAGGCAACCAAAAGTCGAGGGACCGAGCTTATATGAGGCAACCGAAAAAATAGAGGGACCGAGTTTATACTTGGCAACCGAAAACCGAGGGACCGAGCTTATATGAGGCAACCGAAAAACCGAGGGACCGAGTTTATACGAGGCAACCGAAAACCAAGGGACCGAGTTTATACGAGGCAACCAAAAACCGAGGGACCACGCTTATACGAGGCAACCGAAAACCGAGGGACGGAGCTTATACGAGGCAACCGAAAACCGAGGGACCGAGTTTATACTAGGCAGCCGAAAACCAAGGGACCGAGTTTATACTAGGAAACCGAAAACCGAGGGACCGAGTTACTAGGCAACTAAGATAGAGCATCATATTTGCATGATATATTATGCAACCAAATGTGCTACATGCATAAATCTTCATACAAAAGAGCGCGGCAGCTGAAAACTAGTTGTGTTCACACATGCCTTTCTGGTGTCTTTACGTTGGCATATCTATAGTAGATGAAAGATCTCAACAAACGTACAAGAACTAAAAAGGTTGTTCTGTCCCCAAAGCTCTTTTTTAAACTTTGATTAACTCTTACTTTTTGTGTCCCTTTCACCCTTAAATTGTATAGTAACATTTATTTGCAGCTAGTGAATGCAAGTACTTACTTTGGGTCCAAGTGGTATTCTGTCTATATGTCGTCGTCGTCATCCTGATCAACTGAACTATCACCATTTGTACTATTCCTCTTTTCCTCATTCTTAGCTTTAGACTTCTTTTGTTGCTTTGAAGCTTCTTTTCTGCTTGATGAAGCTTGCAGATTCTCATCAAGCTTGCTGGGGTCAATTACCCTTCCAAGTCAAGTCCTTTGGCCAATGCAGCTGCAGACATCTGGGAATTATATCTAATTAGTAGTGTTAGTAGTAGTACATGGCCAAAGTAACGAAAAAAAAAAAAACGAAAACTGGAAAGAGAATGACTAGCATACATACTTGTACACGACCTTCATTTGAACTATATATTATAAGATCATGGCGTTATGTACTGTGCAGGCGCAGTAATCTTGTTCCTTCACCTGTATTTTCAGATTTTAACACTCATCTTATTTAGTAGAGGAATTAAAGCTGAACAAAACAGATTGGAGATAGACATTATTTTCTTCTTGAACTTGTAAGCTAAAAAATGTCCTAACAAACAAAGTCTGGCATGGCATCATCTGGACTATACATAAAAAGAGACATTCACGTCATCTAAAAATTTAACACTGAGGAACTAAAAAAAAACATCAATTGTAGGTTTTCTACTATCATTCACGATTGTATGCTGTTGTTTGAATAGTTGAAAGAGAGGTGCATTAATCTTTGAGATCTCAACACTGTCAAAATTTGTCTTATACATTTCAACTGCAGAAGTCATTACAACATAACCCAGAAAGCTCTTCAGATGCTTACTAATTACTATGATTTTCATTAAATTTTACAAGAAAACAAAAAGAGAAGAAAGCAAGAGTTAAAAAGGGTTAAGGTTACTAACGAGATGTTAAGCACTAAACCGAGTAACATAAAACCTAGCAGAAGCTCGAATTGACCAACTTAAATCATGAAAATCTTATCAACAGTCAAAATGGATAGTCAACGATCAAAATTGTGTCAAAATTCCCTGTTTACAAGAGCATATCTTGGAACAGGTATCTAAAACAATTCAAGACACAGCCACCCAAAAAAAGGATAGTCATATTAGCAGAGGATAATGGTATTGAAGAGAAAGAATATTTATATTTCCTATAACTATTTATTGAATTAAAAAGAACATTATCCTTAACTATAAGTCCATAAAACATTATATGCTGCTCTCATTCAAGAATCAAAAGAGGTGACTTAAAATTCGTGTTGGAAGTCAAAGCAGCAATTGGAGGTACAAGTTCAACCTCATAAATTGACACATATAACATCCATCTTTACAGCAAAGCATCTACCAGATCATACAGCAAAATTAAAAAAATTGACATAAAACCAGAATATCAGAAACTAGAAAATTGAAAAATATCAGAAACCAGAATATAGCTCATCACCTCATAAGACCTCTCTTTAATCATGAAGAAGATGTTGTGGCTACAGTTCATAAACTAGAAAAGGCCTGCACGTAAAAAAAAAAAACTCATATCTAAATCAATATAAACAATAAAAAAGGGTGTTTGAAATGCAATATCAACAAACAGTTTATAATCCTGAAAAAAAAAATCAGAAAGACACGCCTAATTCAAAATCGACAATGCAATATAATTCCAAAATAAGGTTTTGTCAACAAAAGACTTGTTCAATCTTGCGTTGCAATATAGCATCAGAACAGCAATGGATTATTTCAGTATGATAACCACGCTAAAGAGGAATATTTTGAAATCATTTTCAGACAGAACTGCCAGAAAAACTTAATGACCTCAGTAACATAGTTGACATTGTAATAAGTAAACAAGTTCATACATTAGTTGCCAGAGAAATTATGTGGTAACATCAGGAAACATGCATAATACAGTCTAGTTTTGAAAAACCAACAGACCAGCCACATAATTAGTGGAGGATGAAAAAGGTACCTCTCCACTGGATCTTCAAGTATTACTTTGTCTCCAAATACTACAATCTAATAGAAAATAGAAAAACAGTCAGTACCAGAGTAGAAGTACTATCAGAGACATTATCAAATCAAACAGTTAAAAACTATTCATACTAGGACAAATCAGAGATGCGTGAGAATATTCAAGAAAATAGTTCAAGAACAAGGACACCGCCTACTACCGAATTCAAGATTCAAGAAATTAAAGATCCAAGAAATCTAGATCTAACTTTACTAGACAGAACGCAAACCTAAAATTCGCCAAACGCCTCCAATCTTTGCAAAATCTATTCCATCGGAAACGAAAATGCCTAGAACAAGTTTTATCCCCCCAAACGACAAAGAAAAACACGTCTTAGAGATGAGTAACAAATGCGAAACCCACAGTCAGAAAAAGCGAAAGGAAAATCAGAACAACACAATCGGTAGTCTAATCGCTTGAGAAACACAAATCGAAAGAACAATTGCTAAACAACGAAACAGAGAAAACAACCTCCAGACGAGAATCCACCGCCATGGAAATACTTTCACCTTCTTTTCCATCACGCAGACGCCGACCTTAATCTTCCTCCCGAAATTTCCCCGTCCGGCGCCGCCGCCATCGGAATCCACCGCCATGGAAATCCTTCTTCCTCCTCCGTTTTCTCTCTCATCCTGTTATAGCGCGGAATCGAAGATTTAGAGTAAAACTAGAAGAAGACCACTTCTTTTCAAAAATAAAACCAACAGGAAAAATTTTGAAACAGAAAGAAGGGAAAAAGCTACCTGCTGTTGAAAGTAGGCTAACGAGAATCACGGGGACGGAGAGAATGGTTGATAATGTATATAGTGTTAATAGCGGCCGGTACCCTCAAAAAAATCTAAAATTATAAGAATGTCGGTATTTATTTTTATTTACATCACTGCCCAGAAATAAAGACGGAAGGCCCGATTAATTGTAAGCATGCCCTATTTCTCTCTTTTTTATTTTTAATTAAAAAATAATTTTATTTAAAAACTTTTCCATTACAAAAACAAATAAAATAATAATGAAAAAAAAGTGTGAAATTGATGGATCTCATCGTCTCGAGAAAGGAGTGGACTTCGTACAATTCATTGCCTTCTTCGAGCTTCATCTCACTGGAAAAGGGATTTTCAATGGCTTCCGTACAAGTTCAAGTTAGGATTTCAGATTTCCGACAATTGCTGGTAAGAATTTGAGGTTAGATTTGAAGGTATGACTCTGTATAAGGTCATCAGCACATGTGCGAGACTTTGCTAGCTCGCAATCGTTGGTTGTAATTTGTGGTTAGGGTTTTCAAATTGAGGTTTAGTTGCTCATATCTATGCTTTTTTTTTCTCCATTTGCAAAAGCACAATTAGTTGCTCATATCTGTACAAGGTCATCAGCACATGTGCTTTTGTTTCCATTTAGATTTGTAATTCATTGAATCTCCTTTAGGACTTTTTCCCTGAGACATTTTTTCCCACTAGTGGGTTCATCGACATCTCTTACCACCTTTATTCCTCCTAGGAAGCTTTCTAAATTCTATTTGACCATGTGAAGAACATTTTATATGTTAAGTTAATTACTTGGATTTAAGGTCTTTAGTGTTCACTTAACTTACTCATCCTTGGGTAAATGAAATCCCTTTCTTCCTTCAATGGTTTGCTGAGAGCCTGAGATCAATAATAGTCATTAGAAGTCATTAAAAATTGGATATGCTTTAAGAAACTAGGGCGTTGTGTTGTGCTGTGTTTTTGGTGTCCTTAATTATATCTACTTCAATCATTTTGAACTTGAAACTATATCTGGTGTCATGTGTTTCTTAAAAGTTTCTGACTAGGTTCTTATATATGTATGTGTTCTTGAAATCCATCTCTTATGTCTCACCCCTTGGGAGATTTGAGGGATGACAAAGAGAGGAAAAAATGAAGGATACAAATTTGGCTTAGTACTTCTTTTCAGATAAAAATGTGTTGATTAATTTTCTTTTTTCTGTTCTAGGAGTGAGAAGGAAACATATTTAGAGCTACTGATTTCAGGATCTTCCAGTTTCAGCTAGGAGGAAAAAGATCCAGAATGCTAAGATGTGATATCCAAACAAAACCCATATCAGAAACGGTGTTGATGGGCACAAGCAAGGTTCTTGAGAGTTATTTCTATGTACTCTTGTATCTGTTTTTATAAAATTTTAATGTGTGTTGATTGATGCGGAACAAATGATATTCTGCAGGCATGTTGATTGTACTCTTGTATCTGTCTGAAGGATTTCATTGACAAGGAAGAAGAGCAAAGTTCTAAGCCTTGTGCATCACAAAAAGAACTTGGGTTATCTCTTCCCTTTCCAGTGAAACAAATGTCAATATCATCCGGTACATTTATAAAATGCATACAAGGGTTTTCCTTTGATGACATGGTTAGTCAATCAATCTTATACTTTGTTACTCAAATCCTTCCATAAGAAATTTAACCACTCTATTTGCTGCTCAAATGGTTTCTTGTTAGATTGAAAAGGATGTTTCTAAGTGCATACAAGAAGAAATCACTAAGAGTGGGCTTGATATGCTTGTATCACTTTTGGTAAGATATCCTTCTGATTCTTGTCTACTTCAATCATTCATTTTGTATTAGTTCTTTTTTCTATATACAAGAAAAGGCCAGAAATGAAATAGATGCTATGTAATTTTTGGCCTCCCCTTGTTTTTCTTTTGTGCTTGCTTACCTATACCACTACTAGGACATTCAACTCTTCCTCCAATGCCTATTTTCAAAGGCCTAATCGATGGATCCTGCACTGGTGCAATATCAAGTAGATGATAGGGGCACCCATTTGAGCACTAGTATAAAAAAGGGTTGCAACTTTTGAGTATACTAGGATGAGTTAGTGAATTTCTTTTTAACTGAATTAGTGAATTTCTTTTCTGGGTGATGCTAATCATTTGCATCAACTTTTAAACTGAATTAGTGAATTTCTTTTCCTTAGTTATGGCTAGTCTAAGAGAGAAACTTTTATTAATCTGTTGAACAGGTAATTGATTCAGTGGGATTAGCCCTTGGACATTATAAAGACGAGGGCACTATTGTAGGTGTTATCATTGGTACAGGAACAAATGCGTGGTATGTGGAGCGAGCAGATGCTGTTATAAATTTCAGGGACTTCGTACCACATCTGGAAAAATGGTATATCTTATTCAGTAAATTTTGTGTCGTGTTATTAGTAGTTAGTACCATTTGGATCACTGCCATATCTTTATATTGCTTACTATTGATATGATCACGTGGTCAATATAGAGTGGGCAAAATTTTGATTGTCTCATTTGGACAAAAACTCTGATACGGCACTATATATGTTATTTAGCTTATTAATATATTTTATTTTATCGTTAGGTATAATTACCTCTTCTCGGGTTTCTTTACGGTTCTTTTCCCGGGTCGCCTTTTATTGAACCGTTAGGATTAGGTTAGCATTAGGGTTTTATGATTTAGCTATATATATTGTAATCCTGTCATTTGGAGAATCAATCAATAAACCAGAGAAGTTAGTCCTTTGCCCTAATTCTCTTTGGTGCCTCCCTCTCCTTCGCGCTACCAACGCGGACAGCTTGAGCCCGCGGCCACACCGGACGCGGCTCCCCCCTCCGACCAACGGAGGTTCGGTACGCGACTCACACCGGGTCCGTATCAAACTCCTAATAGAATATAAACCTAGCTAATTGGACATCTGATCATAACAATACCTACACTAGACACATGTCCCACTATAATTATGACTAATTATCATGTTCTTTTTTAGAGTTTCTTTGATTATTTGTTTTTAGGAGTGAAGAAGTGAGTTGGCTAAGCATAACTTCCCATTTATTTTTTTTCTATTCTCTTATTGTGATTATGATTAATTATTTTTAAACATTTTATTTCTTATACGTTTCTAATATCATATAACATAACTAAATTTTAATTAAAAACAGTATCCGAATATCATGGAATGCCATTAGCAAAAAAAGGACACCATGTATCATATATTCCCACTCCTTAGTATGGTCATCTTACTGCCATTTAAGCCATGATTCTAATCCAGGTAGGGAGTTGGAAACTAAAGGAAATAATAAATCTGAAAAAAATGCATTGTCATAACATTCAAACAACTAATAATATAAATTAGTTCAACAAAACTAAAGGAAATATGTTCAAACCTAAAAATAAAAATCATAAACATATAAGCAAAAGCTAATGGTTCAAGCTTAGAAAGATAAATGTTCTAAATAATCCTCTAGATGGAAAATATTAGTACTCTGGTGACAAATAATTTTGATCACTAGACTGCTCCTGAGTTTGGATGACGCCTTAAACAAGTAACCTTGCTATGTCCCTTGATTCCACAATTTCCGCATTTCTTTGCTCTTGACCAGTTCCTCTCCCAATGAGCCCTGAACCTATTAATCTTAGGCCTTCCAGGTGGCCTCCTTTTCGGTGGTGGAAGACATATGGTAGATGAAACTGAATCTGGAACCTCCCAACGATGATATGGAGGTACAAGATGAATGGTTTCCTTATAAACTTCTTTCAAAACCTCATTCTTGTACATCGGGTTGACAAGCTCTGCAACATCCACACCAGTTTTATTTGCTACAGCAATTGCATGGGTGCATGGAATTTGATCAATCTGAAATACTCGACAACCGCATGTCCCAACCTGTAGATTCACTTCAAACCTCTCATTACCATCAGTTACCACAGCTTCAAACTGACTAAGCCTGCGTACTATCATTGTCAAAGAATTCAGGTGTCTCGAATCAATGATCGTCATTATTTCCTTTGTTACCACCTCATTCCATCTAGCAGCCTTTTCTCTCCTTTTACAAAACCAATCAGCAGTAGTCTCCAATATCTTGTCAAACATCGCAACAATAGGCCAGCCACGCTCTTCCTTATACACTGAATTAATGGATTCAGCATTGTTCGTTGTCATTATGTTGAATCTATTAGTGGGGAAGTGTGCCCTTGCCCAATTGCCAAATCCAGCTTCCTTGACATATTTAGCAACCTGTGGTGCTTCATTGGAGAGCTCTGCAAAGTGACTGTCAAATTCTCGCACCGTATAGGCCTTAGCTAGCTTATTCCATAAGGCCAACAAGTCTCCCCTGTGGTATTTTGCCTTGAAATTTTGATAAATATGAAATATGCAATTACCATGACCTGCTCTACTGTAGCTTCTTCTCAAACCCTTAGATATGCTGGCATGGCGATCTGAGATGAACACTACTTCAGGACTGTCTGGTACAACAGCCTTCAGCTCTTTGAAAAAAAACGACCACGATGCATCATTCTCACTATCTACCACTCCAAATGCAAGAGGATAAATGCCTTTGTTTCCATCTTGAGCTGATGCAATAAGGAGATGACCACCAAACTTTGCACTCAAATGAGCTCCATCTACTGATATGACCTATAAGAATATTATATAAAAATCCTTAAGACATAAATTCATCTTATAACTTACCTGTAATCTGGCCAATATATTATTATTGTTGTATATAAAGTAAATACCTTTTTTAAGTGTGGAACTGCATTTATCCATGCACCTAAAGTCCAAAAGGCATACTTAAAATGTTGGTTAGCATCTCTAACAATCGTTGTGTGAGATCCTGGATTTGACCGTTCTAACATGAACATCCATGAGTACAGCTGGCTGTAACTTTTCTCAGCAGTACCTCGTATTATGTTTTGGGCGATGCAACGCGCTCGATTAGCTTTATAGTAACTTGCATCGACTCCCATATCTTTCATAGCTGATTGTATTTCTCTAGCTCTTGGCCCTTCCTTGCGACCTCTAAACCTAACATACCACAGTTATTAGACAGTAGGTTGAATTAGGCAAGAGACTGATGAGAATTATCTTATAAGCCAGTTGGCAAAAAAACATGTTAACATGCAACAATAATAAGTAGATTTATAGTTCCAATCTATCATGATACAAACTTTAATTCTGAATATTTTGTTCTTAAGATTTTTTGGGTGGAAAAAGAGTTTAAAGAGAAGGTCATTATTGTCGAGTTTCCCATTTAGTATTAATGAAACTATTTATGAGTACATCCTTTTTCGAATTTCTATTAGCAGCTAGTTTTGGAATTCTGAATTTCTGAAGGCAGTAAGTGAATTCACATACCATTGACAGTGAAATTATATTAGGTGTGTTTCTTTTGAATATTGCTGTACTATTAATAATTTTTTTTATGGGAACTGACATGACCTATATGTTGTCTACAGTCACAGTTGCAACGTTGACAGATCTTGACTTTCTTTGGTTTAGAGAATTTTATCTTGAGACTTCTCATGTCATACAGGTATAATTTCTAAAGTCATTATATATTGGTACTGCAAAAGATTATTAGAATTTAGAGTTCATGTGTTGTTAATTAAAAATTTATTTTGCAGTTTTTAAGCTGTATACAACTTGATCTTGGCATGCTGGAAGTGAAAGCTTGATTTCGCAATTTCAGTTTTCCTTTTTAACTTTGATTTTCTTCCATAGACAATTATTTCCTTTACTAGGCTGCAATTTGTCTTGTTGTTTCTTTCAGTTTTTTTTTGCGTTGGAATATGCACAACAAAGAGACTAGCAACTCTGCGCTTTTTTTTTGCATTCAGCTCTCAGTTTCCTGCTCTCAAAAGCGCAACAATACTTTCATTGCTATCTTTTATTCTATTATGAGGAGAATTTTTCACTAAATAACAACAACATTTTTTTTTGGTCGAAAATAACAGCAACATTTAATTTTAAGTTTTTAAAGGATGGAAATTCATACAGTATTTGTTTCTTTGCACCATAGACTGTCATTCCTGGTACAAGGTCTTATGTTGAACTATGGCCTCTATTGCTTTACAGGCACATTATGAGCAATTGCCTGCAGTCTTTAGTCTTCACGATTATAAAGATTAGGATTGTGTTATTTAATCGCAGTTTACATATATCATTGAATTTAAATTTAAAATGAATAAAATCAACTAGAATTAAAGTTAAAACAGAGCTGAAACAGAACAGTTGACCAAAAACAAAAATGCTAAAACAGAACTTTGTTTCCATGTGCATTCTAGCCTAGATATACTACTACTATCAATTAATTTTCGCAACAAAGTCTTAAAGTTTACCTCGACAACATTTTTTGGGCAATTATGGTCGCAGTGGCTTGTTTACTGTGGTTGTGCCTATATCTCATTCCACAACTATGAGCTCCCACAAACTTACGCACCCTGAACTTCTCTGTCTTACGGTATATTGAACCACTACACTTGAACGTACATGTACTGTCAATGCATCCTACCACATATCTTGTTTTGTCTGACTTTTTCACCTTCAGTTCAAAACAGTCCCTCAGTGCTATTGCAGTTACTGCATCTTTCAGCTCTTTTTTTGACTGAAAAAAGTCACCAGCACGTATGTCATTAATACCACTAGTACCACCAATGACATCGACATCTTCAAACATAGACAACTCATCTTTCCTCCCATGTGTAAGGTAATACCTTTGTTCCTCCTCTTCTACAGCACCAACAAACTCAGAATCCATGCCATCCTCATCAAAGCCATCTCCAAGGTTTGATTCTTTAGCTGCAACATGATCCTCTTCATCATCGTCGGGAACTAACACTAGCTCTGGACCCCTCACACTAACATCTTCATCATCGCTACTTAATGATACAACATTGGATTTGGTAGATTTTCGGCAAAACCATTTCCTATAGGAATCGTTGTTTCTTTTCTTGTCAGCTTCACTTCCTATATTCTCATTCATAAATGATGATCTATTGTTGTCGTCCTCAAGTATTTCATCCAATGTCCTGTTATCCAACATTGTGTCACCTTCCCCCATACAACTTTGACTCTGTGCTATATGTGGTGCAGTCAAAGGCACATCAATTTCATGTCCATTCTTTACAGCCTCATAATTAAAGGGTTTCTGCTCAAATCTTGGTTCATCCATATAATCATTGTGCTTTAATTTGAGGCTTGTGTAGATTTCTATAGCCAATACACCGTCCTTAGCTGATTTGATACTCAGAAACTTAAAAGCATCAAGATCATCATTGTCATTGATATCGAAAGGTGGGAGATTTCTGCTAAAGGGTGACAAGTATTTCATACAAAGTTGGTACCTTCCATCGTCGACTGCCAACTTCTCTGAAATCTTGTGTTTCAGCACATCAAACTTTACAGTATCTGCTATCATCATTGCTTTTGGAACTTTTTCCCTTTCGTATGACCAATTGTCCCGAACCTTTCTCCATTCGCCACCCGTAATCAAAGTGAGCAAGAAGTTCGAACGCGCTACAAAATAAAACATGTAATCATATTGTTATGATAGCTTAACTTCATATGAATAATAAAATAAGAAAATTTTTAAACTCTAATGCTAAACACATCTTGTTTAAACTTTGGTTCTTAAGGTTTCAAGGTCACGCAATTTTTTTTTGCCAGTTCTGTATATAATCTTGAATTTTATTATAGGCTTAGTTGACATTAAAAGGCCAATGGTTGACAAATATAGGTTCAAATAAAGATCACCACTAACTGTGGCCAGCATGCTCCATTAATTGATGACACAGGTTATACTTTAGATCCTTTGTGTTGTAATCTTAATATGCTTTTGTTCTGTTTTCACTTAACTCGAGTTTCTTATTTGAAATACAATTCTAGATATCGTTTAACTCGAGTTTTTTATTTGAAATACAATTCTGGTTTGTAGTCAATGGTGCTTGTGGTTTGTCGAGCTTCCATACAGCATGTCATAATGCTCTAAACTCTAAAGCGTTAACTGATATTTCAGAAGATAATATGATTGAGGTATATTGTTGTTGTTTACAGAGATAATTGTTTTACATTAGATAACTGTTTTATAGAACATTGAATTCATCTTTCATGCAGGGATACCCTAGGGATTATTGATATGAAGTTAAATAAGAAAATGTTAAACAACTAATGACTTACCCATGTGAGTGGAATCACCGATGGAGAAGAACGATCGTCAAAGGGGCAGTTACGAGGGAGAAGAACGATCGTCAAAAGAGAAGAACATGATATTTAGGTTTTATTTGAGCTGTAACAAACATATTTGTACGTAGATTTATTTTAGTAGTTAGGATCTTTAGGTTTTCTCTAGTACTGTAATCAGTTTGTTTTTATTTTTGTTTTGGTAACTAATTTCTTCATAAAGACAGACTTTTTAATAAAGAAAATAAAGTTGCATTTTCATGGAAATTAATTTATATTTTTTTTAATTGAAAAGTTTGAAAGATTTAATTGTACAAAATGCCCGAAAGGGTTTCTCCTGCCATTTAGCCTATATAAGGGTAAATACCAATATACCAACTTCTATGAGGGTATCTATGCAATTTTAACAATGTATATATAGTCGGGTTAAAATGCAGATCAGGCATGAGGGGCCACCGCCAATGAGCTGACAGCTGGAGTCCTGTAATTAATTATGAAGGGTGTTTTTTGAATTTATCAAGATTTTTTTCAAATAGTAATCAGGTAAGGAAAGCGTTATTTTTAGGGAGATAAATAATTAGGGCAAATATATGTAGTACTACATATTTTTTCAAGTGAAGGCATGATTTATTTGAAAGTTGTTGCCCAAAATTGAATTTGAATTTCAAATTCATAATAAGTGCATTTACTTGTTTTATTTGGAGTAGTAAGACAAAGCATTATTTAATGAGTGCATTTGCTTGATTCCTTTGGAGTGGTATTTATTTCCAAATAATGGAATGATTTATTTGAAACTTGTTGCCAAATTTGAATTTGAAATTTAATTACCCAAAAAAACAAAGATATCCTTAGTCCTTACCAAATAAAAGACGAAGAATAAGGTACAAAATGGTAAAACAATCACACTATTCTTTTTTTTTCTTTGGTCGAACACAAATTACACAATCACACTATTCCAAGTCTGAAGACATATAGCCTGTACTAAACCTGTCTGAACACAAATTACACAATCACAAATTACTCCGTGCTCACTTCCCTCCCGGTTTATTCGATGGCCACGATGCTCCTTCCCAAGAATGTTTGTTTGAAGATTGATAAGATAAATAGAGCCTTCTTATGGGGAAGCTCTGCGGATAAGAAACGAATGCATAAAGTCGCTTGGGCTGATGTAACCCTTCCCAAAAGTCAGGGGGGGCTCGGAATTAGGACTATGGAGGAGATGAATCTTGCCCTTATTGGCAAACTCAGTTGGCGGTTTCTCAGGAGCGAGACGGACTTGTGGTCGGTGGTCTTACAGAGCAAGTATGTGGGTACCTCGCTTGGTCATTCCTCGGCGGCGTCTCACATTTGGAAAGGTGTTCGGGAGGGTCTGGAGACCATCTCTGATCTGGGCTGCAAATGGACCCTTCGTAGCGGTACCGACATTCGTTTTTGGTTGGATAGATGGTTGTTGGATAGGCCACTGATCGAGATTGCTAATAGTGATGTGAGTGAAGATGATTGTGCCATGTATGTTGCTGACTACTGGGTTGAATCTCGTGGCTGGGATTGGAACCGATTGGCTTCTCGGTTGCCGAATGGTGTCTTGATGCAGCTTGCGGGCGTTTCGGTTAATCCCGAGCTTGATAATGGCGATGATCAACTGTTTTGGCTGTACACCTCGGATGGAAACTACATTGTCAGCTCTTGCTATAATGCCCTGAAGAACAATTTCGACAGAGCTGGTGTTGATGCCAACTTCTACAAGTGCATTTGGAAGCTTAGAGTCCCTGAAAAAATCAAGTTCTTTGTTTGGCTCGCTAGTAAAGGTGGAGTCCTTTCTAATTGCGAGAGGGCCCGTCGGCACATCACGTCTTCGGTCGAGTGTTCTCTCTGTCGTACGGAAGCGGAATCCTTTGAACACATGTTTCGCGACTGCCCCCAGGTTCGTATTATCTGGATTAAGTTGAATGCCTCTATTGTCTTGCCTTCATTTTTTCAGGGGAGTTTCGCCAGCTGGATCAGGAGTAACGTGACTTGTAGACAGACCATGGGGCTGATCGAATGGAGATCGGTGTTCGCTACGGCGATTTGGTGGTTTTGGCGCTGGCGAAACATGAAGATTTTCGAGGGGATTGATGTGGAGTTGGACAAGTTCTCCTACATTATGGTGAGGTCGGCGGAATACAACAGCTCCCCAGGTATGGATAATCTCCCCACTATTTCTCTTGTCGATCCTTCTTTGGTCGTGTCTTGGAACAAACCCGAAGAAGGCTGGTTCAAGCTGAACACGGATGGGGCAAGTAGAGGCGGTGGTATGGCTGCGGCGGGAGGAGTGGTGAGGGACTGTGCAGGTCGTTGGGCGGGCGGTTTCGTGCGGAATCTGGGGCAAGGCTCAGCCATAGCTGCGGAGCTGATGGGCATCAGGGATGGGCTACACCTCGCGTGGGAGAAGGGCCTCAAGAAGGTGGTAATAGAGTCCGATTCTAAAGTTGCTATTGAGTTAATTAATTCTAGATTGAACTCTTTACATCCGATGTATAGCTTGGCAAAGCAATGCCATGGCTTTATTAGCAGGAATTGGTGCATCCAATTCCGGCATGTGTACCGTGAGGCGAATTCGGTTGCGGATCGTCTTGCGTCTCTAGGCTTTTCTTTTCCCATAGGATATCATGTTTTGCTTGCCCCGCCTAAGGGGATTTCTTTTATGCTTTCTAACGATGTAAGGGGCTGGGCTATCCCCTGCTTGAGTACTACTTAGCCTTTTTAAATTTTAATAAAACGCTCCCTTGAGGAGCCGGAGAATGCCGCCTCTCCTTCGACCAAAAAAAAAACCTGTCGATCGGGTCGGGTCGGCGGGTTCGGGTTGGGTCGTTCCGGGTTCGGGTCAATCGGGTTATGGGTCAAACTGGGTCGGGTTGTTGCGGGTTTTTGGGTTGGGTCGGATCGACCCAACGGGTCAAGACTATCAATTTTTTTACCAAAATTCAAATAAAATATTATTTAAATAATAAAATATAATTCTAAAATATTCAATTTAAATACATTAATAATAAAATATAACATAATATTCTAAAACAAATTTTATATATTGTAATATAATTTAAATTATAAAAAATCAGGTACGACCCAGTGGGTTCGGGTTTCAATCAGGTCGGGTTAAAATTGGATCACGGGTCTAAATTTTCGGGTCGGATCAAGTCAAACTTGCGGGTCGGATCAGCTTTTGACAGATGTAGCCTGCACCATTAGTTTCTCTTTTGTCATTAAGAAGGACAAATCAGACGGTCAAAGAGGGGGGTAAATGAAATTTAGAATACCTGTGATCCATCCCAAGTTCACCCCAATAAACATTTCCAAAGGCACCTTCCCTAAGCTTGTTATCATAATTAAAATTATTAGTAGCTGAATGAAGTTGCTTCAAAGAGAATATCTTTATGGTTCATAACTATGCTTATGTTAATTTTAGATGCCCATTCAATATTCTTACAAGAATAACATATATATACATATATATTTTAGTACACTTGGTTGAACCGACTACATACCATCTAATTTACAAAAAATAAAGGATAGATTTACTAGATAAATTAGATTGTAAATTAATTAGTAATAATTGACAGATACCCGATTGTAAATGCTAAAACAGATCATATAGCGAAACCAGACTTTATTAAGGCTGCGTTCGTTTCAATAAGCAATTGCTGATGCTGATTGATTGCTGATGCTGATTGATTGCTGACGCTGATATAAAATGCTGATATTCGCTGCTGAAATTGAAAGCTGATATTTGAAATAAACAATAGGGTGTTTGGTTGGACGGTTTGCTGATACGGTATAAGATAGATGTGTTTTGACAATTATACCCTTGAAACAATTTAAAATTAGAAAAAACAAAAAAACCAATCAAAACCCTAATACCAATTCAAGAGCAGCCGTTCTTTCAATTCCTGCTTCTTCGTGTTCACCTCCATCGGCGATCTGCATTATCTGCTGGGGCGACGTCGTCCTTCGCCGGCTCCGACACGCCCACCGTTCAGGTAAGCTCCGTCCCACCTTCTCCCTGCTCTATCGGCGGTCCCGACTACCCTTTTCTTACCCCTTTGAACTGCCCGTTGCAGTTCGCGGTTGTTCCCTGCTCGTCGTCGGCCGGCCTTTCCGGTTCGTGTGCTCGTCGTCGGCCATGGCTCCGGTAAGTGGTTGTCGCCTGCTGTCGGTTTGGGCTTGTGCAATGGTTGTTTGTGTTGCTTCCCCTGCTGTGATATGCTATTTTGAATGTCGGTTTCTGCAGGCTGAGATTGAACGATTGATTCTCGTTGTTTGTTCATTGTTATTTTGAATGTTGGTTTCTGCATTGCAGCTGTTGTTTGTTGATTTCTGGCTATGTTATCGAAATTCCAATTGAAGGTCTGAATGTGAGCTATGTTGAATTTCGTTTAGGGCTGAGATTGTTTTGAATTCCACTGTTTGTTTTCCATTCCAATTGTTGTTTCCAATTTCTGTTGTGGCTGTTTTGGTTTTGTTAATGGAATGAATGTCCTATATGCGATTTGAATGCAAAAATATAGAAGGAAAAAAATGCAAAGAAGAAAGGACCAGGATCATCGTTCAAATGGGATGAGGACTTGACGACCCTGTTGTTACGTATCTGCCAAGAGTACCAGAAAAGACATGGCTGTGGCCAGCCTATGGGATGGCAAGAAATAGTGAAGGAATTCAATGAAAAAACTGGATCTGATGTTGACTGGAAATCGGCAAGGAACAAATTCGAGCATTGCAAGAAATTTTGGCGTGTGTGGGATCACATGAAGAACAACGAGACTGGTGTGGGTTGGGATGACAAACTCAACATAGTGAAAGCTGACCTATCATGGTGGGAGAAGAAAATCAAGGTTTGTTAGTATACTTGAACAAAACTTCGACCTTTATGAAATACCCTTCTTGCTAGTCGCATTGATTTTTTTTGTGTTGAACTGCTCGCAGGAGAACAAGACTTACAGGCATTTTCAAAACGGCATCAAGAAAGAGAAGACTGATTTGTGGACAGATGTGTTTGGGGGCATAGTGGCAACGGGAAGGAGGTGTGTAGCACCGACTATGGATCCTACCACAATCCCGTTGTTGGAGGGAGGAGGAGATGGTGCTGAAGGTGAGTTTGAGCGAGAGCTGGAGGATGTTGAGGTTGATACGCAGCAGAGTCCGATAGCCACTGATAGCAATCCCTTTAATCTTGGGGATTGTGAGATCGTCTTTGATTCTCCTAGGGAAACTGAGCAAGCATTTGGGACTGAGGGTCAGTTGACTTCGGGTAAGTTGGTTCCATCCGAGATGCAATTGCGACTCAATTATGGGGGACTCGACTTTAGTGTAGTGCAACTATGCTTTTGACACTCGTAAGATTGCTACTCGACATTAGTACAATGTATTGCTACTCGACATTAGTACAATGTATTGCCACTCGGTTTTTTGAAACAGCGCCCGAAACGCGGCCTAGGCCGACCAGAGCGCGGGCGCGCTTCTGCTTCCTCGCCCGCGCTTCCCGCGCTGAAGCGTATGGACCCGAAACTCGGGATGCGCCACCGAAACGCGGCCGCGCTTTGAGCGGCCATGCCCGCGTTTCGTGGCTTGCGTTTCAGGTGCCGAAGCGCGGCCTACGCAGACCAGAGCGCGGGCGCGCTTCTGCTTCCTTGCCCGCGCTTCCCATGCTGAAGCGGCTACATACCCAACACTTATGTTGTTCATGTTGTTTATGTTGTTCATGTTATATGTTGTTCATGTTGTTTATGTTGTTTCCCATTTTATCGGCTTGTGCAATGGTCGTATGTGTCGGAAAAGCGAGCTTCACACAAAAGAAGTAAACGAAATGGATACAAACACAAATGTGTGCAACGTTTCAAACTCTCCATTCAATCCACCCGAGGCTACACACAAATGTCTTGCAACACACAAATACAAAAACGAAATTCATACCAACGTTGCAAAAGTCAATTAATCCGACATCACACACGAATGGGAAATTGGGAAATTCAAACAAACATTGCAGTGCACCTCGGGTTATGCTTATAAATTGGTTCCATCAATTCGGGTTTCCCCACACAGCCTCCATAGCATCACTCACCTCGGCATTCATTCCGTTGTTCTTAAAACGGACATACCAACCGTCCTTCTACATTGTAGTCAAACGCACATTGTTAGTTAAGAACATTTCGACTATAAACAAATGAAACAATCATGCTTCGTTACCTTGAGTATTTCGGCCCACCAAGCATCATCACCAATTATCATGCCGGTCGTTCGATCCCAATTGATACCCTCGTTTGAACTCCGTAGTTTTGACCATAAACGCCACTCCTTCCTTGCATACTCGAATCTATTCCTACACGCTTTCGGGGCATGTATGTGTCCCGTCTCTTGTGTCATTCGAGGTGCAACATCGAGCCAGTATAGGACCATATTCCCCTTCTTCATCAAAGATAGCCCTAACAACCCTCAGTAAAGCACAAACGCATGGTGTCCCCCAAGTACAAGGCTCCCCCATTTTCACCTAAACCAATTGCAACCACATTAACATAACAATAACACTAATAACACAAAGTACCATAAAACAACATAAAAATCAGCCACGTTCAACAAACAATCCATAAAAGTCAGCCATGAGCAACAATCAAGCAATAGAAAAGTCAAACATGAGCAACATACAACCCATACAACAACCAAAGCATTTTGTCCACAATGAACTCAAAATACACCAAATTTAAACGATAACGAAACGACTCAATTGTTCTCCATCGTAGTAATCTTCAAATGTGTCTCCACTTGGTCTCCAATATTGGTAGGGGGTTTCTTCTCAATTGCAAGCTTGAGTTGCTCGACCTCGCTTTCTAACTCCGCAATCCTTTTACGGAGGATCTCCTCCTTACATGCAGCTTCGATGATCTCTGCATCCTTATCCCACACTTCTTGTTGTTTTTCTTTCTTTTCCTCCCTCAAGTCATCTATTACTTTCTTGAAGAGCTTCGTGGTATTACATTCGCCACAGCTAAACTCCATCAAACTCTCGATATACTCGTCCAATTGCTCCTCCTTGTACTTCTCTTGGGCATTAATAATGAAGTGATGCTCGTACTTTCGATCATCACCACTTGGGTAGCTATCGGAACCTGAGTCGTACATCCTATATACGTTTTATAGACAACATAAATACAATTTCTAATCAACTAGCACTATATCGATTGCAGCCAGCAGCAGAAACCAAGAACATGCAAATTGAACACAGACAGGTATTCAACTAGTCTGTTACTTGTACAAGGCTATATACACTGGGATTCTATATATGAGGCAACAAATTCACATCAATTTCACACGAAAAAATGCTTCAGACCTGCTGGTGTTCTTCCACCATTGCAATTGTTTCACAGTAAACAGCCTACTCAACCAAATAAAACAAATTAAACACAAACATCAAATGGAAGTTCAGTTCAATCCACGTTTGTAAAGGGTACTGAAAGAACACAACTCTCTAATCTCCATCAGAGCAATTGGCCGGAATAACAACAATAACCCTAAATTGCTAATAACAACAAATACCATTCGACCAACCAAATCAAACAACAACAATAACCCTAATTTCGGAATTCTGCAACCAAATCAAACAACAACAATAACCCTAACAACAATAACCCTAATTTCCGAATTCTGCAAACCCTAAAATTCGAAGAAACCATGTGCACAGCCCTAAAATTCGGAGGTCCTTCTACACAACAACAACAACGATGACGATAGAGAAGGACGGCAATACCAGTTGAAGAAAGCAGAACAACAACAACAACAACAAGAAAGCGGAACAACAACAACCCAAATCGACATACAACAACCAGATCTCGAGAAATTCGAATTGTACCTGAAAACGCCTTGACGGAGAGTGGACGGAGCAAGCGGTTCAAGTTGAGAGCTCCGAGGGGACGGCGATGGGGAGAGAAGCCGACTGAGGAGACGAGCGGTGGGGAGAGGGAACGCAGCGAAGTTCTCTAGCGATGAACGAAGAAGAAGGCCGGAGCTTGAGGGTATCGGGTTTGAGGGGTATGAGGGGCAATTTCAAGATCAGCAATTGCTGATAAAAAGTGCTGATAATGGGTAAGCAGCTCCCCTGATGATTATTTTTGGTGTTGCTTATAATCAATAGAGTGTTTATAAGCACGTAAAAAAATTTCAAACCAAACAGATAAAACGATTGCTTATTTTAAGAAATAAGCACTGAAGTGCTTATAAACACGTAAAATTGTCCCAATCGAACGCAGCCTAAATCTACCATCACCATTTTAATACTATGGTACAATTTAGGTGTCTGCGTATGTTTTAAGCCATTTAGTCAACCCACTTAAATGAACGTTTCCTAACAACATCATACGGTGCCCACTTCCATTTATAAATCAACCCACGCGGAAACAAGGGTCTTCATTTTCGGGGCATTTTGGTCTTCGTCTTCTCCTGCTCCTCTATAATCTCCGGCGTTCTTCAGGTATCATCCCTCTTTTCCGAGTATCCTTTTGCCTGGTCCAATAGCTTAAATCCGCATTCGCTCTGTTTCAGTAGATCTCGATACCTAATTCCATCTCTGCTGCCTTTTCTGATCCGTAGCTGAGAATCTGAGAATCCTCTGATTGCTTTTTCTTCCGCTTGAGCAAGCTGATAGTTGGATTTGAAAGTTTTGTACTTCGATCTATTCGAGTCTAGCATCGAATTTGGTTCGAAACTGCTGAATTCAGTTATTGTCTCTGAAGATCTCCAACACTCATCTGCAATTTTCTTTTTTTCCGTTTCTAGGTCACCTTTCCTGTTCGAAGGGTGTTTCTGTTTCCAAATTAACCTCAACAAAGTGTGTTTAAAATGTTCCCTAATTCCACCTGAGCTCAGTGCTGACTGCTGAGTCCTTTTTCTGACCCCTTTCTGCAATTAGCAGATGCTTAACTTGCAATCTGGATCCTGTTAGATTGCTGAAGTAAACAACCTGAACAAATACATCACTTCTCAGTTTGTTTGTTCTTTTGTTGATTCCTTGATTGTGTGAAGTATTTCCTTCGGATTTTTGTTGTACAGAAATTAGGTTAGCCTCGGATTACTTGCTTTATTTGTAGACTACTGTGGGGCTAATCCTGGTTCCTGACCTGATTGTTACTAGGTTATGGTCTTTGTGGCGTCTTACCGTAACTGGAAGGATTGAGCTTCATTTTGACTTGTGGAATCTGCATTTGGGTGGTCAACCCTTTGGCACCATGGATTCTAGACTAGCTGGAGCAAACCAGGCTCAGGAGTCCCCAACAGAGAGTGCTAGTTCCCGTGACACCTCCCCCAATGCAAATGCAATTGTGCATAAGAAACAAGATAGCATCAATCTGGAGAATGATAATTTTGAACAATCCGTAGTTCGCCGAATTTTTACTGGAGACAAAATCACACTCCGTAATATTGCAGAAGAAAGAGTTGACGTCGTCTCTGAGAAAATGCAGGTCCTTCCGGATGATTATCTTGAAGAGCTGAAGAACGGGCTTAGAGTCATCTTGGACGGGACAGGAAATCCCCAGCACAGGGAGGAATTTATGATGTTACAGCAACTTGTTCAGAGCAGATCAGATCTAACAGCTAAAAATCTGAGTAGAGCTCACCGTGTGCAGCTAGAGATTCTGGTTTCTATTAAGATGGGAATACAGGCATTCTTGCACCGCAATGTTGTCCTACCTCAGACTTCTCTCATTGAGATTTTTCTGTACAAGAGATGCAGGAACATAGCCTGCCACAACCCGCTCCCTGTGGATGACTGTACTTGTGAAATTTGCTCTAAGAACGGGTTTTGCAACATTTGCATGTGTGTGATCTGCACAAAGTTTGATTTCGAAGTGAACACGTGCCGTTGGATTGGTTGTGATTTGTGCTCTCATTGGACTCACACAGATTGTGCTATTCATGATGGGCTAATTTGCATGGGAACTTCTAGTAGGAGTGGAAGTGGGCAACCTGAGATGCTTTTTAGGTGTAGGGCTTGCAATAGGACGTCTGAATTGTTGGGTTGGGTTAAGGATGTTTTTCAACATTGTGCACCCTCTTGGAACAATGGCGCTCTTCTAAATGAACTTGATACAGTAGGAAGGATTTTTCGTGGAAGTGAGGACGTCAAAGGTAGAAAACTCTTTTGGAAGTGTGAGGAGCTGAAAGAAAAATTGAAGACTGGGGTACCTGAGTCAACTGTGTGCAGAATGATTCTCATATTCTTCCAAGGTACGGAGTATATTAATTTTTTTTATATACAATTGTGATGCTACTTTTAAGTACAGTTTTTTTTTTGTCAATTGTAGAATTAGTGTAGGACACCCTAGTTAGAATATAATAGTGATACAACTTGATACTTTGCCTCTTCTAAAGCCTTTAAAATCCCTCCAATGCATGAGTCTGTATAGTAATTATTGTTGGATTTGGCTTATACAAAATAATGAATGATCTTTGATTCAATTGATAATGTTATCCTCCGTGTAAACAATAGTTGAAGGATTTGTTTATTGACTTTGTGCTAGTAATTTGTAGTGTCATGCTTTATTTGACTTGTCAGATGTGCTATGTCATTCATGTATGCCAAAGATTGATTTTTCTGATATTGCTGTTTCTTATTTATCATCTATGAAAGAAGAGTTTATATAGTCTGAACACCCTTCACACTAATACTGTCAACTGATGATAATTGACGTGGACTCTTAAAACACTTCTAGAGCTCGACTTGGAAGCATCTAGAACCCTAGAAATCAGCGAAGGAGGCAGACTCATAGCTCCACAGGAGGCCTGCAAACAGATAGCAGACGTGGTACAAGAAGCAATAAGGAAGATGGAAATGGTGGCAGATGAGAAACTAAGAATGCTAAAGAAAGCTCGAATCTCCTTGGACACTTGTGACCGTGAACTAGAAGAGAAAGCCAGAGAAGTGCAGGAGCTGAAGATGGAGAGGCAGAGGAAAAAGCTACAAATAGACGAGCTCGAAAGCATTGTGAAGCTGAAACAGGCAGAAGCCGACATGTTTCAGCTCAAGGCCGACGAGGCAAGAAGAGAAGCCGAGATGCTGCAAAAGATTGCCCTTGCTAAGTCTGACAAATCTGAAGACTATGCCAGTAGATATCTGAAACAAAGGTTGAGTGAAGCCGAGGTTGAGAAACAGTATCTGTTCCAGAAGATTAAGCTTCAGGAAAGTTCTCGTTCGGTTCACGGGAGCGAAGGGAATGAGTCTTCTCAGATGTACTCCAAGATTCAAGACTTGCTGAAGAACGTGTATGGCTCTTCCTCAAATGCTGACAAGCCTACCAAGTAAAGAGGGGAAAAACTTGCAGGGTGTTTTTTCTTGTGAACGCTCTTCTAATTGAAAGTTGGACAGTTGTTGTTCTGTGTTATATATTGTAGTCTTTTTTATATGTAGGGTAATTGTGCTGACATGTCTTCTGCCTTGCCTGAGCCAATTCAAGCACATTTCTGTGGTGTTTCTCTCTTTAATTTGGTGTTTTCCTTGAATTAGAAACTTATTGCTGGCTGAATTATGAGCAAGAACTTAGCCGCTAGCTAATATACTTGGCTGTACATTCTGAATTTGTGTCGGTAAGAAGCAACTTCTTGCCTTTTGAATATGCAGTTGATTATGGTGGTCATTGTTAGATTCATGTAACTGATCTTCTTAGTAGTTAGTACCAGTTGAGAATCTCACCGACATTGAGTATTACACTTCTAATGGAACGACGACAATTATGAACAGACACGGCTGCACATATATTTTGAAAATGCTCCAGTTTTTTTTTCCCAACTTTGACTTTGATATCTCTACGTGTATTTTCTTACACGGACTTTCGCCGTTTTGTACGTGCTTTTGGAATAAATTGCAGATCAAATGAACAGGAAGTAAATGCTCCAAGCCTCCAGACAAAAAAAAACTTGGAGGAAGGAAGAAACGTGATTTGTCAGATTAATGCTGGCACTGGGGACCAACTTCACACATGTTTGTAGTCTTCTTCTACAGTTGTAATTTGCTCACGGTACCATTGATGAGATTCGTGGGTTCAAGATTATGATATTTTATTATTTTGTAGAGATGTAAATTAATTAATAAATTTTGACCAAAACAAAGTAATTAATAAATTAATATTTCTTAAAAAAAAATTTGACTACAATCTACATATCCAATAAAAACACAAGTTGTGAATCTACTTCTAATGAGACCCTCCTATAACCCTTATTCCAAATAAGTCACAATCCCTAAGCGACGTCCTATAATTCTACCATTGGTACCGTGTAAATACCAATATTATGAACAAACCCACCTGCCACTTACCATTGATGTCTCGTGTCACACCTGTAGCAAATGCTAGACCACGATCTCTAACGGACCCGTCCATGTTAAGCTTGACGATGCCCTCTCGAGGACGAGTCCAAGAAACGCCCACCACCTGCACACGGCGAGGACTCGCAAGAGCACTTCTCATTTAGAGGGTCTTGTTGTACTCTTTTAGTGTAGGCAATGACATATAAAACCCGATCACCATCAAACGTCTCTTACCGAAAAACAAACAAGTTATACCATCTCCAAATCCACCACAAAAAAATACTCCACCGTGGGCTCGTCTATAGCAAGTAATAATACTACGAATCTAACAAGTAAAATCAAGTGGAAAAAAGACTTCCCCATAAAAAGGAGGATGAACATTATTCCAAAAGCGGTTAGTGACATTGTTAATTTGTCTTGAATTTGAATCACACACTGTGACAGACAGCACGGGGTTCATTGCAGACCAAACGGTGTATATTATTGTTTTCTAGGTCTGTCGCAATTTGTTTGGGTCTGCCGTCTATACTTGTAACTACAGTTTCCTGAGTTTATATAAACTCTCCAAATACCTACAACTCTGTAAACCGAATCCTATCTTCCATAATAATATATGGTTGCTTTGCCGTGGACGTAGGTAACACACTTTGTTTATTGTTCTGGTTTAATCTCTCATTAGAACTGACATTACAATCTCGTAAAAGGTGAATCAACAACACCTTCCTCGTTCAACGACACGTCGTTGAAGGTTCATTGCAAGCCTAAAACTTGGTGCCTATATGATAAAAAAGCACATTTTCCTCTCACTTTGTCATGTCATGTACGTGCCCATTAGGATATATAGCCGCTTTTTCTCCTCACAATTCCCCTCCACCCTTGCTTTTTCTTTGTCTACAGGTGTTCATGTGTTTATGTTTTAGTGCTTCCTCCGGATTGTATCGATGAATTTTTTAGAGACAATATTCGGGGTTTGGCTACCACTCGCTTTACAGGCGGCTAGCCATCTTGCATTTTATTTTACTTCCCTAAGAGGCTAGCACTCTTTGACGGAAAAAAAGAGGAGAAAATTATCATTTGGAAATAATAATCAAATTACCTTTTTTCTATTATATATCTCTCCCTTACTTTCTTCCTCTCTCCTGAAACCCTTTCGTACCCTTAAACTTTCTTCTCCTTACCTTAATCTCTCTAATCCGTCAAGATATGACATGTCATCATATAAATGAATCTAATGGTTCGCATAGTACATGTCTATGCTCATATATTGCTTCTGTAGATATTTAATTACTTGTGGTGCACAAAGTTAGAAAACAAAATTAGCAAGTTTCTTGAAGAATATCACCATAAAAATTATCTTGTGATTTGTTTTTGTGGTTGAAGTTTATCTTGAGAGTTGTAGAGGATTATTAAGTGAAAATATACGATTCCATTGCAAGAAAATATATAATAATGTATACAAGCTATTCTCTATATAAACGACTAGAGTTTAGAATTGGTTTCGGCTATCTGACTAGCTCTATTGGCAGTAGTAAATGGTTACATTTTTCATCGGCCTAGTTTATTATCTTTACCCTAGATAAATCAAGGAGTAGTGATTACATTACATTGAAGTCTGTATGTATGTAGTCCATGCAATGCAAGAATGAACAAAATAAATAAACATTAAAATATGAAACATTAAAGTATGCAAAGGAGAGGCAATCATTTTTATCTATTGAACTTGTCACTAGGGATTTCACTGTAAGTTGGAAGGGGATCGTGTTGGGACGCCATTGGTACAGAAAGCTAGAAACACTGTTCATTGCAGCCTTATAAGGGGCGGTGTGAGAGCTCAATAAAACAAAAACAAAAACAAAAAAGAGGGAAGAGAGAGTAAAGAAGGAAACCGAGAACACCCAGCTTTTTCTAGACTCGGCTTGATCATTGATTCCAGTTGGGTTCCCCATTAAAACTAAAGTGGGTCTACTTCAATTTCTCGTAGGTAGTTCTTTGCCTGATTGCTTCTTTATAGGGAGTACTATTTCCCAGCTTGCATTCATGTGCTCAGAACCAGAGCTCAGCACACCCGCATAACTCGCTCAAAAGTAAAAAGGAAACCCGGTTCCATCGATTCCCTCCCTCAATTCCTTCCCCCTTAATACTCCCATCATCGGAGTATTTACGCACATATGGCCGATTGAAGGTCTTCTGTCTTCAATTCTTCATTTTAGCAGAAGTACAGAGCTTCAAAGGTTGGGTCTTTAATGCCCTTTTTAGGGTTTTAAGGAGGGAATTGCAGATCTTGCCCAATTCTGAAAGCTCTGGGGAAGCTTGCCCAGCTGCTACAAATTGCGTAGTGGGCATAAGAGAATGCCTTTGACCACTGGGCTTCCTAAATTCTATGGGAAGCTCCCTGTTAATTTTAAGCGGAAGAAGGAAAAAGAGCATCTGCACGGATCCAATTGCGCGGGTAAGAGCAGAACACTCATTATGGTGATTTCATGGCTTTTGGGCGTTGCCCTTGTTGGAATTTGTTGTTTTTGCTATGGGTTTAGTGTTGGATTTCACAAGGCTAGATTGGTTTGTCCATCAGTAGAGCGGTTCAACGCTAGCCAAGAACAGCTCCTTGCTTTGCCAGATAAGGTAATTATGTATTCAGCTACCTTTAGTTGGTCTGTCGCTGAACTTCATGCTCAATCATTAGTTGATTAAAACCCGGTTGGCAACTTTCTCGCATGTGCTCAAGCTTCTGTCTTTGGTTTGATAATAGTGCTCTTTGCCTCTTTCTGTTTAAAAGGTGATACTAATACTTTTGCTTAATATGGTAACCAAGTAGTAAAATTATTCATGAAAACTACATTGTCAATCCTGGATTTTTGTGTTGTGTTGATGTGATGTGACATACACGAAATGTTTTTCTTTCCTTTGGTTTCTTATACCTGTAGCTGTCAACAATTCCTTCAAGGTTTCCATACAGCACAACACAAAATTTGGTTTGATGCTATTGACTGAATTGGTAGGTTTTATATCAGCACGTGGGACACTTGAGAGAAGTTCAGCCCCCAACAGAGTCCTGTCAGTCTTCTTTCTCTTGTTCCATGAGATTATGTTGGTCTGCGCTTTCTGGAATTCTGGCAATGGCTGGTTTGAGGGCTTGGAAATTGGGTGCTAAATTATGGAGTAATGATAAGCAGGATTCTTCTCCTTATCCACAGCATCAACAGCAAGCGATTCTGCACCGGCGACAACAGGCACGTCAAAATACATCCAAAGGCATGGGGAAGTGGATGAGAAAGCTTCTAGTTGTATTTGTTTCTCTAGGCATGCTTGGTTCATTTTGGTTGTTCCATTACATGAATCAAGATAACATCATGCGTAGGAAAGAGACGTTGTTCAACATGTGTGATGAGCGAGCTCGGATGTTGCAAGATCAGTTTAATGTTAGCATGAATCATGTCCATGCATTGGCTATTTTGGTCTCCACTTTTCACCATGGCAAAAATCCTTCTGCTATTGATCAGGTAATTTTTTATGTTTATTTACATGTTCTTTTTGGCGTTTTTTTTGGGGGGGGGTGGGGGGGAAGGATCTCCCAAGTGGAGATAGGAAATTGAGTCCTCATGACTGTAGGGCTCACTCACTATTTTTGATCCTAAATTCTCTTGTAGAAAACCTTTGGTGAGTATACTGAGGAAACAGCCTTCGAAAGGCCACTTACACATGGTGTTGCTTATGCTGTAAGAGTGCTTGATGCTGAGCGGAGGGAGTTTGAAAAGCAACATGGATGGACAATAAAGAGAATGAAGTCTCCCGACCAAACACTTGTTCAAGATTGTGAACCGGAAAAGATGGATCCTGCCCCAGATGACGATGAATATGCTCCTGTAATATTTACACAACGGACAGTATCCCATCTTGTTTCTATAGACATGATGTCAGGAAAGGTATGAAGTAGTCATTTTCACTAAGATATCTTGGTATTCTCTCAATGACTTGTTGAACGAGATTCCTTTTAACTTTGTTTGGTACTGTGTAAACTTTTCTTAGCAGTACAAAGATAATGTTATTTTGATTTTATGGAAATTATAAGCAGTATGAGATTTATGTATATAGCATAACAAGATCAGTTGCTGACTGCTGAATTTTGGATCCCAGAACAGGTAGGCTGTCAAACAGTCCGAGGTGTCATTTTGACTATGCGGTTTTTTTTACCGTCAAAAGTCATAACTTGCACAGCTATCTTTGTCTCTCACTCTTTTGTAGTGTTGCCATTGTGATGGACGTTCAATTTATATGTTTTGCATATATTTAGATAAAGCAACTGATGTGCATTAAATTCTATATAAATTAGTCAATTCATAGGAGGAAAAAAAATCAGTTCACAGCTCAATTGTTGTTTTTTGAGCTCAATGAATAGAAATGAACAGACAAAATAAAATAAGAAAGAAAACATGTTCCTGAATGTCTGTTCAAATGGTTGATTTAAACCTCATGTATTTACAAAAAGTGAACTTCCCCCACCATCTCAGACCTGCGAAAAAATTTCACGCCTTCTGGTGATGTAATGATTCTTGGAGCAAGGAATCCTTAGTTTCCGTGTGATCATATTTACTTCTGTCAGAATTTCTGCTTAATCTAGTAGTGTCTTCCTTCTTTCATGCAGGTAGATCGCGAGAATATACTACGGGCTAGGGAATCGGGCAAAGGAGTTCTTACATCCCCTTTCAAGCTCTTAAAATCTAATCACCTTGGTGTGGTGCTCACCTTTGCTGTGTACAACACTGTTCTTCCTCTGGACGCTACTCCACAACAACGTATAGCTGCTACCATGGGGTAAAATTTATTGCCCTGACATGCTTGTATTTCTAGTCTCCTATTGGAAGGAAAAAAATTCTGCAAGTTGGGGTTGTCAAAACGAATGCTTTGACTTAAAATGCGCTAGTCTTATTTCCGCAATTGCAAATTTGTATTGTACTTCCCTTCTACTAGATTTTTTTATTTTATTTTGTCTTATCTAGGTGGTAGGCTGGTAGCCTTACCTTCCTTAAACTAAGTTCATTAATGGCTTTATATTTTCTTCTTGTTCAAAATCATCTCCTTTGTCTACCTGTGTTAGACGCTTAGATATCTATATATGATTGAACTTTTTCGTCTCATAGGTATCTAGGAGCATCTTATGATGTCCCTTCACAGGTGGAGAAGCTTCTACAGCAGCTTGCTTGCAAACAAACAATTGTGGTGAATGTGTATGACACGACAAATAAATCAGCTCCTATTACAATGTATGGCCCCAAAGCTATAGACACTGGTCTATTGCGTATCAGCCGTCTTGATTTTGGGGACCCACTTCGAAGCCATGAGATGCATTGCAGGTAGGAACAAGACATAGACTGTACTTTATTTTAATAAAAAAAACAAATGGGCGAAAAAATTCTCCTACGTTAGGAATTGTATTTTGAGTTGTATCAGTAAATCATTGATTTTAGGTATAAGCAGCAACCATCTCCTCCTTGGGCAGCAATACTGGCATCAGGAGGAGCCTTGATTATCACGTTGCTCGTGGGTCATATCTTCCATGCAGCCATAAATAGAATAGACAAGGTGGAGGAGGATTGCTTCAGAATGATGGAGCTCAAAGCCCGTGCGGAGGATGCCGATGTTGCAAAATCTCAGGTGTTTTAAACCTGGATTTATATATGATTATCTACATTAGCTGATTTTTCACTCTTGGATAATTTACCTATTACTCTTTTTTATAGTTAAAACTATTCAACATACTCAAAGAGCCTTTTGCTATTGCAGTTCCTTGCCACTGTTTCTCACGAAATTAGGACTCCAATGAATGGTGTCTTAGGTAATATGTTTTTTCAAGTTACTATAATGCTTCTGAGTTGATTGTTGGGAGATGATTTAATTGATATTTTCTTCAGGAATGTTACAAATGCTGATGGACACTGACCTCGATCCAACTCAAATGGATTATGCCCAGACAGCTCATGCTAGTGGGAAGGATCTCATATACCTAATTAATGAGGTTCTTGATCAGGCCAAGATAGAATCAGGCAGGCTTGAGCTTGAAGCTGTACCTTTTAATCTGCGTGCTATGCTTGACAATGTTGTGTCACTTTTCTCTGGAAAATCTCATGAGAAAGGGATCGAGGTAACGATTCTTCTTCTTTTTTAAGTTATTTCTTTATTTATGGTTTTTATGCACAGTTAAAGGAGGAGATTTTTGAACTTTCTCCATAACTAATTAATCTCCTGTTTAAACTTACACTAGTATGACACATGTTTTTCTGTAATTTGCTCAACTCTGTTTACATCTGTTGTAACAACTTTGATTACAAGCCTGTTCCTGAGTAATTATTTATATAGATATATCCACTTCAGTACCTTACTATATTTATCATCTAGGTTGACTTTTAAGAAGATTAGGAAGTTGATTCTTCCTCTTCATTTCCCCTTTTTCTTTTCTTTTCTTTATATATTTTAATCCTGGCATCACTTTGATTCCTCTGTTGGGCATGGGCAGTTAGCTGTTTATGTATCAAGTCAATTGCCTGAAGTTGTCATAGGGGACCCTGGGCGATTTCGGCAAATAATTACCAATCTTGTTGGCAATTCAATTAAGGTGAGTTTGGCTTCGTATTCAAGTTGCTTAAATGTCTTTCTAGTGATTATTTTTCAAAGTGGTGAGCTTTACCGGGTATTTTAATGTATGTAAGTTATCAATCATTATCAAAAATTATGTTTAGCTTTAAAATTCTTGTTTTTATGAGCTTGTGTAATGTTCTTTCTTTTTGCTGTGGGTGTTTGATTACTGCATTTTATTCCTAAAAAGCTATTTCTCTTGTTGATTAGTAAACATAATGTATGAATTGCAGTTTACGAAATCTAGTGGGCATGTCTTCGTATCTGTACATTTGGCGAAAGAAGTGAAGGGTCCCACTGATATGATGGACGAAGTCCTTAGGCAAAGCCTGGATGTTTCCCACTTCAATTCAGATTTTTCAGAAGGATTTTTGAATACTTTGAGTGGCGTTCCAGTTGTAGATAGATGGAAAAGTTGGGCAAGTTTCAAGCAATGTGGATCAAAAGATTCTACAAAGGGATCTGACCAAATAAAGTTATTAGTAACGGTAGAAGATACCGGCATGGGAATTCCGCATGACGCCCAAGATCAAATATTCAACCCTTTTATGCAAGCAGATAGTTCCACGTCAAGAACTCATGGTGGGACTGGCATTGGATTAAGCATAAGCAAATGTTTGGTGGGTCTTATGGAAGGGGAGATTGGTTTCGTGAGTCAGCCTGACATTGGCAGTACTTTCTCCTTTACAGTTGGTATGACAAAAGGCGAATTAACTTCTCTAGATACAAAACTCGAGAATAATGAAGAGCTTCTTTCAGAGTTCAAGGGCTTGAGAGCTTTGGTGGTTGATAGGATAAGTATTCGTGCTGAGGTCACACGGTATCATCTTCAGAGATTAGGAATACTTGCAGAAGTCACACATAGTCTTCCCTCTGCTTCCTTGTACCTTTCTAGTACTTGCAATGCCAGGTAGACTTCTATCCTCATTGCAATTATTTTTAGAATAAAAATAAGCCTGTCATGTGGATGTGACACCAACTCAAATATCAACTTTGTTAGTGTTTTGTCGTGATCTTCTTAGGATTATAACATGATGTGCTAAAAGTGTGATAGTGCTTTTCTCTGCAGTGCATCCTCACCACTAGCAATGATTCTCGTTGACAAGGATTCTTGGGTAAAGGATTCAGTCAGTGGTGATGATCTGAGAGCAGAATCAAGAGATGAAAAAACCCGAATTCCTAAATCTGTGAAAATCTTTCTATTAACAACTGCTATGAGTTCTTCTGAACGTACTCGACTTAGATCGGCTGGTATAGTTGATGACATACTTATCAAGCCTCTGAGGTTAGGTGGCCTAATCACGTGCTTTCAGGAGGCCTTTTCTAATGGAAGAAAGAAAAGGTTGAGTCGAGCAAGACCCGCTACTCTTGGAAGTTTACTACAAGGGAAGCAAATTCTCGTGGTGGATGACAATGTTGTCAACAGAAGAGTAGCAGATGGCGCATTAAAGAAATACGGAGCTGTTGTGACTTGCGTGGTGAGTGGGCAAGCAGCTTTGCAAAAGCTTGAGCCACCTCATGCTTTTGATGCCTGCTTTATGGATCTTCAGATGCCAGAAATGGATGGGTTTGTGTTTTCTTTCAATTCTTGTGAAATTACGAAATTTGAATTAGCCATGATTTTTGTTTCTAACGCGGTGGCTTTTCTGCTTACTGGCTTTGACAGTTTTGAAGCCACTAGGCAAGTTCGTCGCATGGAGGCAGAGTATAGTCAGAAAACCGGAACCTGCTGGCACATGCCCGTATTGGCAATGACAGCGGATGTGATCCAAGCGAACGAGGGATGGATGAAATGTGGGATGGATGGCTTTGTGTCTAAGCCATTTGAAGAAGAGCAGCTCTATTCAGCAGTTGCATGCTTCTTTGAGGAAAAATGACTGAAACCTCAATCAAGATCAAACCACAGCACAGCAAGCTGGGCTGGTCTTGTTCTGTTGTAAGACGTCTTTCGACGGTACACTTGTCTAAACTCATTCTCAGAATTGTACTCCATAACCATCAACCCATTTGAATACACTAATATTATTTGACATGAATTTTTGCAGCAGCAGGTAATTAGTCGCCTTTTAACTGCGACGCCTTGTTTATTCGCTGTGTAGTGTAAATTTCCAAATATTATGGTCTGAGAAACGTAGCAAGAAGAGTCTGACAATTAGCAGAATGTTCCCTAGGACTTGTGCATAGGAAAAGTTAGGGCCTTTGATTCCAGGTGCTGTAAATTGATATGTATCTGTGTTTTATGACTGGCTTACATGCATTCAAGATGCTGGATATTGTAAGATTTTGTAGATCACCTATTTGACCATAATATTTACCATCGATGCTTGCAGTATCACAGAATGAGATGCTAATCGGCATCGCTATAGCCTTCGTTTGGGACTCACGGAACGTCAGCTGGTGCCATAGTCAAGCTGCTACCCGCGTTTGACTTTTTGACCAATTCAACATCCACAAGCTAGGCTTAAAAAAGTCAAAAGTCCATGGTCTTGCCCGCCACTTTTTTTATTCAATATTTTAATATTTTCTGCCTGTTTCTGAGGCTTTCGTTTTCGTTTCTCAGGAGCATATATTCCGACCTACAGAATGCAGAGCAAAAGGGCATCTTCTCTCCAAATTCCAATGGCGGCCTATCTACCAGATGACCTAGTAATCGAAATCCTCGCAAGACTCCCCGTCAAATCCCTAATCCGGTTCCAATCAGTCTCCAAATCATGGAAATCCTTCATTTCCGCCCCGAATTTCATCTCCTCCCACCTGGCCTCCGCCGGCAACCGCCACCACAAGGTCCTCGTCCGCCGCGGCCCTAATCACCAGGCCGGCTCCTCCTCCTCCGATCCGACCGTTTCCTACAAGCTATGCCACGATAACCCCACTCTCGACAAGATCGCCGATGTCGACTTCCCTTTCGCCTGCCAAAACGACTTCTTCACCATGATCGGCTGCGTAGACGGCGTTGTTTGCCTCTCCGACGACCTCCGGACCAACACCGACGCTCTCTTCCTCTGGAACCCTGCCCTCCGCCGCTCCCTTGCCTTGCCTCCGCCTTCCATCGCCGCCTCAGGCACGATTGTCCTCGGATTCGGCTCCAGTTCAGGCGATTACAAGGTCGTCAGGGTCGTGTACGACGACAGCGTTTGGCGGGATTCGGCTTCGTATTCGCTCTTCGCCGAGGTCTATAGGCTGAGGAGAGGCGAATGGGGAGGGATTCAGGTGCCGGCATCCCTTCCTCTGATCCAAGGGCGACAGGCCAATGTGGACGGGTCTCTTCACTGGCTTGCGCGCAGGAACCATCGCAATGTGATCGTGAGATTCAATTTGGGGACCGAGCAATTCGACACGATGCTTGCTCTCCCGAGCAAATTGCAGTCGGTTCGAATGCAGGATCTGACGATTGCTGCCTGGGGGAAGTCGCTGGCGGTTTTCCAGGTTGAGTACGCTGGAAGCTTCTGTATGTGGGCTATGGATGAGGGAAGTTCATGGACTCAGCGATTTGTGGTTGAATCGTTGGGGTTGTTGAGGCGTATTCGGAGTCTGCGGAGGAACGGAGAGGTTGTTTTCGAGACGATTGGGAATCAGCTGGTGATGTTTGACCCTGAGAGCAAGCAGATTAGGCCGTGTGAGTTTGAGATTGAAGGTTCTTTGTCTGCGTTTCATATGAGGTCTTACTCGGAAAGCCTTGTTTTGCTCGATCATGAGGCTGCTATGCCATGTTGATTGTGTTTTTTCTTGTTGATTGTGAAAGACGATTGTGTGTGCAAGATCAAGTTCAGTCATCATAAGGTGAGACTACTTGCTTAATCTAAATTGTTGAAGTGAGCTATACCATCCTGAATGAACAAAGTTGTTATTTGGTTGATCGAAAACTGTGTTCTTGTTCTGTTGATCCTGTTTCCTAGATTCTTCTACAGACGAAACCATTACAATGAAGCAAAATTATTCCAAAATAGTTCATCAGCCTGTATAGCAGGGTATTCATAAAACATTTCACAATTGAAAATCAGGATCTGAAGGAACTTATACCGTAAAGGAAAAGTATGATATGACCAATACAAAGATTACATTCTGCTCTAAACAATGCATCTTGTGACGAGCTGCATTAGCTGCCTTCAATTCTCAGTGTTCTTTCCTGGTCAGCAAACAACGGCATCCGGTTGATCGAGCAAAACCAAGCTCTCCACATCCGATTTGATGCAGAAGTACTTTTGTAAGCCACCATCCTCAGGAAACACCTGAGCCATCACCGGATTGTGCCAACGCAGGCGATCATCAATCGCCCCCCAAAGAACTTCTCCGCTCCTTCTCAAACCCTCAATCGATCTCAACACACCCAATGAACTAATCTGCATCTGCCTTCTCCATGACCCGGAAACTCCATACTCTTCCATCACCCACAGCCTGATCTCTCCTAGATAATGCGTCATCTCAAACACCGACAACGATCCCTTCCAAGCAGCTATCACTAGATTCTCCAAGAACACTGTGCTCTTCAAGTCCCCTGGAAGCTCCATCTCGCTGAACTCCTCAGCGTCAACGTCAAACACCAGAACTGAGTTTCCATATGCCAACCAGTGGATGGACCCATTTAGATAAGCCTGTCTTCTGTGGATCAAAGGCAAAGAAGAAGAAGCCACATTTAGGGTCTTCCATGATCCTCCTTTGCTCATCCTGAAAATCTCAGCTAAGGCATTAACCTGAGAATCTGGATACACAACTCTCACAGCTTTGTAATCATTCCCTGCCTGGCCACAGCCGAATCCGTAAACTGATGTTGAGTTTGATGCATAATTAGGCTTTGGAAGAATCAGGGATCTTCTGAGCATGGGATTCCATAGGATCAAAGTGTTGGTCTGCTTCACAAGATCATCTGAGAAGCACACCACTCCATTTACGCAGCTCTGCATTCTTAGAAAGTCGTTATGATGTGTTTCAAAGGGGAAATGAATGCTCATGATCTCATCTAAAGCATCATTGTCTTGACACAGTGTACAGTTTATCTTCATTTCCGTGTCATCGTAACGCATAAAGATTATATGGCGCTTGTTGATTTTCCTAGCGTAGTTCATATGTGCAAGTATAAAACGTGAGCTGTTAATGAGAGAGTAGCATGATTTAGAGACGCACCTGAAGCGTAGCAAAGACCTGATTGGAAGCCTCACTAGTATCTCCACCAGCAAATCTTCTGTTAAAACTCGCTCCATCTATATTGTATACTAAATGTAACGTTTAACTGAATCTTGAGTAGTAGGAATATGAAATAGGCAAAATGGTTTTTCTTCCTTGTACCCAAAGGAAGAAGTTTGACCTAACTATTTCTTTATAGTTAGGTCAAACTTGTTGAGAAAAGGAGAAAGTTGGCTGCTGACAATCTGGACCAGTTCATCTACTATAGGCTGGGTCCAAAAATCATATAGCACTGTGCCATTGTAGCCTTAGACTTAGAAAATTCTAAACCTATATAGTGTTTTATTGTTAAAGCATCTTTAACCATGATTCTTGGATTAATTCATGTACACAATTAAAATAATCAATTTTATGATACTCTTTGGTGAAAGATGTTTTTACTTCCTTGGGGTTTTTTAGCCAAGGTTGAAAATATTTTTCACCTATATGCAGATGGAGCAACTTGCAACTGTGAAGGTCTGATGTTGAATAGATTTGTGGACGGGCTGATTCAAGTTCTCAATTGGAAACAAACAGTATGTATGAAGACTGAAAAAAAAAATCACGTGAGACCTGTGTACTAGTGCATGATTTTTAGGGAACTATATGCAAGAACAAAGGTGAAACAGTTGAAATAAATCCTTAGAAACTTGAATGATTGAAGCTAGTTAGGCAAGACTCAACGAAATGACACCAAGATATGCCACACAAGAAGGCCCTTCCAAGAAACAACAGCAACACACACATAAATACAAGAATGAAAGACGTTTAGAAAGTGAGTGTCCACAAGGGAAACTTTGAAACCAGTGATAAAAGAAATTTCCCATTTCCTATTTTGGACTTTTGGGTTTACATTTTCATTTTTTTTTTTTTTGTGGGCATTGTAGGATTTCTGCTTGTAGCTTTGCAGCTTATCAAGTTCCTCTGAAACCAGGATTCCACGGGGAAAGAGAGAGGGTGCTTTTCAAGATATGTCCAATCGACACAAAACAATTTGGTTTCTTTCTTCTTCTCTGTTTCTGTATAAGGGTACTCTGACTCTGGGCTAACAAGACCAAATGCTTTTGTAACGATTCATTTGTCCCTTTCTTTGCCTTCTACTTGGGAATTCATGTATGGTTTAGAGTGGTGTTAAACTTTAACTTTACACAATTCTTTTGTGATTAACGATGTTCGGATGATCATTTAGGGATATTCTTGACTGATTTTGATGACTTCAAAGTGTTTGCAATAGAGTTGTTGACTTCCATGAGTAGTTTGGTTTTTCCGATTCCAATCCAGTTTCAATTCATACTTCAAACCAATTTGGCTGTGATCGCGGTTCGATATTTAAAAAAAAAAACTAATTGTTGGTTCACAGGTTATGGGAAACCCCGAACTGAAACTTAAACCAATGGATGACTACATTTGTAGGTTCGGTCCCGGTTTCGGTTCAATTCCCAAAACGTTCGGTTTTTACTGGTTTGGTTAGCCGGCTCGAACTGAACCGGATACTTGAGGTGATTCCCTATATGTAATGCTATCCAATTCCTCTCAAACAGGTGACCTAAGAACTCAAATGTTGAACATATATGCAAACCATTTCAGAAAGAGCACCTTTGTTGTGGCTAGCTCATTTTTGGAGTAGAAATTAGGTGTCAATCTTCAACAAGTGACACTGAACCAAACACGATACTTTTGGAGGGCATTTTTATGTGAAAGCAAATAATGAGTGGTTTTTGTCTCAATAGGAGTTTAAAAGGGGGTTTAAATTACATGCTTCCAAGTTCCAAGTCCAAAAATCCAATACCATGAGACAACGTGAGATGGGGCACCACCACCCACTTCCTCCGTATCTATCCCCTCTGACTCTTAAAATTGACCAGTACTATTTATTTACTAATCCTCTCTAGGCCTATAATCGAACACCGAGGTTTATAATATTTGGGTTTCGTTCATTTAAAAATATACAAACTCGAATTCGAACTTGAGCCTACTTTGAGCTCAATATTTTGTTTGGACTTGGTTCGTTTTAGTGTTCATCGAGCTCGAACTTGGTTCGCGGACAACTCATCTAATTTGTTCGCGAGTAAACCGTTAATATATTTACATATGATTAAATACAAAGAACAAATAAATATGTGTACATGATATACAAGGTTATGAAAATTAATTTACTAAAAAAACACCTATATTTTAGATTGTTTATGAATATTGGGACAGGCTTGTTCACGAACATATAGTTGAGCTTGTTCATGAACAAATGAATCAATACTCGATTTATAAACGAGCCGAGCTCAAACAAACTTTTTACCAAGTCGAATGTTGAATATCTCGTGAACGGCTCGGTTCATTTACAGGTCTAATCATCTCCCTTATTTTTCCTAATATCTCGTGAACGAAAACGCACACTTTTTTATCCAAATTGTATTAAAGAGAATGACCCATTTTGTATTAGAGTAGTAAATTTGTGATGACTGATGAGTACTTAGGTCAAAAAGAAAAGCATAAGCCGGCATTTGGATCTGAAAATTTGTCTCAACTAATTAAGGCAGCGTTTATAAACTTATGTTCATGACATGGCCCGGCGGATAAATGTACGTACGTTATAATAGAAAAATGCTCTAGTAAAACTACCTCTTAAAGTGTAACATGAGGTGTTATGTGGACCATTGGATCAATATAATCAAACGGCTCGGATTTATTTAAAAAATGGTGTATATTTGGGTTAGGGTGGAGAAACACTAGATCAAAAGGCAATCCCGAATTTTCCGCTTATAGCTAGTAAAAAATTTTCAATCCCGTTTTTTTGGGTGAAATAGTATCTTGGGAGATCTTCCCCCTTCCATACCCGATATTTTTCATCTAAAATCGATTTCTCTCTTTCCTGTCACAATTCCGCCGTATTCTACAAGCTCCAACACCCCAAAAGCTTTCGTTCTCCGTTGAAAGAGATCTTCTTCCCCACAGTCCGAGTCGATAATTTCATCCCGCTCAAGTGTTCTTGGTAAGAATTTATTTACTCCTCTGTAGTTTTTTCCCTCTTATTTGATTCAAAACCCCCCGCGAATTTCCGATTTAGCTACTCTCGTTTTTAGGGTTTCGATTGTTGATGTTCAGTACTCAAACATCGTTTTGGGTTGCTTGTGGGTCGAAGTTGATGCATTTAGGTTTAAGATTCTTGAACAAACCTTTAGATTTCGTAGGTTTTAAAGGGGGCAAATTCTAGGGTTTATGTGGGAATCGTCGGTAGGAGGTTCATGGCTGATTTGGGGCTTTTTGTTGGTTATCGCAATTCCTAATTGGGTGTTTATCGAATTGTTTGCACAGATCTATGGCGAAGACTATTGAGAAGATTCCAAGGAAGAGGAAGGTCGAAAGAGGTAAAACATTCTTCTTGATTGTCCATTGAATTAGTTTATGCCATTGTTTTCCAATTTTTTTGAGCATATAACAATCGAAACGACATAGTTTTTCATTTCGTTTGCGTTTGTTCTTCAATTCGGTAGTTGTTCAATGAGTGCATATATGTTTTTCATTCGAAATATCATACTGTTTTTGTGTTGGTGTTGCTATATTGTATAAGAACAAGCTGTGATTTTTTGTGCATTTCTTATGTTGAACAATATAGTTGTAAATGGTGAAAAGTTTTGAATCAAAGCACTGTTTGTTTATTATTCAAGTCTTATACTTTTCTTTTTCAATACAATAAGATATTCCATAATGGATTAGGAGACAAAACTATTTTTCAACCCACACAACACTGTTTTTTACTTTATTAACACTTATGCATTTTTCAACCTCTACCAATATGGATTATCATGTTTTTTTACGACATAAAATAAATGTTTTTCATTTCTGTTTTATGCATGCCTATTGTGTTTTTCAACATATTAATAACAATTTTTCAAATAGTAGATATAAATAGTTTTGTATTTTTCATGTTGCATAATAGTGTTTTTCAATGATTATAAGACAACTTTTTCACATATTAGTTTCAAATATGTAATGGTTTCTCTCTTTAAATCTTTTTCAACTATTTTCATGAACTTATTCATTATAAGATGAAAAGAGTGTTTTTCATCTCTGTTTCATGTGTCTATTGTGTTTTTCTATATATTGATAATATTTTTTCAAGTAACAGAATTTAATTATTCTTTATTTTTCATGTTGGACAATAGTGTTTTTCAATGATTATAAGATAACTTTTACAATAGTGTATTTTCGTTTTGATAGTTTTGCATTATATGACAAACACTTGTTTAACAATATTAGTTGTTTGTACTATTATGTATGAATTGATATTCATATATGTGTGTTTTGTTTTGCAGTTATTCAAGAAGAGGGATGAATAATGGATGAAGTTTGAAGACAAAGACAATGACATTTTTTATCATACCAATGTATATTGAAAAAGAGATGCACTTTTTCAAAGTTATTGTAGTATGTATTCGAGTTGTAACAATCCTGATTTTCATCTTATTCAATGCAATACATTTACTTTTTCAATGATCACGTAAGATCCTTATTTTCATTTCAGCTTATAATAAATTGATTTTCATGTGAAGACAAGTAATAAAACATGTTCAACTCTATTTTGAATGTTCAAACCATCGTACAAAGTTAATTTGAATGTTGTTCAACTCTATTTTTCAATCCATCGAATAGAGTTATTCAAACACTAACGAATAGATTTTCTAGGATTCACGAACGATTTTTGAATTTTATGCTCAATTAATAATTTTTTTAAAAAATATTCCCATTCTTGTTAATCTCTAAAATCAAGGAACTTTCCATTTAAAAAAACGTAGCTTTCAAAACCCCCCTAATTAAATCCGATTTTCCCTCTTGAAAATCCCACAAATCATGCTTGTTACCATGTTTGCAGCCACCTGATATTGATCACATCCCACTCATTAAAGTATAGCTATTGTGTACCCTCAAATCTCACCCTCCAATTAGCCTAATCTAACGGTCCACATCATGTTACATGTTATACCACAACATGTATCTCATCTGAGCGTTCCTCCGTTACAATAATGCTACTATACTACTAATATAAACTCGTGTTAGGTCAATACAACTATATAATATTTAAACCTAATTAATACTCTTACACTAGTACAGTGTGAAGGTACTCCCTCCGTTTCATAATAAGTATCGTTTTAGCTCTTAACACAGTTTTTAAGAAAAGCAATCATTCACTTTAAAACTTACAACTTTTTCTTAATATTACTACTCATTACATTTTTTTGGCCAATGAATGAACAAATTTAGTCAACAAATACACATTCCAATAAAAATTATCATTATTACTTCTAATAAATCACTTTGAAAACCTAAAACGACACATATTATGAAACAAATTTTAAGTGCTAAAACGACACTTATTGTGAAACGGAGGGAGTATTATGTTTATGAAACACAACAAAAATGTTGGCATTGATTGACAGAGAAGAGACAGCCGATCATGAAATTTGAGCAGAAAAAGGGTCAAAGTAAAGAACAAAAAGCAACAAACAACAAGAAGATCTGACCATCAACCCCCAAAAAACATTACTCCCTCCGTCCCATTGAGTTTGTCTCATATGACGAATTTTGCGGTTATTAAGAAGGTGATAAAGTAGGTATTGGGATATGGGAAAGTGGGTAAAAGTTGAAATTGAATGGGGGTAGTTTTGTAATTTTATATATGTAAAAAGTTGAAAAGTGATAAAGTAGAAGGAAAAGTTGGATTTTGGGTGTAAAAAATGAGTTTGAATGAGGGTAATATAGTAAGAAATTGTTGATATAAAAGGAAAGAGAACAAACTTAAGGGGACGCCTAAAATAGAAACGAGACAAACTCAATGGGACGGAGGGAGTAGTAATTATCAACAGAGAAATAAACAGGAAAAAATCCCACCAAAAAAAAAATAAACAGGAAAAAAAAAGATTAAAGAAGTAGGTTTTAAATATATTTGAAATAGTAATGCAGAAGGTAATAGCATTGGTTCACGAATTTATGTGGTTTGGAGGTTTTTGGTTTGGCACCTTCTCGTCATTACCCTTCAAGTCAATTCCCTTCACTTCTCCTTCTTCTTCTTTTACTTTATACGGAGTACTTGATAATCAACCAAATGTGTTTGATATATGTATATTTCTTTTGGTCGAAAAATGCGTTTGCTATTTTACCCTTTCAGCTTATAATTGATTTAACTACCAACATGTATAATTTAATATCTACAACATTTAATTAACTCGTAACAGCGCGTTATATATGTTCACTATAGGATAAATGGGTTAGTTCAAGTTTGGATTGAGGTTAGATTCGGGTATATTAATTGGTTTACGGGTCAAGATAGCTAACCTGGTGGTTCGATTTGATCTAACCGATCAAGAATTCGACTTGTAGATAATTATTAAAGTAGTAATATTTAATGATAAAAAATATTATATCTTATGTTTTTATAATAAAATATATTACAATATTTGAAATAGTTTTTATTATTTATATGTATATAATGTCATGCCAACCTAACATGTTTAGGCTGTGTTCGAATTAATTTGAACCCAATGGAATTTGTTTTTTAACTTGACAGGATATTTAAGGAATCTAATTTCAGTCTTAATTAGGGGTTTCTTATCCTTACCATTACAATTTTGAGTACGTAGTATATGAAATTCGTTGTCATGTAAAGAGTAGGCCGGGCAAGAAGAAAAAGACACCAGTATATGGTTTAGCTTGTGAGGCTCAACCTATATTTCCTAGACGCTATGTGCTCGTTACTTACTAGGAAGAAAATAGAGTTACCTTCTCCTAATTTCATACTCCTATACTATATAAGTACGTGTGTATATATTTAAATAATTAAATAATTCCACCTACAAATACCCACCACTTTTTTTGAGTTTCTCAGTTCAGCCAGCTTCTTACTTTTACAAACCCTCAGCTCGCTCCCTCTAGCAAAGTAGCTAGCTCATGCAACCAAATTATAATAAGCAAATGGAGGACTATTTATTACACAATGATAGTAATAAAAACAAAAGGAGGCAAAGAAGAAGAGGGAACCCGGCCGAAACGACGCCGTTCAGCATTAACGACCACGGCGACGTACTGCTGGAGGTCCTGAAGCGGCTGGACGCGCGCTCGCTGGGCGTGGCGGCGTGCGTGTGCCGCCTCTGGGGCGCCGCCGCCCGTAGCGAGGCCGTGTGGGAGCACCTCTGCTTCCGGCGCTCCACGACGGCGCCCGTCCGCAGCGTGGTGGCGTCCCTGGGCGGCTACCGGCGCCTCTACAGGACGTGCGTGCACCCGGCGCTCTCGTCCCTCGGGCTCCGCCGCCACGGCGCCGAGCTCACACGCCGGGCCTGGAGCAGCCACGGCGCCCAGCTCTCCCTCTCCCTCTTCTGCGTCCACTACTACGAGCGCCAGCTCGCCCCCGCCGACGCCGACGCCAATTCTCTCATGTTCCTCCTCTGCCACCCCGTCAATGTTTGATTTTATTTCTTTGCTTTATTTTTTTTATTTTATTTTAGAAATTCAAGATTTATACCTCTATATATATGTGTATTAATATATTATTCTGCTCTCTAGTGATAAAGAAAACTAGAGAAAAATAATTAATTAAAATATCCGATTCCGGTGGATTTTTAAAATAATAAAATGCATTTTGTGTTAGTGACGTTGCTTTCTTGTGGTTGTGTTTTCTACTATGTAGGGAGTGTTGTTATTTTGTACTTATGTGTTGCTTATATATTTTCTTGTCTTTAGCATAAGGCCTGGTAGTCAGTGGAATGCATGTACTTGGGACGTTGTATGTTTGATCGGTAGGAAACGAAATCAAATATTCCTTTCTGCCCCCTAGCTTTCACTTGATCCTTCCAAATCTCCATCTCAAATTAATACTTATCAAGTACGTAAATTCTGCTTTCAATTGCTAGTTCATTTTGTTTTTCTACCAACGAAAAGTAATACATTGATAATGTATTGCTTCAAGTCTTCAACTTCAATCCTTGCATTTAGCAGTGTACAACGTACGTAGTTGGATTGTAGATAGATTTCCCCTGGAGGTGTAAAAGCACCCACCCACCCACCTCATAAACTGTCGGTAATCTTTAACAAATTGATCCAAATGAATTAAAAAAAGAAAGTAAAGCATTGTAATTTATACGTGGTAGTTTCACCCAAACAAGGCAGCCATGATTGTAGAGCAAAGAAAACCATGTCATTCTTTATCTCATTTTTTTGTGTGTGTGGTGTTTAAAATGACTCATTTCCTATGTATGCCCTCATCGAAAATTAATCGTTCATATATCAGTTGGTTTACGTTGTACAATGCACACTTTATTCTAGAATATGAGAACCTATCCAGTGTGAAAATATTTGCTCAGGCAAGAGATATAAAGGATTATTTGGGTGTCAGTTTTTTTCTTAAATCAACAATAACAGAGGATACATCGAGTTTATTTATCATCATTTCACCTCTAATTCTCTAAGGTTAATTGAGCTGCATCGAGCACCTAGTTTTTTGAGGTTAGTCGAAAAGAAAATGGGCTATCTTCTATTGGGCCGAATTAGCAAGCGTTGTGTTCTGGATTAGGCCCGGCCTATCACCACTATATGTCCCCCGTGAGAGTGAGACAATTGCTTGAATGTTTTGGATCTGAGGAACAAAAGAAAACAAAACCTGGCTGCCCACATTTGGAGACGGTTGCTTTTGTATAGCCATTGTCCAGCGTGTAGTAAACTAACCAGATGCAGAACTTTGCCAAATATGACAAGACAAACATAACAAATGTCAAATATACATCCACATGTAGGATATACTAGGAACTAATTGGAGTGATTAACAATTAACATAGTGCATTCAAGAATTCAAACTCTAAAAATGTGTTGAATCCCTACAAATTCCAAATCGCCCATCCACAAGCCTACAAAGTCCTCATCTTGTGACGAGCCCTAAATTTCAATTTTGATTTGAGTCCTTTCAAGTGTTATATAATCACCCCAAATTCACCTAAGTCTAAACCCATAAACTTAGTTAGAGTTATGGTGTCATTATTTATTTATAGTTTCACGTCATTTTTCCAATATCATGTCACATTATTAACAACTATCATCCTAAGTTTACATTTTATAACATATCACGGGGTTAAAGTTGTCATTATTTTAAATTTTTACAATAAGTCTATATTATAAAATATCACAAAATTAGAATTGACTTATTTTAAATGGTATATTGTTGGAGGTCGAAAACACGAAATGTTGTGAGCACGATGAGAGTTGGTTTCAAATCAAGTCAATCAGCAAATGGATGAAGGTGCTTTATTGTCAGCCAACGCGAACTGTGTGGAAGGAGGGTAGTATTTTGAGATTTGAGCGAAAAATTACAAGTATGGGAAGACTCTCTTTATCGCGCTGAGTGTATTGGGTTACAACAAGAATCTTTTACTCGAGATTTAGTGTTAGCTCACGAGGTTTTTGGATCCCTTTCTTATTGTACGGAGCTCGCTATATATTTATAGCCGAGATTAGGGTCGAGATCTGGTGAAACGCCGATGTGAGATAGATGTCGCCCAGACACGTGTTGCGCCCTAATTGGCCCATTGGGGCGGCGGCCGCGGTGCCGCTCATCCGTTGACACGGATGGGACGTCTCTGACCTGGATGGGACGTCGCCCACCCGCGATCACGCGTAACATGATGACGCCGTCATCGAGGGACTTTGACACTTGGTAGAATTTATTTTGGAGGGGGTCCACCGTCTATGTGCTCATCGCGGCGATTGTTCTCGATATCAACATATACAATTGGAATAGAAAAAATCTATAAAAAACAGTTAAGATCACTCCGGCCAGTATATTATGATATTTATATATATATATATATATTTCTAAGTATTCACCAAATGGGAGCATGTTCCCACTACACAAGTATTTTATTTATACTTATAAAGTCATTTTGAATAATAAATATGGGAATCACAACAAAATATGGATGGACAAAACTACCCATCACCAAACTCTCTCCTACAAAAGTTAATGAACAAACATAAAAAAATAATAATTAAATTCTATGAAGAAAACATAGTAAAAATAATGCAATAGTGGGCATCACATTCACATAACATATTGGTTTAGGATGCACCATAATTTCCGTGATAGTATTAAATACTACATGCGTTACCTTTTAACCGGATTACAAAAACCTCCTCTCCATCATCCGGAAATTTGGAGTTACTATATTCAGCCGGAGAAGTTTCCACGATCCATCGGCGCTCCGTTTAAGGATCCATTACACTCTCTGTACACTTTCTCTCCAAAATGCTCTATTATTCTTCTCCTTAATTCTACAAAGATTCCTGAGTTGCTTTTTCTGTTCTAGGTGAGTCGAGTTATAGAATTGAAGCTTGTAATTTTTCCGCCTTTCATTTTTTTTCCTCCACAGATCACAGAGATTTGACGGTTTCAACTGCCAGAGCTTTGAGCGGTAAATAATCCAGCTGCTTGTGCTCTCTGGGAATTTTTCTCGACAGTTCAAGTATCGGTATGTCTCAATTTGAGTATTTAAGTAATTTTTTTTATATAGGGTTGAAACAAAAGTCATAATTTTGAGAATTTTGGAAGTCTTGTTTTTTTTTTCCTGAAAATGTTGGTGTCTTGATTTTTATCTGTGAAGGGACGTTCAATGCTAGTTGTTTCTGGAGTTCTCAATTCAATTTGGTGGTTCTGATCATTTTTCACCAAGTGGGTTTTTCTGTACCAACATGTTGAATTCTACGTCTAAATTGATCAAATTTTGTTTTGTTTAAAAGGCTGTTCATTTTTAGGGTTTTGGATCTTCAAGCATTACTGGATTTGAATTGATGCACTGAAAGGCTTAACTTTACTATTTGTTAGCTCAAAAAATCACTATCAGAACTGGGTAGTATACTTTTTCCCATTTCTTCTGTTGATTTGTCAGTTCTCATTTTGCTGGGTCCTTCTGATTGGAAACTTCATATTTGGATTGTATACCTTTTCAATCCTTTGCATTCGAAATTCATTGAAACAAAAATGTCAGACTCAAGAGTGCAATTTCTTTCTCATCAATTTCAGTTTCTTTTTCTGAAAGCAACTTAATTTTCCAACCTATGCGCAGGTGTGAGGCCCAATATAACCCATGTTCCAATCAAACAAAGAGGAGGCTTTGAAGGCCAAACAATGCGCTGAGAAGCTATTTGCTGTCAAGGATTACTCTGGTGCGAAGAACTTTGCTTTGAAAGCTCATACACTGTTCCCGGATCTAGATGGCATTTCTCAGATGGTAGCTACATTTGACATTTACATAGCTTCTGAGGCCAAAGTCAATGGACAAGCTGATTTCTATTCAGTCCTTGGCTTAAAGCCTTCTGCAGAGCCGTCAATGGTTAAAAAACAGTACAAGAAGCTTGTTATCTTACTGCACCCGGATAAGAACAAAACAGTTGGTGCGGATGGTGCATTTAAGCTTGTATCTGAAGCTTGGACGTTTTTATCAGATGTGGCCAAGAGAGAGTCTTATGATCTCAAGAATCATAGTATGGTGGTTTCTCCAACATTTTGGACTATTTGCACATCTTGTCACGTTCAGTACGAGTATCTTAGGAAGTATGTGAATAAGAGGCTGTCTTGTAAAAATTGCCGTGCTACTTTCATGGCCGTGGAAATGGGTACTGCTCCGATCAATGGATCTTACCCGATTTGTTCTTATTCGCATGATAATGGATATACTGGTGTGTCGTACTTCTCAGGTGCTATGTATTCACAAGGTAAAGGCCTGGGATTTGATTACGCCTCAAATGATTTGTTTCAATGGGGAGCTTCGGCTGATGGATATATTGATCTGAATGGATACTATACAACTGCTGAAGTTAATGGATATGTTGGTAAATCTGGTAAGAAGGTCAAGGAAGCAACTTGGATGAATGGTGTTGTGGTTGATATGAATGCCAATGCTGTTATGAAGACTACTCGGCCTTACAAGAGAAGAAAGGTTTTTGCAAATGGTAATGATGGTCAACGAAAGGTTTCCTTGGAAGAGGGTGTTTGTGGAATTAATCTCAAGTTTTGTGGTAAAACAAGTGAGATTCTGACTTTAGATGCCAGAAGCTTGTTGATTGATAAGGCTAAGACGGGGATTTTGACGAGGTTGGAGGAGATGAAGGCGGTTTCAGCTGAAAATTGTAAGAAGCTAACTAGAGCAGTTTATCTAGCAGTTCCGGACTCTGACTTCCATGATTTTGACAAAAACAGAACAGAAGAATGTTTCAAGCCAAAGCAGATATGGGCAATGTATGATGAAGAAGACGGAATGCCAAGGCTATACTGTCTGATCCGTCAAGTTATATCCACAAACCCGTTCAAGATCCACATCAGCTACATCAGCTCTAAATCCGATACCGAATTCGGGTCTGTCAACTGGGTCCAATCTGGATTCACAAAGTCATGTGGAAGCTTCAGGGCTTTTGACACAGATGTGATTGACCAGGTCAACATGTTCTCGCATCTCCTGAGCAAGGAGAAAGCAGGAAGAGGAGGGTTTCTTAGAATCTTCCCAAGGATTGGAGACATATGGGCCGTGTATAGGAACTGGTCAAGCGAATGGAATAGGTCAACGCCATGTAAGGTGAGACACCAGTATGAAATGGTGGAGGTCATTGAGGATTATACTGAAGAGGCTGGTGTTTGTGTTGTGCCTTTGATCAAGCTGGAAGGGTTCAAGACTGTGTACTGTAGAAAGAGTGAGAAAAGTAATGCCTGGTGGATTCCTAGGAGGGAGATGATGAGGTTCTCGCACCAGGTTCCTTCTTGGTTGATTAAAGAAGGGAATGGTTTGCCTGATGGGTGTTGGGATTTGGACCCTGCGGCGATGACTCCACAGGAGGGGCCATCAGATGAAGAAGAGGCCAAGGTTGAAGACGAACCCGGTGTAGCAAACACTTGAAATTAGCTTCCAACTTTGGTTAATATATATAGAGTTGTGTTCTGGTGAATCAGTCTTTTAGGGTGTACAACTGTATAATGAAGGTCTATAAAATTGAGTCAGATCCATCAATGTTCTTATGCATTATGTCACATAGTTTCATGAGGAAGTGGAATGGATTTGGGTTCTCAAATGTTCCTCCTTGTGAGTTGTTATGGATACTTGTTAGTTCATACCATGGAACTGAAGAGAATAATGAAAGGAAAACTGAGATTCAAAGGGGAAGAAAAAGCAATTTAATGCAGTGTCAGTTGGGACCATTGAGAAAAGGATTGAGCTTTGTTTTGAAGCAAAGAATAACTCCTATCTTGATCTATCTAGCATATTAGTTGTTTGCCTTTATTTGAATAGTACTTTAGCCGCTTGTTTATAGGAAATCCAAATGTACTAGTGGTGGTAATAGAGAGAATATCCAAAGGGAAAGAGGATAATTAATCTTGGCTCTTGTTAGTGTTGTGGAATTTTTGAGTGTTTGACATTATTATACGTATCTCTTCACTTTGATTTTATGGGTGCTTTATTCTGTTCTGCCCTTTTGCTTTAGGAGGAGTAAGTTGGGCTCTTTTCTGATGTGAGACTTGTTAGTTTTAACTAGAAAGCATGTATAAACATGTACCTAACTAAAATATATGCATTTACACTCTTAATGAAATATAGTATGGAAACTAATCATCCAATTTAGTGTACTATATCTACGTGGTTCAATTCCGTTTACGTTTCTGCCGTTGGATACCAAACGGGCACTTAATTTATAAACATGCACTTTTGATGGCTATTTGTGCTTTTTTTTAATTATTGGGTAAGGTTTAGGAAGTTCGCCGTTAGGGTATAAGCGCACTTTTGGAAGAGAATTAAAAGTTATGGATGATTTTGAATAACATCAATTGGATGTTGTGACCCATTTCTCATGAGAATTAGGAGTTTTAGATGATTAGTTGTAAACTTCTAATGATTAAATATGCATCTCAAACATAAAGTTTGTTAATATACACCCCAAAAAAATCAACTTTATGTTATATATCGTTTGGTCATTAGAATGTTAGCCGTCAATTTTAGTAATCCAAACAGTCAATCCAACTCAATACTCCTCATATGTCCAATCCAAAGATAAGATATGGGACAAAAAACTGATCTGGTTACATCAGGAATGGGCTTTGTGTAAAAAGGCCCATTACGAGAAATGAAGATCGAGTGGTATGAGCAACTTACAAATCATACTCCCGAGTATTTAAGTATGTTATTCCAATTGCGATTTCAATTTTCTATATCAAATTATCAATGTATGACTAGGGGAAGTGGGGAACAATGCGATGAGCCAATTAGTAGTTTGTGATTTTGCTCCTCAATTGGGATACAAGAGTCTTCATTGTCAATTAGTTATGTATGTATGAAGTTGCTTCCTCTTTAATTATTATCAACTTTAGTGCTTAAATCTAGCTAACAACTGGTGCACTTTTCCCCCGGTCTATACTTCAAGTGCTGTCTGAATTTCCTCTGTGAATACCTAATTAAATCACGTGAAACCCTCAACCCACTGCATATTTTATCTAATCACTCATGATTTTGATATCTTAAACCATCAACTTGTGATTAATTAGACCATGCATGTACCTTAATCCGGAGACTAAAGGCTGATTTGTAGATTTTTGTACGGGCTGGACACTCGGATTTGGATCCTCTGAAATAATTCAGATCACGATCCCAACACCCGAACCAAGGATCCGTGTATCCCTCCACTCTCTCTACATGATAGGACTTTGTTTTACACTTGTACTAGAAAGACTAACCATTCAGATCAATTTTGCATATTTAAGCAAGAAAGATTTTATGCATTAGTAGGTGGTGGTGTTAATGCTATGATTCTTTGTTTTACCAAAACATGAAAACAATGAGATCATTGATGATATCCTTGTCATCATACAGGTAAATTGACAGAGAAGAGTGATGTCTATGCCTTTGGAGTTGTACTTTTGAACTTCTACTGGGAAGAAAGCCTGTTGAGAAACTATCGAGTGTTCAGTGTCAATCTATCGTCACATGGGTAATTTGCCAATTCTGTGATAAGATAAATGACTTCCTGATTAACCGAATTGAATCATTGACAGGAAAACTTGCTTGAAATGCAGGCTATGCCACAGCTGACTGATAGATCAAAGCTACCACAGATTGTTGACCCTGCAATACAAGACACCATGGACCCCAAGCATTTGTATCAAGTTAGTAGTACACTAATACCTTCATTCACCAAAAAAAAACACCTTTGAAACTACAACTATTAACCGAAAAAAGGATGTATTGGTGTATGTTGTAGGTTGCGGCTGTGGCAGTTGTATGTGTACAACCCGAACCAAATTAACGGCCCTTGATAACCGATGTTTTGCATTCCTTGATTCCTCTAGTTTCGGTTGAGCTCGGAGGTACGTTGAGGGTTCGACAGAGTCTACCATCGGATGCGTCGAGCAGCAGCCGGTCTAGGCGCGTGACGACTGACGTGCTTCCAGATAAGGGTCTCAAGCAGTCAAGCACACTTGCAAAGTTTTGAATGCATTTAAGGCAGGTAGTAACAGTTTCATGTCACCTATATGTGAAGCGTGGTGGTCCTTGTTCACGTGAAGTTGGTGCTGTTGAGCGCAACTCTCTTCTTGCTTGTACATTGGTTAAACTTAATTGGTCATTTCAGACTTGTATATTTTGCATACTTGTGTTCTTTGACAGACTGATTTGATTTGGCCATATGTTTCAAAAAACTCAACACAATGCAAGGAAGGATAATCTTCTTTTACATTAATTCTTTGCCCACACGAGTGAAAATACCGGATTGTTAAATTATCTCAACTAGGTTTGAAAGGAGAAAGATCATGATGAAGCTACAAATTGCTTCCCACAAAACTTGCCCATCAACATGACCTTTTGACATGATTCAACCGTGTAGACACAGAGCTGCTTAAAAACCATAGCTATACACTTGGTAACATGTGGCCATAGCAATAGCACAAGCTTGAAAACATCATTCAAAATGCTCAGATTTCCATATCACACATTTGAATCAGTAGGGTCAATAAGAATGGATAAACAATAATGGCATCAAATTCTAACGAGAGGTAAACAGTAAGAACAACTTCTCAAATCAAGAGTCTAATTCATATTAGATACAGTGATTGCTCAAACGAGTTCAACTAACAGTGATTGCTCAACACCAAATCTACCACAAAACCAAAACGGATGTCTCGATACAAAATTGAACTAACTCGAAAGGAAGAACACGAACGAAATCTGCAGATAGAGCTTAGAATCCAAGCTTGGTACGACGCCAATGCCTGCGCTTCGCATTATACCTAAAATCCCAAACAAAACCCCCAATTCGATTTAATCCACAATCCAAAACCCCTTCGAATTCAAAAATTAGAGACGAAGAAAGGCGGAGAATAAGCACACCTGATGGTGTTGTCGGTTCGCATACGGATCCAGTAAGGAATGGGGCGATTCTGGCGCATCTTCTTCCCTAGCTTCTTCTTTATCATGAAGGTCTTGTGCGACGGCTGCCATTAAAATCAAAGCGAAGGAATTTCAACACGGCATGCTTAATGATTGATCAGATTGATTACTATGGGAGAGCGATGAAGAAATCGGATTTTTACCATCTTGGAGATCGGAGGTTGGGCTGAACGGCGACCTGTGTAGCAACCAGGAGGAGGGAGAAGAAGTCGTGAACAAGCGAATCAGAAACCCTAGAACAGATGTGTCTTCATTTACTAGTGATGCGAACTAAATGGGCCCGATGTTCTTAACTTTATTGGGCTGGGTCAATCAACTCCGCAAAAGTGTGGCCCATTAAAATTTTGTTGTGATCAATCAAACTCCGCAAGAAAATCCAATGAACTATGGTTTGGAGTTGGTGTATTTTTAGTTAAAGTTTATACGCAATATATAGTCAAATTTTTTTTGGGTGTTTTTTTTTTTTGGGTCAAAATGAGGGAGCAGGTCCCAATTTATTAAGCTAAATCAAGGTTCATACAAGAAACAATTACAGAAGGAGGCTCCTCAACAATCAAAAACTGAACATCCAAATTAAAAGCATAATTAGCAAGACTATATGCCACTTTATTTAGAGATCGGGAGATTTTAGAGACCGTCACTTGCCAAGGAAACCTTTGGATCAAACGAATCTTGTATATATGGTTTATCTACATAAAAGTGTAACAATTAACGAAAAACGACTAAACAAAAAGGAGCTATAACTATTTTTTCGGTTGTGGAAGGAGGTATAAATATAGTTTTAAGGTTAATCCATAATTTAGCATGTTTGCTCAAAAAAAAAAAAAAATAGCATGTCGCACGTGAGAGGCAACACGTGGATGTAAAGCAAGAAAGAAGCTTTACGTGGCCTCTTCCAGCCGACGTTTGACCACACCCCACACTGCTTATACAGTTTGTGTAATTTTGTATTCTTCTCATTCGGTTAACGTATATATGACCTCCACTTTAATCAATTTCCGAGTAAAGACATTTGAGTGCTAGTAGTGTGATGTGTAATCCTTATATTTTATGATAACTATGGCATATATTTTTTGTTACTTCTCGAGAATCACCAATGTAGCTAGATTTGGATCAATTTCTATTTTATGATAAAATTCATGTGTAAACATGAATTTTGATCTCATAATCCAGTCAGCATAGATCAACTGTATTTACTAAAAGCCCATTTGTCCTTTGGCATGTACAAAACTGAGTAGTACAGTAGTATATAATAAGGGACCCTCATTTCTCCGTCCTTTTTATGTTACGCTGCCTTTTTTTTTCTCTTCAACTTCTTCTCCTCTATCCCTCTTCTTTTCTCATACCAAATCACTTCACCATTTAATTTTTTTCTATTGCAGTAAATACAATTATCTGTTCTAACCATGTCTTCATCTTCTTCACCATCTTCATCTCAAGTTGGAGTTGGTGGCAGTGTCAGTCGAAGAAGAAGAAGTGGAAGGAGGAGAAGAAGAAGAGTTCTTCCCCAACAACATGAACAACAAGTTGTGGAAGTTTGGCCAGAGCACTTTCTAGAAGCCCTTGTTCTTCATGTTGCCATGGACGCGTCTTCTTCCGTCGCTCGATTGGCCTCGGCTCCAGCCATTGCACTTCTGTTTCAGGTATGTTGTTTAATGTTTTCTTATATATATATAGAAATGTTTTCACTTGGTTTGAGAGTTTATGTTAGTACATAAAATGTGAAAACAAATGTTAACCAAAAACATGCACCTAAAATCGGTTGATATATATAGTAATGATTTTGTGTGGGTGTTGGTTATATATCTTTTTTTTGGTCGAAGTTGGTTATATATCTTTGACCGAGGTACGTGCATCTGTTAGAAATTACAGCTCTTTCTTGGACATGGGTGTGTGGAATAGAGCCACCATGTTTCAAAATACTCTTAAAATAAATCCTGACTGACATGCACTTGGGCCTTGGCATTTGCATAAACAAAGAGAGGCCAACAACGATGGCAAATAAACGACAAAACAAGGTTATGTACCACTAAAAATAACCTTAAAAAAGGAAGGTGACTTTTATATGTAGGTTTTCTTTTTGGAGTATAAGGTTTGTGTACTTATGTAAGATTTGAGGACCCCTAGTATCCTTGAGGTGAGGCATATGTAAATCCCCTTGTAAGAGCTCTTTGAGCCCTTGGGTCTTCCCTGCCCTTGGACTGGGGCACCATCCCCTCATCCTAAATTTCTTCTGACCAAAAAAAAAGGTAAGATTTGAGGAAGGTGTGGGAACGAGTCGAGTGTGTATATTACCATCATTATCATATATAGTACGTGTATAATTTTACGACGTTATGATCTTTCATTACGTTATAGTTTCATTTTAAAAAGACAATGTAATTTCAACTTAACATATATATATAAGTAATGCATGCACTAACAACTAATAGAAGTATTGTCTATATGAATGGAACAGTTGTATTTTCAAGGTCATGCCCTTTTGTTGACTGCTTGTTATTGACTTCATTATAATCAATTAATAGTGATTAATTTTGCAGACTAGGTAAGTGCGATATTTTTTTGGGTAAATTGCTATGTTTTATTCTAATTAATTTTGAATTCAAATCCTACTAGGCTGGCGTGCGAATAAAATACAGATAATTTCCAGCCTAAAAAGAGGTGTGGCTTTGTAAGAAAAATGAATGTGAGGTGAACATTTTGGTGTTAAGAAAATGTGTGTGTATTACACTTTAAAGCAAGGGGTGGTTTATCCAATGCTAAAAAGGAAATCAATGAAAATCCTCCACGCCCACTCTCCTCTTGTCATTTCTCCAACACTAGTGTCGTGTGTCTGTGTTCTCTCTCTCTTTTTGACTGAGCTTCTATTGGCTTAATCAACTAAACAATGCTTAAATGTAGATTGTAGACACAGATCGTAGCGTAGGTCATCTGTCCCATGCATAGACAGGTACTATTGAGCTCAGGTCAGGAGGAATTTAATAGCCTAAGCAGAGTTTTTCTGAGTTTTGTACTTTACACATGCATACTTTGGAATTTCTATTTATAGGCCAGACACCACAGACAATGAGTGTATATATGAACTTAATGGTATGCCGTTTTTACGTTAAGTAGAAGAAGACGAGGCCTGTCTTCGGTTGTTATCAATCACGTTAATATGTTAAAGTGAGGAGAGAATCCATGCATATAGATATAGTGCTTGGTACTAAGTTTTTAATTGAATAGTTACCGTAACGTAGGTCAGTGCATGCAATATTATACTAGCATATATATGTAGGGCATAAAGTGAGACACGTTAATAGATAATTCTGAACCCAAACCACATGCTTCAAGCATGGGGAGCCTTATCCCTTCTAGGTCTCTTTTTCGGCTTTAAGATAGATCCCAAACATTATTATCTATCAACTAAAGTAATGAGGTTTAACAAGGTCTAGGTAGTTTAGTATCCAAGTCCAAGTGACCCAAAATTTGTGCTTATCTTTATAATTAATACGGAGTACATATTTACAAATGCATCAAAATTTGTCTCGTTAACTGATAACTTCATTTACACAGTCTACGTTATTAAGACTCTAGGTCCTTTGTTTAGTCTATAACACACATATAAAGGGCAAGCTATATATATCTAACTGATTCGACCCAAAACAAAAACTCCGTGTATCTAACGGATACGGTTACATTTTTGTAGATGTGAATTGTGTTTGATGTCCAAAAAAGTTCTGTAACAATACAGTCAGTATACACATAAGTAGGAGTATGTTTAGTTACAGTCAGGAGGTTTGACAGGTTTTTTTTTTTTCCTATTTAAGTGACAAGTGGTGAAAGTGAAATGTGCAGTTTGCTGGTTTTATGTAAAACAGAATGCCCTGAACAAAAATAACGTTTATTTGTGATTTGAAAATTTCAAGAAATGCCCTAATCCAATGTACGTAGAGCATTCTGTTTAATTTGTTTTTCTTTGTAAAACTTAGTAGAGTAGATACTAGATTCCTATGGTATCAAAATGTACAAGTCAGTCACGTACATTCCGAAAGTTGAGTCCACAATTCCACATGTAGTATACATATACGCTAGGCTAGAATGACGCACGTTTGACCAGAGAAAAGAAAAGAATGACACAAACCATAGAGAAGAAACAGAAACTGTGCGCAGGTTACAGTAGATAAGACCTGGCCTAGCTAATACCCTATATATACAGAGTCTGAGAGACAGAGACAGACGTTCAATTCGTCGCTCTAAACGAGACCAAGTGATCCACGCATTGCACATCCATTAATACCGTATCCCACGCAAATTCACATTTAAAACCTAAGTTTGATTACTGCTTTTATGTTTGATAGAGGTTTAAAACATAGAAAAGCGTATAAGATTGGCCAGAGTAAGCATTGGGATAGCTGATCGAGTATGAGCGTGGGTTAAGGGAAGTTTAAGTAAACGAAATAAACAAAACTAATACAGTAGTTATTGTGTTGATTATTTTTGTCCAAGTAATTAATATTTGTGTTGATGACGTGTCAGGTGAGCTCCACCTGGCGAGCAGTGTCACGGTCGGAGTACCTCTGGGAAAACCTCACGCGCCGAGTCTGGAACAGAACCACTCTCTCACGCGACACGTGGCGCGACGAGTTCATCTACCGACACGCGACGGCCAGAAACTTCCGACTCCGGCGATACGCCCACACCCCCCTCCACGTCGGCGAGGAAGGAGCTGATCCCATTGCCCCCCTCTGCCTCCGCCTGACGCTCTCCGACCACCACCTCGCCGCCGGCTTCTCCGACGGCTCCGTCCGGCTCTTCCACCTCGAAACCCTCCAGCACCTCCACACCTTCCGCCCTCTGCTCCGTGATCGTCTGGGGATCAACGCCCGGGCCGTCGCCGGCATCGTGCTCCCGGCCGCCGCTCCCCACGTCGTCTTCGCATCTCTAGACGGCGACGTCCACGTGTCAGTTATTGACGGCGGGGCCCATCCAACGCGTAGGGCCCAATTGGGCGACAACGTCAACGACGGCTCTCTTATTGACTTCACTGGTTGCAACAGGCACGTTCAATTCACGTACTCGTATAAAATAATCCGTTGTTAGGGACGTAATTCTAATTATTTTACGCTAATTATTGTTGCTATAGGTTTTGGGTGGGCCTATATGCCGGCGTGCCGGGCCGGGCCATCCACATATGGGACGCGGAGGCAGAGCAGCTCTTCTTTGTGGGCGGGTCGTTGACGGACCCGGAAGCCGTGCTCGGTTGGCACTTGCTGACCGAGTTGACCGCCGAGCCATTCGCCCGCGTTCGGGTCGCCGGAGACGAGCTCGCCGTCGCCTGCACCGATAATCGGTCCCTACTATTCGACCTCCGCCACCCGGGCGTTGTAGTCGGCGAAGAGGAGCCCCGCCGTGGCATCGTCGTCGGCTCCCTGGACGCCTCCGTTGGAGCCGTTAACGGCGAGGGCGGCTACGTGACGGTCGACAGACGGGGCATGGTTAGCGTGCGCCGGGCGCGCACGATGGAGGTGGTGCGCCGGTTTATGATGCGGGGAGGCGCGCACGTTAGGGGGCTTTTGGGCGCGATGAATGACGGGTACGTGCTAATGTGCGCTAGGGGTGTGGTAAGCGTGTGGGACGCCGAGCTGGGGGAGTACTTGTACGGGCTTGAGGAGAGGGTTGCGGAGGCCACGTATTTGGTCGCCGGGGAGAGGTACGTGGCGGCGTCGGAGAATGGCACGTCGGTGATACACTTGTGGGATTTTGGGGCTTGAGATGGTTAATTACTGTATTGCCCCTGGCTGACTGTTGTTGTGACTTGTGAGCGTTGACCAACTAGAAGTAAGCACTGTACGTTGCTTTGACAGTTTGACTATTGTTTTGTTTAGGGTTAAGAGGAAAGTACAAAAAAGATGGCTATTTTGAAAGGGTTTCTTGTCTGGGTGTTGCACTACTGTTTAGTTGTGCCTCTCATTCTCGTGTTCTGCTGGGTGCTACAAGTCTGCAAGGGTGTACTTTCCCTGGGTGAGTACAAAAAGGTTGGGGCCCACATATTTGAACCTGATGTGGAAATTCAATTGGATTGTAACTATATGCCTTTGAATATAGTCTGTATATGTCTAGGAAATAACCGATTTTTACTGATCTTACAAAGTTGGTGAACAATCCTAGCTAACTAACAAAGTTAGATGGACAAGTCCTGAATTGGTACCCAATCGTTACACTCAAAACATAAATTGAACAACGTATACTAGCTAATTGTATAAATACCACACCCCAATAAGTACTTTGTTGATATTGTTCTTGACGGCATGAATCAGCACAACAACGTTTGCTTGCACCGTTACTTTGTCATTTTTCATCACAATTCACACTATATTTTACCCATATCACGACATTATATAAAGGAAAAATAACTTATAATAATCCCAAGTATCCACATTCAAACAAAAATAATCCTAAGTATCAAAATCGTCAGTAGCGAACCGAACTATCGCGATATTAACTCAAAATGATCTTCCGGTAGGTTTTCCGACGGGTTCGATGACGTGGCGGTCAGAAACATGACGTGGCAAGGACAATTTTTTATTTTAATTTTTTTTATATGCCATGTCAACCTAACAAGTCAAATCACTATTTCCAAATCATATTCTTATCTCCTAACCTTTTTTTTTTGATGAATAATCTTATCTTCTAACCTAAATTAAAACAAGTTGAATCAAATCCGATTCAACGAAAACCTCTAATCCGATTCAATTAAAACATGACTGTATCATGATCTTCTCTACTCTCTGACTCGGGCAAAGTCGTTGTTCCCTTATCAAAAATAAATCTCAAACATGCAAACAAAGTATAGTAGGCAAGCAAGGGGTGTAATAACCGCTATTTTTATAAATAAGAGAAATAAAGTTTTCTTAAAATCCTTATTCGTACAACGATCAAAATGTCGTCAATAGTAAATTCCTCGCCCATTTAAGCGTAACACTCGTTCAAATTCAATTATGGAAAAACGAGCCTTGATATTAAATTATTATTTTGAAATAAATTATTCAAGAATATAAGAAGATTGAATTAAGAAAAAAGAAATTTTAATGAAAGAGGAAAACAGTTAGCAGATGAGTAACCGATACAATAATTAGGTAGTTATTTTTTTTTTATATATAATTAAACTTAACTATCAATAGCCCTAAAATAAAAAGGGAAAGTAGGGGAAGCAAGTGGGACTCGAACCCCCAACTTCTCCGACCCCTTTTCTTTCCCTTAACAGTTGAACTGCGGGAATTCTTTGTTTAATTGGAACAAAGCTGATTTTTTTTTTTTTTTGGAGAGGACTCATGGTAGATAGGAACAAATTTGTCCCGTGCAATGAACGAATGCCACCAAAACTGATATTCTGAGCAAATTGAATCAGCCAAAATTTCCTATCATTACCCCACCTTCTCACCTTTATTATATACAATTGCTTACAATTGGTCCTGTTAAGCTAGCAACTCTTTTCTCCCCCCATTTTCCTGCCCTGTTCCATCACCCGAGCCCTTCCGTCATCACTTTGCCCTGTTCGTCGTCTTGCTCGACGCTTCCCCATACCGGCGCCACCCAGCCGCTTGCCGCTCCCGCCGCCGCCGCCGACCACCCTGCTCATCATCCGGCCCATCGTCTCCCTCCCACGTCGTCGTCGTCGTTGTCCCCGTCCGCCCGCTCGCCGCTGCCCTGCTCATCGTCGTCACCCCTGTCCGCCGCCGAGTTGCCGCCATCGGTGGGTCGTGCCGTTGCTGTCGTGTGGGCTGCCGAGTTGTTGCCGCTGTTGTCGTTGTTGTGTTGGCTGTTGTTTCAGCCGGTTCCAAGTGAACAGAGCAAGGAGGTGAGCTGTAGGTTATGAATTCTTAACGGGTTGAGTTTTGATTTGGGCTGGGAGTACTTGGGCTGATAAGTAAGATTGAATATGGGTTTTAATCTACTTAGCTAATAAAGCCTAAGCTAGCTAGCAATTAAAATCCGAAAATTTTTAGTAAATAAATGGACTACCAAAGGTAGATTTTGTACTAATGAAAATAAGACTAATTCCTAAGAAAAACTAGAAAATGTCCTTAATCTTTCTAGTACTTAAAAATCATGATGGATTTAAAAATATAATACTTAAATGAGATTGATTAGCAAATTTTCATCTAAATAGAATGCTAATAAAATTCTTAAGATAAATACAAGTATTATGTTGGGTTAAGTCATGAACTCTCATAAATATATTACTTCGAAATAATAGTCGTTACGGCCTTAGTAAGATTATCAATAGGAAATAATATGATGGCCAAGTCCTAAATAAGAAATAAGCTAGATAATTATTTAATTTACCTTTACTACAAAATATTAAGTTACTAATATTGAAAGCCTTAAAATCATTTTATAAAAGGTTTAGGAATCGTTCCTTGAACGTCGAGTAATAATTGTAGATCGTTAACGAAAAATAGTTTATCCTCACTTCTCGGATCTTTATAAGGAATATGTTAATGAGGGAAAATATTTCTTTATATCAAGAAGTAAATTAGATATTAATTTATCTCGTGTTCGCTTGTCTTGGAATTTCGCATAATTTAGGTCAAATACCGAATCGTCCTAAGCTCGTGAAACAATTTCCGTAGGACGCGAATCTTGAAAATCAAAGGCAAGTGGTTTGGTTCTTTTTTTCACGATTTCGTACATGCAAGTGGATGGTTCTCTTTTCATATCCTCTTTATATTCGATAATCGTTAATTCATTTCCTCCATTATCATATCCATATAATTGTTGGGAACGCCTTGTTTGCTTAAAAATGAACTTAGGATTATTATTGTTAGAAATAATGACTTCATTGTTATATTACTATTATTTCTGCACTACGTTAGTACTTGGACTTAGGACCGATTGATTGCGGCCTTTATGTGTTTAAATGTCTCGTTTGAGACTTTGCAATGGACTAGAATAGGGATTAGGGGTGAGAGCTCGTCTCTGAAAACACCTCTCAAAAACGTATTAGGATGTACCTATACCCTAATACTGGATCATGACTCTGCCCGCTCTACCGCTCAGAGGGGTGATAGCACCCTAGCTAGGTGCTCAACTATGTGGCTCTAGGCTCGCTCAAGGGGTCGCCGCATATAAAAATTATTAATTGAATTGTTGAATGGATATTCCTCGGGTGGCCCTTGACTCTCCTGAGTTGCCACATCCGAAAATCGTTAAAACAAGATGTATTGGGTGTGGCCCTTGACTCTTATGAGTTGCTACATTCGGAAATTGTTAAAATAAAATGTATTGTTGTATTACTCAGAGAGGATAAGTTGATGAAGGTTTTTACTAAACTTTGATGTGCATTAATAAGTTCCCAACAAAAATCTTAATCATCTTTTGTTCCTAGGAATCACTTTCTTGTGGTTTCCTATTCTTAAAAGAAAGCGTTATTCACCTCCCTTTGGATTCGTTCCTTCTACCTGAGTTGTATTCGATTAAAGCCTCGTTCTCCAAAATATATCACACTATCACCTCAAAAGAACCTGATTTGTCGTGCATCGCTCAGTTCCCTTTGGACCTTGATGCCGACATACTTAGCCTTTTAAAGAACCTAGTCATATTCTACCACTTGCTTAGTCTCGCGTTAGACTAATACCACTTTCTTTTCTTCCCGACATTGGTCGGCTGGTATTTCTTGCTTTTATGGAAATATCAAGAAGTAAAGACAGGTTTGCCGAAGACCAAGGACGAAGACTCGAGGATTTAAAGGAAGGAAGATTTTCAAGAGGTTTCAAGTTATTTTAGATATTTTGGAGTTTCTATTTTGTTTTTGTGAAGAATCTTTTAACCGTCATTTCATCTCCGTTGAAAAAAAAAATGATTTATATATCTTTTTCACTCGAGAATTGGAATTTTGTATCATAGATCGTTGATTTCTAATCATGTATCAAACATTGTTCACTTTTGATGTAATATAAGTTCAATACTTTCGTTTTTATGAATCGAGTTGTGTTACCAATCGCCTTGGGTGGCTTTGGATGGGAAAATCCGAGGTCACTGGCATGTAATACCCGTGGTTTCAAAATAGGGGTGTTACAAGGGGTCGAACCCAAGGGAATCAGTTTCTATTCAGATTTTAGTGGTTTTCATGCAAGTAATTAAAAGGGGGTTTTGAAAGTCGGTTTCAATCAAAGGTTATCAAGTAGAGTTTATCCAATCAATTCAACTTTATTAATCCGTTGATCATGAATTCATCCACTTCTTTATATGTCTAGGTCAATTCCAATCCCAATCTTTAGCAATCGCAAGTCCACGGTCCAAGCAATTCTATAACCCTAGGCAAGGACGCTTAACCTAGAATTAGCATAGAGCACAGGGATATTAGGAAATCAAATCATGCAATCAAGCTACGAGTCTCATGCACAACTTAACCATTGAATACTCTTCCCTAAACTAGTCCACGGTCCTAGAATAGAGTTGATTCGAGAAATAGGAAAGATGCATAGACAACAACCAATCCTAAATCAAACAATAGATCTAAGTCAATCAAACAAGTTGATCAGGCTCATAAAATCAAACATAGATCATGGGATGAAGCACAAGAGTATCAATAAAGACCTAGGGATAAAGAGATTACCAGAATTTCACAACTTCATAATAAAGCTTTCTTGATTGAATAAACTCAAGAGGAGAGTTAGTTCTCCATTACAAAGAAAACTCTAATCTTTATTGAAAGACAATTGATTGACAAGTAAGTTGGATCTCCTAAAAACCTAGAAAGGTTCCCCTTATATAGCCCCAAAGATCAACCTTTTCGGACTAAATAAGATAGGAAACCGAAAGATAAGAAAGGAAACAAGATAGAAACGGTGAAATCTCGTTCGCTTGAAAGTCGGTCGCGGCACCACCACCGCGCCCGCGGCGGTCTTCTTCGGTCAAGGCTGAGTCGGCTTCTACCGCGACCGCGCCACAGACAGCGCGACCGCGGCCTTCATGGTCTTGGTTGGTTCGCTCCTTCATGCCACCGCGCCCACGTCCTAGACAACGCGACCGCGATATCCATGCAGTGGCGAATCTTCGTCTTTAAGCTCTTTAACTCTTGATTCTTCATTCTTTGTGTCTTCGGTCTTCATATTACAATAACGCTCAAAACTAACCTAAACACTCTCTAAATCATCTCAAAATACAAGAGTTATCCTATACAAAATAGCCTGAATCACTCTCTAATCTCTATACGAAAAGATTCAACGAAAACCTCCTCCATCTCTAAATCGGTTCTTCATGCTCAGTCTAGATCCTCACCTCTCAAAACCATAGCAATCTCCAACCAATCCGATCAATCCCCCTCTGAAGAACATGCTTCACACATAGATCTCCTTCTCCGCCATCTCCAATAGATCTCCATCGGGAGTGGCTTCCTCGGAAGCCGAGTCCCGCCTCAAGCTAGTCCTCATCCGAGTCCCGCCATCTCCAATAGTTCTCATCAACGCCTGCGAATTCGGCAACCTCAAGATCACCGAGCCTGGATTGGAGTGTGTCCAGAGGCTCATCGCCCATGGCTACATTCGCGGGGAGGGCCGATGCGAGCGGGACGGCGCCTGAAGGTAAGCCCTTCTTGTTGCTCAGAACTTCAGATGCGAGCGGGACGGTTTGCAAGTGTACGCAGATGGTGGATGGAGGACCACTGCCAAGGCGTCTCTTGCTCAGAACTTCAGATGCTAGTGATCGTGTTCCGGAGGACGGAGGCGGACTCGTCTACTGTTCGTGTGCAGCCCTTCTCCTTCCTCCACGATTTGATTCAATTTGTTTTAATTGTTTTGTTTTAATTTAGGTTAGAAGATAAGATTAGGCAATAGTGATTTGGCTTGTTAGGTTGACATGGCATATAAAAAAAATTAAAATAAAAAATTATCCTTGTCACGTCATGTTTCCGACCGCCACATCATCGAACCCGTTGAAAAACCTACCGGAAGATTATTTTGAGTTAATATCGCGATAGTTCGGTTCGCTACTGACGATTTTGATACTTTGGATTATTTTTGTTTGAATGTGGATACTTGGGATTATTATAAGTCATTTTTCCTTATATAAAAGATAGGGTTGATTTTGTGCATCAACTAGTCTCTTTTGTTTTAGCTACATTTGTCCACATGAAAATGAACCATTATAGATCCTACTATATTGTGAGTTGAATTTCAAAATGATGAAGATCCTCCTCCTCCTTGCAAGACTAATTGTGAGTTGTGGCTGCTTCCTCCCAAGTCCAAAATGCCATCCAAAAAGCAATTGAGCACGCGGAAGCATCACCTTTGTCGTTTTCTTTCTTGAACCATACATGATATTGTATTGGGCTTTACCTTAATGGGCTGATTGTAAGCCCTAAAATCCCATCCCAAAAGGTTTTGCTGATACTCAAAAACACCTACTAAAACTGTTTTCTAGTTTTTGTTGAAGAGAGAAGAATTTCAAATTCTACGCAAGCCTAGAAAATCGAGATATCGAGATAAAACTCAGTAAACTGACAAACCGGCATGAAAATTCATCCAAGAGAATAAGAAAAAGGATGTACACAGCAATAAAGACAAAACAACAACAAACCCGAATGGAAATGCATACAAAGTTTCCAGCATGGTAAGAAAAAGGCAATTCCGCGAGCTAGACGTAAATCCAACATAAGTGTATAGAGCTCTCAGAGAACAAGACAACAAGAAGCCGATTTGAGGAGGTGTGACAAAACGTTCGATGAAGCATAAAACACCACTTAGACAACATCTGAAACATGATCTTGAACCATGGACCAAAACTTGACCTGCATATCGAAGTTTGAAGCATGAAAAAGAAAGAGAGAATAAAAGTGATTTATCCGGTCAAAATGCTCTTAAAACTTGCAATCTAAGTAATTTTTCATTATTTTCTTCATTTCATTTTTTGGGCTTTCTAATCCTTGAGCCCTAAACAATTTTTTTCCTCTTCTTTTACTCTACACTCTGCTATATAGAAATGCATGTATACTGAGCATTTTTTTTCTTTTTAAGCCTCTAATAGTTCTTGCTTTATCAACGAATCAAGAGTAAGATATTAAATTGAGATTTTAGGATTAGATCAATGATGCGATCCGCACTCGGGTTGAATCACGATTTGCCCTATCTCGGCTGAAAGGAATGAGATTCTTCTCCAAGGGGTTGGAACCGAATATGAACGTTATGGATCACGAACCTCTTGTGCTCGCATGGGCGAGGGACGAGCGAGACTTAAGCTCGGTGAAGGACTCAACGTGATGAGTTCGGATTGGAGTCCAATGTGATGGACTCAGGTTTGGGTGTCGTGAAGGCTTTTGGTGACGTCGGGCAAAGAATGAGGAATTTCAACTCGTACTTAACTCATCTAGGTGTATTTGACGTGAATTGAAAAGATTACATCGTTGGGTTTAATAGAAAATGAAAGGAAGCAAAACTAGACCTAATGAGCCGAGGGACCTTATTCTAGCTAAATGGAAATAACAGCATACTGTAAATGAAAATGTTAAATATGGGAAATATATAATAGATGGGCAATATTGGGACCCAAGGGCGTCTCGAAGTAGCTATGATTAATCCACGCTCATGACTGGGTCGCATCATTCTCCCCTCCTTAGATTCGAAGCGTCATAGCTTCAAACATGGGTGGATCGGTGAGAACGACGATCAATGAGCAGCAAAAAAACATCGTTGGGCTAAAATGCGGATTTCGGAACCTCGATGATGGACAATTCAAGGTTGGATTTCAAAGTAGGCACAAGGATGGGCTCGGGCATGGTTGTGGTGGCCTCAAGCTTGGCGTCGACCACCGCTGTGTCCGGTGGTGTAGGCTAGATCAAGGCACCATAAGCCTCGAGAGTCACAATGGAAGGGCATTTGGGATGTGACACCATTGAGGCCGATGTAGGAGTTCACATTGTTGGTGGGGGTTACCACCTCGGGCTATGGACAAGAATGACTTGCTTGAGCCCTCGCCTCGGCAATCAAGCACTCAAGCTCGGCGATCTTGACATCCCTTTGTTGGAGTTGCTCTTGAAAGAGCTTCTCCCTTGGATCTATGAGAGTTTGCGATGAAGGAGGTTGGGCTCGGAATAACTGTATATGATTGATCTGGGATCGGGACCGGGTCGCATCGATCAAGCTGGAAGGTCCCGTCTAATGATGGGTTTAGCCCAACAAAAAATATCATTGAAACTAGGACCAAAACTAAAACACACCGTTTCACTCTTAGAACTTTTAGGTTTGTCATTTTATTTACGATAATATCATACACTATCAAACTAATAGTTTGGAAAGTAGAACTGACGAGATTATAATTATTGTATTTTTGGAATTTGATTTTGAACATGGCTAGATATACTGTTTTAACGAATTCATCTTGGGATTGTTGGATTTTTTGATACTTTCTATCTTATTTTATTTATTTTTTGGAAAAAAAACATGTAGTAATAATTTTAGGTTTGTCATGATCCGAAAGTTTTAGTTCGATTAGTTAAGTTACGAAAAGTTTGGTGGCCTGAATGAGATGATCATAAAATCCTTTCAAATCATAGAAAATAATTTCATTTGAACACGACACAAATAATGTATAGGACTATTTGACTCTTTAGTGAAGAACTAGCAAATGACCCGCACCTTGTACGGGGTGTTTTTTGTTTTTATTATCTGCTATATGAATTCACTATTATATTTACAAATATTATCATATGTTTAATTTCTATTAAAACGGTACATATCTTTTAGATGGATTATATGGATACAATTATACAAACATAACGGAAAATTATTAACTTTGATCCCAAACCCTAGCACCGTCAATAAGAGATTATTTTAGTCTTAATTAGGCCAATGCGATAAATTTGGAGATACAATTATTTTCTTAAATATTTATTATTAATAATAAGGATATTTGATTAATTATAATTTTATAAAATTAGATTAATAAAAGATAATAGATAAAAGTTTATCTTTTATGGCTAGTGGATAAGATAACATCTTAACGGATGATAAAATAATACTATAGATTAGTTAAAATCTTAATCCACTTAACAAATATGGTTTACACGTACGTGATACCATTGTGTATATAAGATATATGCTTTGGTACGTAAGGACATACGTAAAATCTAGTGCCGTTTTCCAATATTCAATCATAATATACCAAATATAATATACGATCATATAATGATAAAATTAAGATTTATATTTTAGGATAGAGAGCATCTCAAAATTTAAGATATAACTAATGGTGTAATTAAATATGTATAAGATTAAGTTTAAAATTAGATTGATAAGATAATTTTTTTTAATAAGGGGGTGATGTGGCGCAATATGGTGGCGGAATTTACTTCCGCTTTAGTATATAGTAATAGATAGATACATATAGTTTTTTACTAAAATCTAGCAATCGTAATGCCAACACCAGACACCCCAAGCTTACACGTAGACCATAACAAGAAGAGTTAAGATAAGCATTTCACATTATCGTAAATAAAATGTTTTGATAAGCTCAGTATTATATCCATGTAAGGTTATGAATTTTTGACATCCGCGTATCTTCAGTCCACTTCTCTTCTTTTCTTCTATTATAAATACACATATAGTTACCATATTTTATTTTATTTTTTGGTCGAGAAGAGGAAGTCTCTTTAAGGAACACAAACACAAAGTCCTGGGCTAAACATTAATGATGAGCGGGGTAGCCCTTCCCCGAACATCTTGAAGCAATATGGGGCCGGCATCCATAGGCGGATCGGTCAACAAATGAAAACGTAAGGGAAAGGAGAAAGCAAAAGTTGCGAGGGAGTGCGCGAGAGAGTTCGCTTCCCTATAGACGTGGAGGAGTTGGACATCCCATTGCCGACTAATGATGTTCTGGCACTTCTTGACGATCCTCGAGAGGGGGCGATGATCTTGAATTGGCCGGGTAATAAAGCTGACTGCGAGTTGTGAATCCGTTTCGAGCCAGACTTCCCGAAATCCTCCTTCCCGGGCCAACTTGAGGCCATTGTAAATACCCCAGAGCTCCGCTCGTGGATCCGAGCAAGCTCCTAGATTCTGCATGAACCCTTGAATCCACTGGCCATCAGACCCCCGTAAGACCCCGACGGCCGAGGCATGGCCGTCCGCTCGTCTTGCTCCGTCCGTGTTAACTTTTATTATGTTGTTCGTTGGCCTCTCCCAAGCAATGAGCCGCTCCTCCTTGCTAGTGTTGTGATGGATTGAGGCAATATTCCTGTCCTGAGTTGATTGGTACTCCCGAGCCCTATCCAGTACAAATCTTTCCTCGTTGGGCGGCCTGTCAGTGCCCCCAAACGCTAGGCTGTTCCTCCAGCGCCAGACCCACCAAATGGCAGTGACAAAGATGGCCGACCACTCCCAACCCTCCGTGCATCAACTTCTTGGAGAGAATGTTGGCTCTTATCCATCCTGCAAAGGGCAAAAGGAAGAAGTCACTAGCAATACCTGGAACAACGATGTTACGCCACATACCTGAAACAATTGGGCAGTTCCGAAACAAATGGATGAGAGACTCCCTTTCCGTCCGGCAGATACCACAACCATCGTTATTTGTCATGTGTCGCCACCGGTGCTCTTCATTCGTTAGAGTTCGCTCATCACTTGTACCTTAATGCTTACTCAACAATTGCTTTTCTTGACTTAGATTTTAGATGAAAATGCAGAGACTCATGTCCATTGTTTTGCAGGTTTGAAAAATGAAACGAGAGCCAGAACGAAGTAAATACAACGAATGAGCATTGATTAGTGTAAGCTGATATTTTTGTAGAAAGTATAAACCGATATTTTATGTGCACTACCACTCTTCTATTAGATCGACAACCATTTCTTGCATCAAACACCTTACTCTCTTTGTGTAAAACAAAGCAAATGTTCTTTATAAATGTAAGTTGGGGTCTAGTAGTGATGCATAGCACCTAAATCAATATCGTAGATTGCTCTCCGTATTTGTACAAGTAACTTAACATGTGTACAGTGTACTTATGTGAAATAGTGGTATATAGGCGATTTTCATTAAATCGGCCCTAAAAATCAAGAGATGATGAAATTGAAGCTCATAAGATAAGCCACATCACACACATCATGGAAAGCAATGTGTGTTCATTTGCATAGTCCCGTGTTAAAAATAAAAAAGGCCACTTGGTTCTGGAATTCGCTTCGCTCTTGGGCTCTTCCTCTCTTCCTTCGTCTTCCCCTTTCATGTCTCACTCGACCACCAACAAGCGAGCAGCTTCCACCGCCATCCCCGATTCTCTCTCCTCTCCTTCCTCCTCCTCTTCCCCCTCCGGCCATTTCACTCCCATGAAAAAGGCCAAGTCTCAGCCCTCCGCCGCCCTTCTCGACTCCAAAAACGGCCTCCAACGCCAAACCAGCTTCTCCGCCGTCGCCGACGACTCCTCCTCCATGATTGTCGACGACGACTCCAAGCCCCAGGCTCTCGCCTCGCCCGGTGGCACCAGCCGCGCTCCCATCAATGGCGGTGGTATGACGGCCAATTTGTCCCGGAAGAAGGTGGCCACCCCGCCTAATCCGGCCCTTCCGGGGAAGAAGCAGTTAGTTATCAAGCTCGTCAAAGGTACCGCTTTCTCTCCTTCACCTCTCGCTCTCTCTTCTGTTGGCTCTGGCTCTTAATTTCGCTATTGGATTTTAGGTCTGCCTCCTCTAGGGTTTTCGAAGCCTTGGAGATTTGATTGTGTTCTTTTGATTGATTTGCCTCTCTTGTGACTCGTATTTGGATCTGAAGTGGTTGGGCTCGATCCTATCGGGGGAGCGACTGATTTGATTAGGCGTTGGTTCGGTCCTTGTTGATTCTGCCCGTGTGAGCTGTTTCAGTAGGCTGATCAGTGGATGTAGGGTTAGGATTTACAATTTTGCCATTACGGCTTCACATTGCATTTGAAACACACTTACTTGAGATGAATCATGAGTTCGTTATCTTGAGTTTGACTGTTTGGATGATATTGCTTCTGGTTGCTTATGTATCCAAAGAGCATTCATTTTAATGTTGGTTTTCTTACTTCTTTATCTATGTTAAAACATAATTTGCAGCTAAACCAACTGTGCCGGCTAATTTTGAGGGAGATACTTGGGCAAGATTAAGATCAGCTATAAAAGCTATTTTCTTGAAACAAAAGGATAGCTGTAATTTGGAGTCACTTTATGGGGTAAAATTTCTTTCTTCAAGGTTCAGGTTTTTTAATCCTTTTTCACTGGACCCGGAAGTGCTTAAGGCATTTGTTTTTCTTGTTTTCAGGCAGTAGACAATCTTTGTGCGGGGAAAATGGAAAAAAATCTTTATCAACGAATCGAAAAAGAGTGTGAAGAGCACATATCTGCAGCAATCCAGTCATTGGTTGACCGAAGTCCAGATTTGGCTGTCTTCTTGTCATTGGTTGATAAAGGCTGGCAGGATCTTCGTGAGCAAATACTTCTGATTCGTTCTATAGCTTTAGTCCTTGATAGAAAATATGTGAAGCAGTGCACAAATGTGCGCTCACTGTTTGACATGGGTTTACATCTTTTCCGAAAACATTTGTCTTTGTGTCCTGAAGTTGAACGCAAGATAGTTACTGGCCTGCTGAGTTTGATTGAGAGGGAAAGGTAATCCAGATCATTCTAGCATTAGTACTTAACTGTATTTACGATAGAAATGGACATTATGTTTCATTTATGCCACATGGTCATGCTATAATATTATAATCAAGTCATTCAGCATATGATACTATGCATGTCTCACTGGGTGATTCAGGGAATTGATTATGTATGCCATACAGTATCTTGAAAAATGGAATATTGTCTTTTATTTTACTCAAATAGATTCCTGGAACTATGGGAGTCATTGAATGAAAATGTTTGTAAGTGAGCACAATCAGAAGTGGTATTCTTTTGGAATTTGGGTAGGATTTCTAAGCATTTCGTTTTGATATTGTCTACAACTTAGAATATAGCAACATGAGGGTGTCTTTTTTGGCGAGGGAATCAAAAGAATTATAGTTTCTTTAGGATATTTGAAAATATGCTAATGCTACTTACTAAGGGGTTTCTATGGAGGAAGAGTTTATGGTTTCTCTGCAAACATTGGTTGTATAGAAATGAAATTAGATCCTATGATGAATGCACTAGGTTTAGATCCTCTTCTTGAGGTGAATAGGTAATGTAGTCATTCCAACTGCACCCTAAATGGGATACTATTTTTCTTACGAGCAGGTGCTTTTGAATGAATGGATTTAGGAACATGATTTTTACTTACGAGCAAATGGTTTTGAACGTGTGGTCATTTATTTTGATGTTAGTACGTGTCAGGATTTTGTGGTTTATATACAAAGTGTATTTGAACATCCTTTGAGGCAATATTTGTTCCATAATCCATGCTAGCTTTGTTATAGTGTTATGTAGCTTTTTTGGCAGGAGTCATATTGGTAGGTTCTTTAGTCAAGTGGGCCTTAGGAAGCATCATGGTATATTTCCCACCCTAAAGAATCAGCCAGCTGACATTGTGAATGTACTTGTTGCCACATGACTTTGTAAGCAAGCCATGCCCTAAGAAATTAATGAGCTTCTTCTGGGTTTTGCACTTCAGATTAGGTGAAGCAGTGGACAAGACTCTCCTTAACCATCTCCTGAAGATGTTTACTGCTCTAGGGATCTACCAGGAAAGTTTTGAAAAGCCCTTCCTTGAATGCACAGAGGAATTTTATGCCACAGAAGGTGTGAAATATATGCAACAGTCAGATGTTCCTGATTATTTAAAGCATGTAGAGGTAAATTTACATGTTTATATATTTATACAAGCTCTAGCTGTCAGCTGCTACGACTATGCTTGGACCATTTTATAAATTAGTTATCTTTGATAGTTGAATACCACCTTAAAGTTGTGTGATTTATGAAACTCTGTTTTTGCTCACTTTCTGCAGACAAGGCTGGAAGAAGAACATGAAAGATGCTTGGTGTACCTGGATGCAAGTACTAAAAAACCTCTCATTTCAACAATCGAGAAACAACTTCTTGAACTTCATATTCCTGCCATACTCGACAAGGTTTGGATCTTCCACCTGATTGAATTATGATTAATTTCCTGTTTTCAGTATGATCATCCTTTGCTTGTCTATCTTTGATTGATTAATTTATTCTTTATTCTAATTAGGGCTTTACGTTGCTAATGGATGGGAGTCGTATTGAGGACCTGAAAAGAATGTATTTGCTGTTTTCAAGGGTAAATGCCCTTGAATCCTTACGGCAAGCACTGAGCTCATACATCCGGAGAAGCGGGCAAGCCATGGTTATGGATGAAGAAAAGGATAAAGATATGGTTTCTTCACTGCTTCATTTTAAGGCATCTCTTGATAAAATATGGGAAGACAGTTTCTCGAAGAATGAAACTTTCTCCAACACTATAAAGGATGCATTTGAGCACCTTATTAACCTACGGCAGGTCAGCTTAGCTTACTTTGATTTTGTTCGTAAGTGAATTCTGTGTCGATTTAGAATATATATTTCATGAATTATGAATTTGGCGGGACAAATAGAAGCTAGAAATTATCAATTTAACATGCTTCCAATCACCTCCACCTCCTGTTGATTTTTCAGTATATATTGTGAATCAATTTTAAGTTTGTGTCTTCTTTCTCCAATAATCATCATTTTGTGTCGGTGCCGCTCTCAGTTTGCTCATGTAATACAATTTCTGAATTAAACAAGGGCGGAAAACTGATTTTCTGTCTGCTTTTCAATATGTAACAGAACCGTCCCGCAGAGCTGATTGCAAAGTTTTTGGATGAGAAACTTCGTGCTGGTAACAAGGGGACTTCAGAGGAAGAACTGGAAGGAACGCTTGATAAAGTTCTGGTGTTATTTCGTTTTATTCAGGTAGTTAAGCTGTTTTAGTAATAGTTGGGCTGTTTTAGTGATGATACATGAAGGGATTGTATTCATGTAAATGAGCGCCATATTCTTGTCCCTCTTTTCTTTTGATTGACTGTTGCTCTTGCTGATTTGAGTTATATCAACATGGTGATATAATTTTGTGATTTTTTAAATTTAGGGCAAGGATGTTTTTGAAGCATTTTACAAAAAGGACCTTGCTAAGAGACTATTACTCGGAAAGAGTGCTTCGATTGATGCAGAGAAATCAATGATCTCCAAGGTGACTAGGAGAAATTGGTTTTACATGTCTTGATCAGTAGTTTATTAAATATGATTCGTTTATCTAACTACTGTCTTTGTATATGACAGCTCAAGACCGAATGTGGTAGCCAATTTACAAATAAACTTGAAGGAATGTTCAAGGTCTGTATTCTCTTAATCAGTTGGGAAAAAATAGTTTTGCTTTGTGTCATTGATGGTATAGTGGCCTAATGTTGGTGATTGCCAAGGATTATAAGATATCTGTTTGACATGATATGCATCTGTACCTTTTGTGCACATCCAGCACTATGAAATTGAAGATTGGAAGTTTCTGAACTCCTTTTCTCGTCAAATGTATCTTGTTAACAATAATATACCTTGAAGATTTATATTCTAATTTCGTTTATCCATAAAGAGCTTTTATGGGATCAGATGACCCTTAACTCCTTTAAGCTATTGTTATATAATCAAGGAAAATGTACCTGTCTTCCCATGATTTTCCAAAATGGTTATTGTTGCAAAGAGATTGTTTGTCCTGTTGTTGTTATAATATCTACCCTTGTTATTATTTCTTTCTTTACGATATGGTCATTGCGTTATAATCCTGATCACTGCTATCACTTTTCAGGATATTGAATTGTCAAAAGAAATAAATGAGTCCTTCAGACAGTCATCACAAGCTAGGACAAAACTCCCATCAGGAATTGAGATGAGTGTCCATGTCTTAACCACAGGGTACTCTTGTAATCATGCTTTATTTATTTTAAATGGAGATAGAGGAGTTTCATGTCTATAATATGCAATATTAATAACCAACATTTTTTTGGTTGAAGGTATTGGCCTACATACCCACCAATGGATGTTCGTCTTCCTCATGAGTTGAATGTCTATCAGGTTAGAGCATAGTCTTGTAGATGCTTTCCAAGAAGTTGTTCATTGTCACTACTGTTGGAGCTGAAATCTGGCTTTTGCATCTTCTATGCACTAATACATGAATTTCCAATGTTGTAACAGGAGATATTTAAGGAGTTTTACCTCAGCAAATACAGTGGGAGACGTTTAATGTGGCAAAATTCTCTCGGACACTGTGTGCTAAAGGCAGAATTCCCCAAGGGTAGAAAAGAACTCGCAGTTTCTCTCTTTCAGGTTGGGGATTTGAATCTCCTTCGTCAATCCATGAATTTGTTTACTATTATCCATTCTTTTTTGTTTATTTGCACATATCTTGTTTTAAGATGTTGGTGTTTGTGTTTTAGGCCATAGTCTTGATGTTGTTTAATGATGCTGATAATCTGAGCTTCCAAGATGTTAAAGATTCTACTGGAATTGAGGATAAGGAACTCCGAAGGACTCTGCAATCCCTTGCATGTGGAAAAGTCCGCGTCCTCCTGAAGGTACTACCGTTTGTTCAATCTTTGTTGCTGTATACATGGGATATCATATCTTTAGTAACCCCATTCATCTTCAACAGATGCCAAAAGGAAGAGAAGTGGAGGATGGTGATTCCTTTGTATTCAATGATGCTTTTACCGCTCCTCTTTACCGTATAAAGGTAGTTTTGCATTACTTCTTCAATAACTTGTTTTCACATATTAGCATAGTAAATGTTGAATGATGACTTTAGGTATGAATTCTGCCTAATACGTTTCTCACTTTATAATCATGAATTTGTGATTTTGGAGCATTGGCTATTCTTCATGATAGACTAATATTGGATTGGACTGGATGGCACAGGTCAATGCAATTCAGATGAAGGAGACTGTAGAGGAAAATACAAGCACCACTGAGAGGGTTTTCCAAGATCGTCAATATCAGGTTATTGAAATTGGGCTTGTTTCATGAAGAAGGCAGAAAGTTACCATAAAAGATAATTGTATTGACTTGTAAAAATAACCGTTCATAATCTTTGCAGGTTGATGCTGCAATCGTGAGGATAATGAAGACCAGGAAGATCCTTAGCCATACGCTCTTAATCACTGAACTTTTCCAGCAGGTAAAAAGTGAACATTTCTTGGTTCATAATAGTTATAAAAGGAAAGGATTATTTTTCCATGTCCTAGGGAAGACTTTCTTCCTGACATCTGTTATCAAAAAATGCTTGGGGCTAACATATTGTGTAATGTTGTGCAAAACAGCTCAAGTTTCCTATAAAACCAGCTGACCTGAAGAAGAGGATAGAAAGCCTGATTGACAGAGAGTACTTGGAGAGGGACAAGAACAATCCACAGATCTATAACTATCTGGCTTAATTTTTATCATCCATAGAGTTTTATGAGGTTACCAGTGTCACTGAATTCCAAAGAAGAAACTGTTGCCCTTCCCTCCCCTTTGAAGCTCAAGTGCAGACAACTCGTCAATCTCCACTTTCCCATCTTCTGATAATGTACAGTTTCATCGGATTATTGGCATCTTTTTCTTTCTTCATGCTCAACTATGTAGACCTCATGAACTGTAAATTTCATTTCTTCTTCTTCTTCTACATTGTATTCCCACCATAATGCTTTTGATTTTTGTTTACCGTCCTTATAGACCCCCATGATTTTTCCCACCATAATGCTTTTGATTTTTGTAGACCTCATGGAATGAATGTGGCATTCACGCCTTACGGCTGGTCCTCAACTTATCATATGAAAACATAACTTAAATACGCATGTAAGAAAAGGTTGAGAGTGGATGATTACTCGTGAATTAACTAATCACTCTTCTTTTATAAAGCAGCTTTAAATTATTCCGTAAACATCTTTAGCCTGACGATTGGATCTGATGTTCAGCTTCATGTAACACGGACTATTCATCCGTTGATTCACTTTAAGAGTTACAGTAAGACGTAGTTGTTGTTGTCTGTGTTTAACAGACCAACCCCTAATTTTCTGCTCCTGTATAGAACAATCTAGTTGTTGTGTGTTTAACAGACCATTAGAACAGATCCAAAGGCATCGAGCCTCTAGTGAAATCAGTAGTGTGTTTAATAAACTAATTAGCAGATTACATCCAGAAAGTTACAAGAATGAACAGTATGCATTCCATATCAGCAGATTCATCTTTACAGAAAATGATCAACACCAAGAACTCAAACGAAAATGCAAATCAAATAGGCTCTTTATAGCAAACAATCTAGCATCGTCTTCGAAGGGGGAATCGCACTCGGAAGAAAGCAGCAAAACTCAATCCCTAATCTACAATCGGGAAATTAGCAAGCGAACAACAATGGAGAGGGATCAAATCCAAAATTCAGACTACAGGTTTGGAAGGCTGGGAGGAGGAATCGACGGCGTCGGAGAGAAGAGGAGCTCGGACGGCAGGGGAGGAATCATCGTCGTCGGGATCGTAATCGGGATTGAGGGAGCGGTCGATGGCATCGCGGCCTCGCTCAAGGCAGGGCTTGCAGGCGATCTCGATGGCAACCCATCCTAACACCAGCCCCGCCACCGCTATCACCGCCGCTGTCAACGCTCCCATGCTTTTTTTCTTTCTTCAACGTTTTGTGAGGGAGTGAACAACTGATGGTGTTGGATCCGATAGCCCTAGGACTCACACATTTTTTTATAATTCTAGAAATATTAAATTATGTTTCCGGCCGAGTTAAACGGGATTGTTTGGAAAAAGCGTCTCAAACTTTGAATGTGTACACAATCTATCCTCATTACACCTATTAAGCGGGTCAGTTCAGCCGGATTCGGATTTCGGTCAATCATATATGGATCAAGTTGGGTCGAGTCATCATGAGAGGTTATTACGAGGATTCAAACTGACCAACAGATCAATTTTATGATTGTTAAAAGAATATCATAATAATATTTGATAAAAAAAAATATTATTTTTATTAGTTTCTTTTAATATAATATATCATAATTTTTAAAATAAATAACAAATCTAGTCAACGGGCCGGATTCAGGTTTCAACCAATAACATTCGGATTCGTTTTTTTATGTGGTTTCGGATTCACTTTTACGTGTTTTAACCCACTAATTGTCTGATGGTATCGGTTAAAGTTAATGTGATGACCATAGTCATTATACACAGAGTCATTTTCCCTTTTGGCCAAGGCTTAACAACTCGAACAAGTTTTAGGTATCATGAACATGATCATGTCCCACGGACCATCGGACTTGGAAAAAGTGAAAGCCAAAATCCCAAAATCTCTCTTTTATTAGAAGTGAAATTTTCTCACAATTGTGCAAAATTAGATTCGGCATCAACATCATTTAAATTGAAAAATAGGCTCATGGGGCAGACTATTTAGAACATAATTGAAATTTGATGCCTTTGGAGCTAGCAGAAGGCTCTTGCATAATTTCGGTGGAATCTTAGGCTTGGGCAAATTTTTGAGCCCGGTCAAGAAGGGCTCACAACTCCCACTACTAGAATCATACGGAGTAAAACATTTGGATCAAGTGTTCTAGGCCTTACACACTTGTGAAAAAAAAAATTAGAGGGAAAAGTTTTGAAAACAATGATGTTCTTTAGTTTTTTTTTTTTTTTGGTCAAGATGATGTTCTTTAGTTAAGAGTTGTGAGCTATGGAGGATTTCTATAGACCGTACTTAGTAGAGGACAAGGTCGGCCCTTAACAAAGTTACTTATGTGCAATTGGTTTGTTAGAACAGGTTTGCATTGAACCTTATACTATAATATATGTCAGATAATGCATTATTATGTACGATCCAAACATGCCCCCAACCATGGTTGGAGTTGACGAAACTAAATACTATTAATAGAGCTTCAAAAGCTAATCTATGAGAAGGCTTCCAAATACGCACTCTGTTTTCATCCAGGCACATCCTGACATGCATGTGTATCATGTCTTTCTTACTAGAAATTGAATACTCCAATTTGCTTTTAACTTTGCTACAAATATCTTTCTTAATCGGAATTGAATACTCCAATTTGCCTACAAATTCTATTATATACTATGTTTTTGTTGATGATACTAGCCTACTAGGGGTTTGGTTGTTAAAAAAAAATTAGGGTGAATTTGACGAATTTTTTACATAACCCCCATAATTCAAAGATTTTGTTAATAAGTAAACACAACTCTAACTCGATAAGGCAACCAGACATAACAGTTTATTTAAATAACCCCCATAATTCAAAGATAAGAACTAACATCTCAATCTATCAACATTGATAAACCCAGATAGATATAATTCAAAGATTAGAATTAACATCACATCTATCAACATTAATAAACCCAGTATAGATATAATTCAAAGAATTAGCATTAACATCACATCTATCAACATTAATAAACCATTAAACCTAGACCTGGCAATTCGGGTTGTTCGGGTCAGTTTGGATCGGGTTGTTCGATTCGGTTCAGTTCGGGTCAAACAGTTATTTCGGGTCTTGTTCGGTTCGGTTCGGTTCGGGTTCGGGTTCGGATGTTGTTCGGGTTCGGGTCTAGTTCGGGTTCGGGTCGTTTCGGATCGTAATGTTTCGGATTAGTTCGGATCGGATGTTGTTCGGTTTTGGGTCTAATTCGGTTCGGGTCCTTTTCGGATTGCTTCGAATCGGATTATTTCGGGCCGGGTCAATTCGGATTCCGGTGTTATTTGGATTCAATTTTTTTTAAAATTATAAGATCACCCGCAACGGTGAGTTTTTAACGTAGAAGGTTTGGGCACTTTAATGAGTACTTTAATGTGTCTTGTAATAAAACATAGTTACTACATATTATTGACAAAGATTTAGATTAATTTCTACTTAGTTAATTAAAAAAAATTAATTACTATTTATATTATATACATACACATACGTACGAGAAGAACAAATTACAACTCTAAAATGGGTCTAGCAAGTTTAGTTCGGGTCAGTTCGGTTCGGGTGCAGTTCAGTTCGGGTGAAGTTCGGTTCGGGCCAGTTCGGTTCAGATTTAGTTCGGGTCAGTTCGGTTCGGGTGTTGTTCGGTTCGGTTCGGATTCAGTTCGGGTCTGGGTCGTGTTCGGATTGTTCATTTTTCCTTGTTCGGGTCCAATTTCGGGTTCGGTTCGGGTTTCGGGTTCGGGTCACTTTCTGCCGGGTCTAATTAAACCCAATACAGATATAATTCAAAGATCAGAACTAACATAAGATTATAAGGCAGCCAGACAAGACAGTTTATTTACATAACCCCCATAATTCAACGATTAGAACTAACATCACAATCTATCAACATTAATAAACCCAGTATAGGTATAATTCAAAGAATTAGAATTAACATCACATCTATCAACATTAACAAACCCAATATAGATATAATTCAAAGATTAGAACTAACATAACATTATAAAATCTATCAACATTAACATCTCTATATTTTGCAGCAATTGAATGAAGATACATACTACTTACTAGGCAGCTAACCTGCACTTAATTTCTTGCATTATTGAACACTCATTTCCACATTACATTAATGCTGAAGAATACCCATCAGCCTAGAGTTTCATTGTCATACAACTGATACCGTTTGTGAAAAACATGTTTAATATCTGTTCATAACACAAGTAGGCCACTTAACAGCTAGTATTGGTAACATTTCGTAGCAGAAAGTCTCATCATATCTTATAACCACTTTCCATTACACGAGCAATATCAGCCTTATCCTGTCTTTATCAGTGTTTTAAAAAGCTGTTACAAATACTAAGTATTTTACTCGTGTAGGACATGGGCAGGTTCAAAAATATGGGCAGGTTCAAACAAAGATAGTGACGGAAAATGATAACAAAATGGTCAAGAATTGCAGGCTAAACTGGGCATAAAGTTTTCGGCTACTCAACCTTTTACAATTTGTAAGCTAGTTTGCTCTAGATTCTATCCTTTTTACTGTTTTAAAAATCTCCAAATAGAATTGCTAGCAGACAAAACCCCCATGATTATGAAGAGAGTAAGACTTTTGGGCAACACCAATAACACAGTTAACAATTGGAGTACGAAATTGTATCTAGAGATGTGGAAGCATTTAAATGCGGACAAAAAAATGCATATGACTCTGAAACTATACAATAGCGCAAAGGTGTAAACACAGCAGTACAACAACCCTACGTGAAATCATGAAACTGAACAACTCCTATGACATTAGAACAGCTTAAGTAGTTGCTCACTTATGATTAGTATAAAAAAAACATAAAAAAGGACTCCAGAAAAAAGAACCTAATAACAGTTTTCTTCAGGGAATCAGAATACCATATGGTTGGCACAACTCATTCAACATCATATATTTTCATAAGCCAAATACAGTTGATCATTCGGAGGGAAACTAAGCAAATAGAACCTGAGAGCTTGAGGGCGTCAATTCAGATAACGACTCAGGAGCGCGTACTACATTCCACTGAACCGAAAACCTCCATTTCTCCTGAGGGTAGGATTCTTGATTAGTCCTTGAAATGTATCCCACAGCAAGATGAAGGCATTTCCCAACAACATAGATTCTAGAGTCACAAGAATTAACCGAAAAGGGTTTACATATTTGCTCGGGCAAAGGAGGTCCTTCAACCTTGTCCCAAGAGTCAGAGCCCTTGTCATAAACCTTAAGCTTCATCCTCTCATGCTCAGACACAACAAAGAGATGCCCATAAACCACAACGCTAGAACCCGTCCACCCTTCTCTCAAACCGACCGCCATATTCTCCCAACCATTAGTCCTAGGATCATACACTTGACCCCTGGGCGACACAAAAAAGGGCCACAACCACCCTTCTGTCACAAGAAGCTTCCCATCAAGAACCGCCGAATCATAAGCCGCCATGTCAGCACCCATTCTTGCAATAGGACTCCAACTACCCTTATCAGGGTCCAAAACCTCAGCTGAATCAAGCTCAAAGAGGTGAGCACTATTCCCTCCAGCAACATACACCGACCCATCTATCACGCCGCTAGCAAAGAAGGATCTTGGTGTTGTCATCTGTGACATCACCGTCCACCGGTTCTTGTGAACCTCATATTTCAACACCAAATCAAGTGGGCAATCCACATCAGACACCATACCACCACAAACAAAGAGGACTCCGTCGTGCGGTATAGCTACGGACTTAAAGCCTTGAGGGAAAGCTTTCTTCTTACAAGGCATGGAAGGGATTGTGTGCCAAGTGAAGTGGGTAAGATCAAGAACTTGCCACTGGACTCTTTCGGTGCACTTGCAGAAGGCGTAAACAAATAAATAAGGGTCATGGAATCCTAGCTCCTTTCTCCTAGTAAAAAACCTCTCTTTGCTGTTGAGTAATAGGTGCCACCGCTTGCAAACGGTTTTGTACGATCTGTGGGTTTCAACCGGAAGGCGAAGGAGACAAATGAGAGCAACATCATCTGGAAGACCCGGGATCAGTGGCTGCCCATTAATGGCTAATTGCAAATCTGAAGATGGATCTGGCCAAGATGGTCTTGATAAGGCCAGCCTGAATTTTGGGGATAATGACAATTGGGACTCCCCAAGTTTGTGTACTGGTGATTGCTGAGATGAAACCCTCACCCTTTGCATCTTCAAATCTTGCCTCAATTGCCAAAAGTGGTCTAAACTTAAAAAAGGAAGCCGAGAAGCCAAAAAGGCAAACAAACAACCTTGATAACCTGAAGCTGGTTTTTTTGGTTGCTTATTATGAACACTCCATCAAAAAAGGTGGCTTCTTTTTTACACTCCCTTGAACCAACCAAGAGCCCCTATTTTTGCAACAAACATATCAATTGAGGAAACCCTCAAACAATTTCTGACTCTAGGGAGTTTTTGCAGAGCAACCCACAAGAAAACTGAATAAACCCTTGAGCTGGGAATTGCAACCACTCTTTATTGCCTTGCGGAAAACCTCCAGAAATGATTGTTTGCCCCTAATATTCAGAGCAACCAAACAAGCCCTATCACAAGAGGAAGGAAACAAACAAAAGTATGAAAATTCTGTGAGATTCTGCGGAGTTGATGATGAGGAATTACATAGGAGCCACACACATGAAAAGAGGGGACCAACAGGGAAAAACAAAGCTTGCAATTCAGACGCAACCTAACTGTAAATTAACCGTCTTCTGAAGCAAAACCTTAACACAAACCCTCAAATAAACAAACACCAAAAACAAAACCCCCAAATATGGAAACAAGACAAAAAAAGAAATGGGATATCAAGAGAGAATCTTTTTACCTCCTAAGCTATTGTGCTTTCAAGCTTGCAATAACAAAGAACCCAAGACAACAAGACAAAGAAAAACCCACCTAATTCACCGGCAATTACAGAGGAGGCGTAGCTGGAAGCTTTGAGAATGAATGGGCGATCAGAACTCCATGTTTCCCTCTTGGGTCTGGACTCTTTAGAGAGAAGGTGCTTTGGAAAGGGCAGGCTTCCTTTTTTCTCCTTTGGCTTTGATGATGAGAATAAATAATTGTAACATTTATTTATTTATTTATGGAAAAAAAAGTATATTAGGAAATGAAGATTAATGGAGCTGAGCAGTACTACAGAGGCGGTAATCGGTTCGTCCAACCTACATAAACAGAAGTGCAGATGTGGCAAACCTCTGTTCATGATTTTTGGGAATGTGACTCCACGCGCCTTTTGAGAGCGTTGTTGGTGATCACACTGTTTGGGTGTGAAAGTATGCGATTTGCAAAAAATTAGTGAGAATGATCGAATGATTTCATATAATATAGGAACTTATTTCGGCCATCGAATAAGACTAATGTCTTAGTTTAAGAGGAGAGGAAAAAATACAGCATGCTTGCATTTTAGCTAAATTGTAGTATGATTGTAAGGTAAGAAAGAGGTAAAAGAACCAAAAAAAAACAGCCAAAATTACCAGATTTTGAGTCATGAAAGGTGAAGCCTTACGATCTTTGAATGATCAGTTTTTGGTTGCATCTTGTGAATTGAGATTCTGCATTCGACGGTGGTTTTTGGAAGAGTTGTGAATGTGTGATTGATAAATGAAAGCTCAATTTTGAGGCATCTTGTGAAATGCGAGTTTATTGTTTAGTCTTTTTTGGTTGTTTTTTTAACTTTGTTAGTTGGTTTTCCTAGTCGTGTTCTTTTACTCATGCTAGTCACTTGTCGATTTTTAGGCCTCTCGATACACCAGACATGCCCTGTCATGTTTAGGTAACTCACGGGATGGAGATAAGAATGCCAACTTTCATCATAAGGCATCCCCATAGATGAGCTGCTATATGACTGACCTTATCTTCGTTGGAAGACTGATGCATGTACACATCTTGGGCCTTGATTTCTCTCAATGCATCAAGGCCCACAATCATGCTTGCACCAAATCAACACGTTGAATTGCTATGGGCTGGGCTTGGATGGTTTATAAAGGCCCACAATCATGTTTTTTTTTGAGAGAATGTTTTTGTTAATAATATAACAAAACATGTTCGTTCAAATACAATGATTTTAACTTTTAATTGTTTTATCATAAGATCACATAACATATAACAAAAAAAATAGAGATATATAACTAATCATCAATATATGTTGAACTTTTTTTGAAAAGAATTTTACATATTGTTTTTGTAAATCGAAGAAAATCCAGTAAACTTATAAATTTTACAACATGTTCTTCTTTGACAAAAAGTATGCTAAGCTAAATATTAAATTTGTATAATTTTCGCTAAGAATTTTGTCTTTCATCTTTTCTCTTAAAATAGACTTGTAATAATATCTTTACTTTTTCCTTTTCCTAATTATCTCTAAATGTTGAAAATTTATTTGATAAAAGATGAACAATTTTATTTGTAGGAATAATAAAGGGGAAAAACGGAAAAAAAAAAACTTAATAAGAGTCCGCATTTATGTGACGGAGGAGGAAAAACATAAGTGTTTCAAAAGATCATTTTAAAACTTCAGCAAATTCTATCGTATGTTGACTTAATATAATATATGTAAATTGTTATAGGAAAAATGATTTAGAATAATCCTAAGTATCAACTTTCAACTGAAACTATAATTCGAAGTTAGAAAATCACCAACGATGATACAAACTATCGCAACATTAACCAAAAGCGATATGAAATCATTTTCTAGACGAGTTTTCCGGTAAAGTCGATGATGTGGCGATCGGAAATTCGACATAACAACTTAATATTTTACTCTTGGTTAAAATATTTCTGGTCAACACACCATTTATTCCACCGAAAAACTTGTCCGAAAATAATTTCATATCGTTTTTTATCCCACCGTAATTATTTAGTTTTGTTTGAAACATTAATTTGATTCCACCCATGTGGGAGAGGATCCCACTCAATTTTGTATGTCACTTATTTTGTGAGACAGATATTTGGGTTGGGTAGCAGCCATGACTCATGAGGACTGAGGAGATCTTTTGAGTGATTATGAATTCCAGCTTGGATATTATTCAATATACAAGCTGGGCTCTATCGATCGATCTGCTAACACGTGATAGAAAAAGAAACAAATTAAAATAGGAGCACAAAATGCGTTCAATCAATTATTATGATTAAGCTCTTGCCGGTGACATGCTTAAACACATCAATGGACACTGTTTTGTACTGTGCACGTGAAAGTGTCGAGTCAAACCACATGCTTCATGCATCATCATTCCAGTATGAACGGGCCATTCACGCGTTCAAGTGGATGAAGAGGAAAAAGCCGGCAACTTTTTAATGTGAAAATGAATTAAGCGGTCTGGTATCCAAAAACGGAAATGTAAATAAAATGGAAACGATCCTAATCCACATTAACATCATGATACATTATGAGTCACCTCAATTTTCATACAAAAACCACCGTAAGCACCTTTACGTGACTCAACTTATTTCCCTAATATAAGGATGGAGTAACAAACCACTTCAATCACTTTCTTCATCCCTTCTCTAACACACAAATAAAATATATATCCAATTAATGTATAATGACAAATAATTGGACTATGTTCGTTTCCATTCCATTTGTGTTTCCGTCGTTTGATATCAAACGGGCCCTAAGTAGTACTCCACGGTCGCATAATGTTTGTCCACTTTCTAAAGTCATCGTCCCAAAATGTTTGTCTATTTTTCTTTTATATACATATAGCTTTTTTCCAATCTTAGCTCTGTCCAATCTCTAAATTTACCCCCATTAAAATCACATATTTTATCTCTTTTCAACTTTTTCCCTACAAAATTACAAAAGTATCCATATTCAATCATATATTTTATCAACTTTATCCTACTTTTACATTTTCTAATACCACTTTATACCTTTCAATAAAAAAACGCAAAAACCGTCATTTTGGACGAACATCGTAGGACGAAAAGAGTAATTATATACTTAGATACCAAATAATGTCTATATAGTCTCTCCGTCTCTTAAAATTTATCTCGATAACTCAGCGATTAGTGTCGTGTAAGTGTCAATATTATGAATGAAATCGATAAAAAAAAACTAGCTATTGACTTGACTTGTCACGAGTCGCCCAAGTCCCACTTAGGATCCGTTTAAATCATGTAAAATAATATGTTATCTTATTTGATACAAACGAGCCCTTAATCGAATGATATGATTTTATCTTCAAATTATATACTGTATTAAGTTGTGTGGAAGAGATGAACTCTTTCCACATTGGAAATTGAAAGATAAAATGCTCATCATATAAGTACATGAGCCGCTCTCTATTGCTCATTGATTTTAGGATGGAACACAATATATATAAACTGATGTGATGGGCGCCCATGACGCATATGCAGTGACGGACGCAGAACGAATTTAAAGGGGGGGGGGGGTGGCACAACTGGTATAGGAGATTCAATCAAATTAAGAATAGCCGAAAAATTTAATTACTCAATACCTTAAATAGAAAAAATTAGTCACTCATTTACCAGAAGAAATTATATTATGTATGACATCTAATTTATGCAAAAAAAAATAACTACTTTATAGAAAAAAATTAGAAAAGAATACATTCATTGTGAATAAAAAAGTAAAATGATGTTGTAGGGAATTGAACCTTAGTGGAATGAAAACAAAATTACAATAAACCATCTAGATTAGTTGATTTTCATGTCATGTTAATACTAATTAATTTAAGGAAAAATGAGTTAAAATAATCTCAAGTATCAACTTTTAACCAAAAATAATCTCAAGTTTGAAAATCATCACTAACGATACAAACTATCATAAAGTTAATCAAAAACGATTCGAAAGCGTTTTTTGACGTGTATTTTGGTGGAATCGTTGATATGGCGATTAAAAATATTTCAACCAAGTGTAAAATATCAAGTTGTTATGTCTTATTTTCGATCCCCGCATACCGATTCCACCGGAAAACTCGTCAAAAAACGCTTCCGAATCGTTTTTGGTTAACTTTGTGATAGTTTGTATCGTTGGTGATGATTTTCAAACTTGAGATTATATTTGGTTGAAAGTTGATACTTGGGATTATTTTAAGTCATTTAATATATAAATATTTAACCTAAAATTACATGTATATATACTAATAATACCCGACGGAAGAGGGGGGAGGGGGGGGCACGAGCCCACGCAGGACCCCCTGTATCCGTCTATGCGCATATGAGCATGAACCGACGTATAAACTCCTAAGTCCCAACATTAGATATGGCCCACTGAGATTTAACAAGTTGCATGTCTTTTATTTCCCCATACCATAATTAAAATTAATCATAAGTCACAGGTATTTACTTGTCATGCTAGAAATTAATCATAAGTCCTTACCGGCCTTACTGAAATCCATCAAGATTACATTGTCTATTTATGAATTCTCCTAGCACGACTTACAAACTATTGAGATTCATATGAATATCATATCATCTAACCATGAAAACAAATTGGAAAACACATTCGAGATGGGTTATATCAAGTGGTGAATGATGCATATGTTATGTCCTTGACTAAAAGCCGACGAGAACCGATTCAAATACAAGAACAGAGGAAGCAAGACAAATGGAAAATTCAAATGCTGATCACGTTTAATGGCGAAACATGGGCCTCGAAGTTAGGCATGATGGGATCGGGTCCAGACTCGAGGCTGTTGGTGGTTGAGGTGGTAACTCAGCAACTTTTCTGGCTCATGTCTGCCCATTTGTCTCAATTAAGCTGCTTCAGAGTTCATCTGTGTCCTTTGTGTTATTTACTTTTGTCTTTTGGTCGAATTCTGTCACTTACTTATGCTTGATTCCTCAAATCGAGTACTTCATTTATGTTCACGCATATTCTTAATTGTATCAGTTTAGTTGCATGAATGAATTGTTTAATTCGTTGGCTCTATAGATCCAGTTAACTTGCACATATAGACTTGGCACATAGACATCCATTGTATGTATGCTGTATGTATATGCGAGTAAGCTAAGCTAATGCATGTTTTCGTGGTTGTATACAATGCGTTTACGCGGTCATGATTTCTTGTTTTTGGTAAGTCGGTAAAATTTTATACTTTTGTAAATTTGGTCATAGGTAAGCCGTGAGAGTTGAATCGGATACCAGAGGATATTATTCTAGGAGATTTATCCGTTTAACTAGATATCTGGTGTTGAGTTTTCAAGATTGATCTTTGTACGTACGTACGTAGTGGGATCAGATCGAGCTGTTAGAAATGAGTAATCACGAAAGGGACATTACTATTAATATCATGTGCATATATATGTTGTATGTATGTAATTTTTCATTAGAAACCAAACTGTATCAAGTTGAATGGCGGTTGCAAGTTGGTCCCAAATTAAATGCACCCGCCAACTTATAAATGTACAAAAAAGAACGCATGAAATGAAATGTGGGGTATTCTTTTGATGGACGGTGGGCTGACAGCTGATTTAACGAGAAGGTAGGGCCCAAAGGCCCAATGTTTGGGCCCCCTATCTTCTGTCTTTCGTGGGCTTACTTCAGGAAGACGTTGTGTATCATCTAAAGGAACTGATAATGCCGTTGTTTCACTTTTTGACGAAAAGATATTTTTGATTGAAAAATGATGTTTTGAGGTGAAAATTTTGTATTGGAAAATGTGAAAGTAGAAATAAGGGATGGAGGTTAGAAAAAGGTGAAATAAATGTTTTGGATGAAAAAATTATTTTGGGACAAAAAAGAACAAGCCCATAAACTGATGTCTTCTGTTTCTACGAGAATCATGGTATGACCGTATGAGATTGATGTTCTAAAAGAGAAATGAGAAGTAATCTCGATGCAATCTTAGTCATTAAATACATTTAGTTTAATTCAACTATATTAAATGTAATATATTTTTACGCACACTCATTATAAAATCATCGTGCATGCTTATATAAAAAAGTCATGTTTGATAAGATACAAGGTGGCGCATATATTCATATGCACAATCAATAGTAGAATTATACAAATTTAATGACAAAAAACGCACAGTGATATACCACATATATATTTTGCATATCCTCAGACTAAAAAGACAAAAAAAAAAAAACACTATATTCAATAATATGGACCATTGATATATCCAGATGGTAGTGGCTGCGCTGTCTCGTTTCTTTTGGAGAGCACCATTTTCACATGATTAAATCTCTCCCTAGGGTGAATTTGACCACAAAAAAATCTCTAACACAGCTAGGTACTAGCTATATAGCTAGGGCTACAACCATATACATCGTACCTACCTGGCTATATACCCTATGGTCCAACTAATCACGATATTTATTACTGTACTATGAAATACTCCATGTATTTGTTGATCGTTTGCTAGCTGCCCTAGAATGCAAGCATATACAAAATAGGAACCTATAATTAAGTACTTGTTTCAACAGAGACAAAGTGAATTAAAAAGTTACGTACATGCACATATGTTTGCAAATATGTATACACACCCATCAATCTCTGGTTGTTTTGTCTAGGAAAGGGTCGATTGATTCAAAGCTCACTTTGAACATGCCCGGAACTTTGTGGTACTACCTTCAATTCATACGCGTTGTAATTGCAGAGAAAACCATTTGTCCTTTGATGGTTTTCTAGCTTCTTTGTACGTACGTATTTCAATCCTGGCATATATGGGTTCCTTTGTCACTTTTGTTCAATTGTACTAATGAATGAAAAGTATGAACACGGCGCACGTTGATTCTACTTCTACAGATTACTAAACAAGACCCTAATTTTGTTCACCGAAAAAAATAAAAAAACAAGACCCTAATTTTGTCTGTAGGTTGGTCTCCGAGTCCTGGACAAGGAGTCTTTGTCTAATTCCCCAACTGACCTCAACTTGCGATTAAGGATCTGACTCATTGAATGCGATCCGTCCACTTAATTCATGTTTGATAATTATAGATTGGGTGAACTCCATCCCCCTTATATTATGATTCCCATTTGGAGTGCACTTTGAGTGCGTGAATCATACCCGAAAACCCTAGATCTAATCAAAAAGAAATTTGAATTATTAGGATGGCTCTTGACAAATGTCTTTTAACAGTGCCTAGCTCAATCAAGTCGAACGGGAACTTCCCAATGTTCGAAATCTTTGAGGATGGCTAGCTCAATCAAGTCAAAAGGACGTCTAACCAAACGAGCATAGCCTAAACAACGACATCTTGCCGAGCTAGCTCGATTAAATCGGGAAACGACCCCATGACTAGACTCGACCTTATATCTAAAACCTGACACATCATCCGTCTAAACACGGTCCATCGGGATTTGACATGGTATCAGACCGGGTCCGGTTGAGGATGGGCTAGTTACCCATTTTCTTCATATTATTGACTCTTTAGATCAATCAAAATACATACAGTGATTAGATCTTAACTCGTGTGGGCCATATCAGAAATAAAAATTATCGAACCTGAAACGATCTAATATTTCCGACTCAACGTCTAAATATGAGTATAGAGTAGGGACAAATTGAGAAAGGCAATGAAGAAGACTAAAGATGATGGTTGTGGGAAAAGGGCGGATGTAAAGATGATGGTTGTGGGAAAAGGGCGACATCCGCCGTCATGTGTCAACACTATTTAATTTGTTCTCCTACGTACTCTTCTCGTATCAATATTCATCAGTTCGTATATATTTATCAAAAATCAATATGAAATTCAACTTATCCGGCCTTTTGGACCAATTAAGCGATCATGGTGGATGTTGAAATTCTGTTTGTTATTTCTCTAATTGTATATGTGGACGATAAAGAGCAACCCAAACTCATCTTATGGAGTATAAGTTATAACTAATTGATAAAGGTGATCGACTTGTATTATATTATGTATATATGTTATGCACCATGACGAACTCCATGATGTATTCTTCTCTTATATACCGAGTATTTAATTTATCCTTTCTAATTTCACCATTTATTCCATCTTAGGTAATTCAGATGCATGCATTTTCCCATCATCTACACGTATGAATTGATTTAGTTCTCAAAAGGGTTTCCTTCTCTTGCCCAATTAAGGATATGCGTACGCACTTTAAAGTTTAATCCCCTAATGTGATTACACTACATAGCTCAAAGCATTCATAAAAGTTGGCAATACAATGAAGATATGCAAAAGAAAATGTATGTTTAACTAGTTAAGAATAAATTTAATGAGATGATGACTTGTTAATTTTCAGCTATCATACATGCATGAACATAGTGAGTCAGATTATGGAGCACCAAATTAATACTCGGAGAAGAAGAGTGGCCATTATTAAACCGCCACATCCACTTCCGCCACTCTTTATATCATTAAATAAATTAATTAATACCCTTCACTCGTTTTGTTTTTATGGTCTACAAATTAAAAGGAATATATATATAACCGAATCAATTTACTTACTTAAGAAGTACTAGTATAATCCTACGTATTATATATAAGTGTACCTACTAATTAATCGGCCAGAGAAAAAGCTCTTTCGCTCTTTAATATACTTATCGGTTTATCCTCTTCGATCGGTGTAGTGGGCTTTGACAATATATAGAGTATTGAATCGGAAGTGACGTGTACTACCAATTAAGTAAACGTGTATGTATACAAAAATAAGAGTCAAATGCTAAAAGTACATTCTTCATCATGCATGAGAACACAACGCACTCCCTCCATTTTCATTCAGTTATCATTCACATTCACATTCAGTTTATCATCACTCGATAATTTTACTTTTCACACACGTACAATGCGCGGTAACAGAATGTGGAGTAGCAGAGTTACGAAAAGGAGTTGAAGCTAAAACATGGGCCTTCACTAAACCTGGTTAATTGGGCCTAAAACCATGTGTTCAACAGCCCAATGTCACGTGGAGCTAAGCTGCTAAGCCTTACCAGGTCAGCGTAGAATATATCTCATTTTGTCAGAAATGAAATGAAATACTAGTAAGTAAATATGAAAAAGTGTAGCATTAAGAGAATAAAAAATTAGGAGGAGGAAAAACCTGAAAATAGAGTAACAAGCATTTTATAAAATAAAAATGGAATTATTATTAGAATAGGAAGCATAGAGTGTAGGGCACATGCATATTGATGGTGGTTGCATTTTGGTAATATGTGAAATTGCCTCACCTTGCATGTGAACGCTGTTTAATTTAATCATACGTACCATACACACTAATTATTCTATCTTCCACATTAACCAGACATCGAGGGTACATGTTACAATATAGTGTACAAAATATATGTTAGAACTGTCTATAATTACATTAACACTTTTTTTTTGGTTGGATTTGAATACCTTTACATTTGATTAATGTATATATATGTCATTTAATTAACAGCAATAAGGATATATGACCCCACACACGCACTATCCATTTTTATCCTAGAGCAACAATTAGTGTTATAGGTAGTACTAATATATTTGATCCACGTCGATGTAAGCTAGCTAAGGTTGCCAAATATATAGTATTTCAACACAGGACGGGACAATTAAAAAAAAAAAAAAGACATGCATTCAACAGAACAAAGCTTTGACAAGGAACATGGATTAAATTAACATACATGGATATACGTAGTACGTACTGTATATGGATTTGCGCATCAAACTCATAGGCCGGTCGAACCCATTTTACCATTTATATTATCATATGATGTATACATGTACAAGGTAAAATAAAGTGGGATATGATGATTAAAAAAAGGGAAAACACGAATTAATTATGAAGGGGACAATCAGAAAAATAGCTGAGACCTCCCACCCATATTTGATATTTTCCCTAACTACCATATATAAACTGCATGTACTTGTAATTCCATTTTTCCACCACGTACTACCACCACCACCGTCCTAAAATGACTGCGCATGAACGAAGAGTGAAGAGTGTGTTCCCGGGGACGTTTTACCGCGGTCCCTCTGGGTTTAAAAAAAAAAAAAAAAACTCTCCGAGCTCAGTTACTTATACTCATCACGTACTACTGTATTATAACTGCCCCTTCAACTCTTCGGAGGCGATAAACGTGCCGTGAAATCCATACGGCACTCTTGAGGGCAGTTTGACGGACGCCTCCGTCTCTAGACTAACGGCGTTAACCACCAACAGCTCCGATTTCCCCGAGTCCTCGTCATGCACAAGCGCCAATATGTGGCCCTCGTCCTCCTCCCCCCCTTCTCCATTCAGCGGTAAGAAAAACGGCTCCCCGCCGAACCTTTGGCCGCCGTAAAAAAACTTCCTTATCTCCCCAGTCAAGAGGTCCACTTTCGCAAACCCGGAGACCTTGGGCCAGGGCTCGGCGATCGCCAGGTACGCGAATCGGGTCTTCCTCCCCAGCAGATTCCGGTTGACCATGCCGGCCTCCAGGTTAACCTGCTCGGCCGGGTCGCGGATCACGGGCTTTCGAATGGAGGTCCGGGTTTTGAGATCGAACCGGATTTCGGAGAGGACGCTGCGGAGGCTCTCGTCGGATTCGTTGAAGATGGAGTCGGGAGGGGTCATGCAGGAGCCGATGACGACGACCTCCCCGGTGTGGGAGTCCTCCCAGGAGTTCCAGAGGTGGAAGCAGAAGGTGTCGGGGCAGTCGATCCACACGACGTCGTCTTGTGTTGATGAGGTGGCGTTGCGGTTGAGGAAGCCGAAGCGGGAGGTCTTGGCCTTGTCGTAGACGACGGGGTTGCCGCCGCGGAGCATCTCGGGGAGGCGGAAGACGACCTGCTGGTCGGGGATCACGACCAGGTTCTCGGTGATGGCGAAGTCGTGCATCATGGTGGGGGACTCCACGGGGATCTCCACGTCCGGGGACTTGTGGCCGTCCGGGGAGAAGCGGAAGAACTTGAGGTAGGGGCGGCGGAGGACGTCGTAGCTGAGGGCGAACATCTCCTTTGTGACGGGGTCGAGCTTGGGGTGGGCGATCATGGCGGAGGTGAGCTGGCCGGAGAAGTCGAAGCGGCCGGCCGTGGAGAGGTCCCCCGAGGGGGAGAGGCGGACGTGGTAGGGGACGTCGTCCTCCGACATGGCGAGGAGGCGGTGGTTGAAGAAGACGAGGCCGGCGTTGGCGACGCCCATGCCGTGGGCGGCGTCGACCAGGCCGAGGAGGGCGCGGGAGTAGAAGAGGAGGAGGCGGGCGACGCCGGAGTGGCCGTGGAGCTCGCCGATGGCCTTGGGGAAGACGGGGCGCCCCAGGGAGCGCTCCTGGGCCAGGCGGTGGGTCTCCGTGAAGCGGCACGAGTAGGAGGCCGAGTTGGAGGCGCCCGAGAGCCCCACCGAGTGGATCATGCCGTCGCCGTCGAACAGGTGGTGCCCCGCCGAAGGCGAGAAGAGCGGGTTGGCGCCGTTGCGGAGGTAGACGCCCTCGATGGAGCCCGGGATGGAGCCCTCCACGGGGAGCGAGTGGGTCGGCGGGTGCTCCGGCACCGGGGCGAAGTTGCCGCCGATCTGGACGGCCGGGTCCGCGGTCGAAGGGAGGTGCTGCCGGGTCTCGAACTTCACCAGCTGCTTCTCGGCCAGATCGATGGCGGCGGCGGCCGCCTTCTGCAGCCAGTTCCATTTCATCGGGTTATCATTTACCGGCGCTTTGGAAGGGGTGGTGGTCTTTGGGTTTGGGAGGAAGGAGGGGGTTTTGCCGGGGAATTTGATGGCCGGCGGGGTTTGAAGGGCGCATCGAACCCGATACGAATAATTTATGTTTGTGGTGTGGAGTTTCCTATTGAAATTAGTAGTGCTGCCAGTACTACTACTCGTAGTCGGATGGATGTTTGGGGATGTAAGGATTCTCATGCCGACCGCTTTTTTGTTATTTCGATCTTGTTATCTGTTTTGGATGTTTGAGAGAGAGAGAGAGGTTTGTGGGGGGTGTGTTGGAGTTGGAAGAGAGTGGGAGAGTGAAGTTGGGTATAAATAGAGTTGGGGGGTCAAGCCAGAGGAAGTGGAGAGAGAGGAAGGAGGTAATATTAGATCAATTTGGGTCCCACACCCTACAAATTCTCATTAAATAAAATGATTATTATCTTATTTTGCAATAAACTATAGGGTCTACTGAATAATGACAGCTGAAAATTGCTCTTATTATCAACTTTTGTTGGTTACTATTTTCAAAATTTGGAATTTCAAAATTTTATATTATAGTCTTTCTAGTATGTACCCATATTATAATTAAATAGTCTCTTTATACGCTTATTTAGTTATTTTGTCCATCATATAGTATAATAATAGTAATATATACCAGCTGATCAAGTGAATAAGTGATATGTGTTGGACCCTAAATTTACCCCTTGATTCTAGCCTATCTCATGAGAATCTTAGTGAAAAACAAGATTTCTAAGGCCATCGCTCCAGACTATAGTCCCAGAAAGCTCCCGAAAGCTCTGCCAGAAAGTGCCAGCAGAAAGCTCCTGCAGAAACCGACGGCTGACGCCTCCAGCAGGTCAAACGAGATCCCTAGATCTCCGGAAACCACTTCAACAACTTTGGCCACGTTTTCCTCAACCTTCAAGTGCTATTTTCAAGGGAGAACAAGTCAAAAGTCATATTCAAATGGCTGAACTACTATCGTGCCTATTTTCTAGGGTGGTTATACCCACTTTCTCTATCTTGTAACTATATAAATAGACTCCCTAGGCTATAGAAACACATCAGAACACACAAGACCACAATAGCCACGACTTGTATTTGTATTTCTCACTATAGCTTGTAACTTAGAGCCCTCGTAGCTAAGATCGCCGCCGCCGTCCGACAGCTTTCTTAAAACATCAGCCCGGAGGCTTCCGGATCCGAAATCCAAAGCTATCGATTGTAATTTGTCGATCCATTATAATAAAAAGGAGATAAGCAATTTTCCTTATATGCATGGTTGTTTCATTCGATTTATTAAGTTTCTACCGCTTTCTATTGTTATTTTCTACTCGATCTCCCGACAACCGAAACCGATCGTAAACCTTTGGCTATTGGCCTCCTCCAAAGGACGTTTGAGTGCTTTGTGCATTTTTCGTCCAAAACAATTTGGCGCCCACCGTGGGGCCGATAGCTAAAGGAAAAACGATCATCCTTTCGTCAAACTCCGAACGGTTCCCATGGACGAACTTTTTGCTCGTCTAAATGCCTTCCAAAAAGACTTTGATGAATTCAAAGCCGAAACCTCCAGAACCAACGCCGAATTGGCGCAACTAATACTTGAAAATGAGTTTGTGAGATCGCAGGTACCGACGGACAGGACCATGCCTCCGGCAGTAGCTTTCCGAGAACTTTCCACGACCACCGCAGGAGCTTTCCTGCCGGAAAGTGTCACCGGTCAGGATACCGCTACAGCTGTCTTTCCTAGGCATCAACCCACGAAAGATGTTGGGGTTGTTCCTACTCTTCTCGACATCAAAGACATCGTCGAGCGGGAGGTCCAAAAGCAACTTAAGGCTCTTTACGAGCAGATTGCGATGATCCCCGGGATTTCGCGTCCCATGGAGAAAGAACCCGACAACGGTTATGAGGCTTCTCCCTTTGTGGAGACCATAGCTGGGGTCGAGTTTCCTAAGGGGTTCACCATTCCCGATATGTCAAGCTACGATGGCACCGATGATCCCAACGATCATGTCTCGATCTTCAAGCAGAAGATGTTGACGGTTTCCATCCCTAGAAAGGACCGCGAAGCCATCATGTGCAAGTGTTTTGGCGCTATTCTTGAGGGCCCAACCCTAAGATGGTTCCTTGGTTTACCACGAGGATCGGTGGAATCATTCGCGAATCTCATTGATTTATTTAAAGTTCAATTCATAAGTAGTCGACGTCTTGAGAAGTATTCTAATGATTTATATCGAATTACGCAGGGGTATGACGAAACTCTCAGAGATTATTTGAATCGTTTCGTTCACGAGAAAGTCAAGATTCCCGATTGCAATGTTTTGACGGCTATCGAGGCATTCCGCCAAGGCCTTCAAACGAGCAACGAACTTTACGATGAATTGACCATGAACCCGTGTACAACTTTCGAGGATGTCCAAGCGAAAGCAATGACCCAAATCCGCCTCGAAGAAGATAAGGCTAGTCGGAGGATTCCGGAACATGACTTCCAGAAACTTGAATCTAGTGACCAAACCGCGGAAGATAGCGAATCTGTCCAAGAAAGCTCTGCCGATGATAGTGAGGACGACCAAGAAAGTCACGGTCATGGTCCAATCACTCGTGATCGCAAGGAACGCAGGTTTCATCCGTATCGTCGCTAAGGATCTTATATTATTTTGCATTATACACTTTCTTTATGATTTCTTAAGCATACGCTACTAACTTGAGCATCGAAGGGTCATTGGAGAAACCCACGACCAACCCTTCTGGCTACTTGTCTTGTCTTGTAGAAAGCACATGAGGCGCTAACCGCCAGTTACGATCACGGTCTGATCATGATCAAAAGACATTCCTCTCTAGAAACCATCGCAAGCACTTTCTGTAGGGGTTTCGTGTCCAAGCCTCCAATTTTCGGAGCATAGACCCTCAGTTTCGAGGCAAAGACTCTCAGTTTCCGAGACGAAACCTCAGTTTCCGAGACAAAGACTCTCAGTTTCCGAGACGAAACCTCAGTTTCCGATACAAAACCTCAGTTTCCGAGACGAAACCTCAGTTTCCGAGACGAAAACTCTCAGTTTCCGAGACGAAACCTCAGTTTCCGGGGCACCACCTTCATATGACGGCAAGTCTAAGCCCTTGGCTAGCGGCTTCGGTCGAGTCTTAGCTATAAGCTAGCGACTTTGGTCAAGTTAACGCCCAACGCTAACGGTTTTCGTCAAGTTAAACGCCCGAGGCTACACGACTTCGATCAAACCAACGCTACCAGCAAACAACTTCGGTCAGGTCCGTGCTTTTAGTTGACGACTCCGATCGAGTCCATGCTCTTGGCTGACGACTTCCTTCATAGAGGCGCTAGCTAGTTGACCAGAAACTCCATTTCTTCCATCAACGGGGTACTCTTGCAAATGATGAAGCATCCGGTGAAAAGAATGAAATTCATCTCGCCCGTCTCCTTACCTCGACGACCAAGATGAATTTGGGGTATTGTTGGACCCTAAATATACCCCTTGATTCTAGCCTATCTCATGAGAATCTTAGTGAAAAACAAGGTTTCTAAGGCCATCGCTGCAGACTATAGTCCCAGATAGCTCCCAAAAGCTCTGCCAGAAAGTGCCAGCAGAAAGCTCCTGCAGAAACCGACGGCTGACGCCTCCAGCAGGTCAAACGAGATCCCTAGATCTCCGGAAACCACTTCAACAACTTTGGCCACGTTTTCCTCAATCTTCAAGAGCTATTTTCAAGGGAGAACAAGTCAAAAGTCATATTCAAATGGCTGAACTACTATCGTGCCTATTTTCTAGGGTGGTTATACCCACTTTCTCTATCTTGTAACTATATAAATAGACTCCCTAGGCTATAGAAACACATCAGAACACACAAGACCACGATAGCCACGACTTGTATTTGTATTTCTCACTATAGCTTGTAACTTAGAGCCCTCGTAGCTAAGATCGCCACCGCCGGCCGCCGCCGACCGCCACCGACCGCCGCCGTCCGACAGCTTTCTTAAAACATCAGCCCGGAGGCTTCCGGATCCGAAATCCAAAGCTATCGATTGTAATTTGTCGATCCATTATAATAAAAAGGAGATAAGCAATTTTCCTTATATGCATGGTTGTTTCATTCGATTTATATTAAGTTTCTACCGCTTTCTATTGTTATTTTCTACTCGATCTCCCAACAACCGAAACCGATCGTAAACCTTTGGCTATTGGCCTCCTCCAAAGGACGTTTGAGTGCTTTGTGCATTTTTCGTCCAAAACAATATGTACAAGTCTCTAGTCTCTCTACACGTACTGTAGGGTGTAGCAGCAACCGGGTACCTTCAAACCACGCGTTCTGCCCTTTCATTTTTGTAGATGATGCTAGACGTGGGTTCAAGTTTAGCATACTTTGACGCGCTCGCTGAATAGATTCACATATATATACCTTGATGTGCTCGTTAAAAAAACATAGGTCTCCTGTCTTGACACTTGATGAATTCATGCTCCTATAATTAAGGGTTGATGATGACTATCCTGTGTGCAAGGTTCATTCAGTGTCACGAGTAGTGAGAGCAACAACTATGTATTGATTTTCATTTGACAGCATGTACGATGTCTCAACTTTTGCCCACGTACGTCAAATATGCAGTGCATACATTTTTGGAATAATAAAAAACGTCATGTGTGCAATATGATGTTTAATTTGCACATAGTTTTGTGTATCGACTGCGTTTATTATTTTCTATGAATTTGTTTATGCATGGCTTTTGACATCAATTACAATTAGGCAAGTGGTTATGCAATTCAAAAGTCTATATACATCTCGAATGTTCATCCTTTATTATTTTTTGAAAAAGGTTGATCTAGATCTGCATTATCCGATCATGGTTCACTATATAAGTACATGCATGACAAATAATAAAATGGATTAAGGTACACTAAGGGTATGTTCCAAATAATAAAATGGATTAAGGTACACTAAGGGTATGTTCCACAGTTTGGGTCTGATGCCGATGTTGAAGTTGAGACTTACAGTTGACGGTGCTGGTATTGATATTATATGCTTATATTCCTGATTATAGTACTGAAACTGAACACTTAAAAAAACATGTGTTTGAAATGTGGGTTGCTTACGTGATTTACTATTAAAACATAAAATAAAATTACTCTTCTTCTTCCTGTTCCATCTTCCTTTCTTCCCTTGTCCTCATACCACAACCAGTGGAGGGTAGCCGGCAGTCGACGGAGGGTGACCGGCGGAGGAGGATGGCGGCGGCAAAGAGGGGTCGTTGGCCAACAAAGGGTGGCTGACGACGATGGAGTGTGGTTGGTGGCCGACGAAGGGTGGCCGACGGCGGCGGAGAGAGTGGAGGAGGAAAAAGAAAGGGGAGAGGAGAGGGATTGATTTGGAAAAATGAAAATAATGATGCTTATGGTAAGACCTAAGTGTCGGAATCCGGTGGGCCCGATACCGGAGAGATGATGACGGAGGGGGCGACCGTCGTGCGCACATGCGCGAATGGGCCTGCCCACATAAGCCCATGGGGTTCCATCCTAAAACCAATTGGCAATAGGAGGAGTAACCCATGTACTTATATGGTAGGCTGTTTAGATTAGGAATCCCGATGTGGGATAGGGTTCCCAACACTAAGCACGAATAACTTATTAGAATTAGCTTATGTAAATACGATAAGGTACTTATCAGTTTAAAACAAATATTTACCAAACAATATTGATGTTACGTATGGTATTTACCAAAAGTACGATAAATACCATAATCAGACATTGTCGAACGGACCTAACATTAAGCATAGAACATAACAACCTATAATTATAAAATACGTGAGCTTTACATGGTTGATGCGCGATATAAATCGATAGCAAAAGACGGTGGAGACATCCAAAGACAATAGAATAATAAACCTCTACGAAGAATAAATTAAGCCGTTGAGCCTCTAATCAAAACAACGTGTTATTCTTATGACTGGCAGATTTATGTTGTCGAAGGGTCCGAGAGTTTGTAAAGACTACATGTGTCCCATATATACTTAGTGTGGGTTTTTTCGGGTTTCAAGGTACGTATCTTTCACTTTCACATGTTAGGAACTATAAGTCGCTTATGCTCATTAATCCAATGTCAAAACAAAAAGGACAAGTCCCGTCTATTTATCCACTACTACTTCAACTTTGCACGAATTAAATGGAACTTACGTCCTTAAGAAAGTTTAAGATCCTTGTTTATAGCTTGGATAGAGACTAGAGAGAATAAAAATCAAGTGTGATTAATTAACGAATAGGACGAAGGGGGTGGGATTAATTAAGAAGGTGACGTACAATTAAATGGATAGTGACCAAGATTTCGTTGTTTGCTAAAAACAGCCACGTGGGCTCGAGTGACCTCCTTATGAGGGCAGTACGCGGAGATTTCTCCTTTATGTCATTTTTCATAAGCTTTCATTTTATATCACGTTATTTTTTCTTTTCTGTTTGCTCCTCAATCATACTTATGATATCATTAGAAATAATAGTCGGACTTTTCATTATTTTTATCGGTTTAGTGTGAGCATTATTTCTTTTAGTTTAATTTGTTGCCTTGCCTCTATAGCTCTCATCATCTCGATCACACTTTATAATGGTCGTTACTCGTTAGCTTAAGGTTAAAATTCAAATAATCCAATCACATTTAAACGTCTAGCCAAATTAAACATATTCCCACTAATTTAACAGAACCCATTAACTCTAACATATAAATCCCCCAATATCTAGTAGCACTCAAAATCATGCTTCCATATTTTATTCTTGGTTTTTGAAGTCGGCATGTAATAGTACTTCTTTGATATAGTCTTTTTTTTGGTTCAAAAAATTGATATAGTTAGTTACGTACTCTTCATCGTGCCCAACTACTAGCTAGTGATCCATATATATGTAATATAATTTGTATGAAGTTAACGTTTTGTTAGTATGTCCTTGGATGAGAAAATTGCAAGTTTTGAAACTTCAATCTTAACCACAAAAGTGATGGGTGAACGTACCAGGTGTCACCTCAAGGAGGAGTACAATTGTATTGGGTTTAAAGGCCAATTGGCACTCACGAATCACAATGTGTGGTTCACTGAAATCAGAGAAACCAAATTGGTTCTCAGTATTGTTTGTCTATCTTTCTTTTCATCATTACCTAAATTTATCTACCTTACTAACTTCTCATTTATATCAAGTTTTTGTTTCATTATTTTCCTTATTTAATCTCATATACTCGCTCCGCCCTATATTATTTGTCCATCTTTCCATTTCGCGTGTCCCTATAAGTTTGTTCATCTTTCTAACTTTCTATTTATATCACATTTTTCTTACATTATTACCCTTATTTAGTTTCATATATTACTTTTATTATCCAACTTTTTCATCAACTTTATCACTCTTTTCATATAAAATTACAAAATTACCCTCAACCAATCTTATATATTACCCTCCATTATCCATTTTTCCCATCAACTTTATCACTTTCAACTTTTCTCTATAAAATTATAAAATTACCTTAAACTATTCTTCTATATTACCCTATTTTTTCAACTTTTTAACTTTTTATTAATTACTGTGCAAGTGATACTTTGTGGACAAATGTTTTGGGACATAAGGAATATTACTTTTATTAACCAACTTTTTCATCAACTTTATCATTTTTTCTATAAAATTACAAAACTACCATTAATCAATCTTATATACTACCTCCCATTATCCCCTGTTCTGATAAACTTTATCACTTTATCACTTTTTACCTTTTTAAAATTATAAAATTACCCTCAATTATTCTCATATGTTACCCTAATTTTCCTACTTTTCAACCTTTTTTTAATTATCGTTCATGTCGTACTTTATGGACAAACGTTTTCTGAAGGAGAGAGTATATTGATTTTCTAAATTATGCCTAACGTCAATTGTACGCTGACCACAGTCCGCGGTTGGCCACCCCCACGTAAAATCTATGATATCTTCATTGCGAGGCGGACAACGCGCTGAATACATCCAAGTGGAAAGTGACCTGTCCAAGTGGACGACGTCCCATCCAGGCATGTGAAGAGCGTTGGAATGAGGCCCGCGTGCACACCGTCCTAAACGGCCAATGAGAGAGCGACACAAGTGCAATGCGTCGCCATCCCACATCGTAGCATCTGCCAAGTTCAAGGCAGGGCTGTAGTATAAATAGCGAGCATTGCACTCATAGAAAGGGACCAAAAAAAACTTCTAGAGCTAACATCACTCTCGAGTAAGGATCAAACTTGTTGAAACAACGATCACTGCGCGCATAATACGATATAGACCCGAAGCACTTGTATTGAGTTCAGGGCATCTTTGCTAGATATTGTATTGAGTTCATTCGACTCGCTGTTTTTTGCGCTTAAAGAAGTATCGAGTTTCAACAGTGCTATTTTAGAGTGATTTATTGATTTTATTTATTTAATACTTTATTTTTTTTCCTAACATATTTATACATTTTCTTATAGGTTTTTATTTTCTAAATTCGGAGACATAAATTAGAAAGACCGATACGTATATACGTATATTATAATTAACTCATTTTATTTACTTGAGCGCTCCAAAAATTTTGCTTTATCTTATAGGAGGTATTTAAACTCGTGACTTGTTAAAAATGTCATTACTCATATCTTTAGGCATTTGGGATAATTAAGGGATTTGATCACATTATACTATTAGAAACATTCGTTATAAGTATTTAATTTTAGAATTTCAATGTTGTTTAAAATGTTCATCATTGAATGTGTTTTGAAGAAAAGTTTCAAATTATATATCTTACATTCAATATAATGAGATATGAATACGTATAAATCAAAGAAAGAAACATGTTTTGAAAAGCACAACAAGTTTCAGAAATTTAGCCAAGCTACAAACGAGGTATCGTTTGTGCTTCGGACATGTCTATGTATATGTTTGATAATTATTGATGAGAAGAGACAACAATCTTTTATAATTGGATTTGGGGATCTTCGAAACATTAAAAAATGTAAAAAATTAAACACCTCACATGGATGCCATTTGTCTCATGTCATATTTATTCTCAGCATGCAGCACTTGTGTTAATTAATTTACTTATGAAATTATTAAAGCGGCATTTTTACTAATTCTTTATTGGCTACGTAAGAGAAAAGCTAGATGTATTAGCTAGCTGAAATCTCGGTTAGCGGTTGCTACATGATTGTATGTACAATTATACATCCCCTACGCAGTCAATCGGATTGTATGTTTTTTGTAAGTTGTAACAACTAATCATTGTTTCTCATAATCTACTTCTGGCCGGGAATATTTGTTGTTAATACATTATTACACCAATACATACAAATATACGATATTGTAATTATCAATTGGCTAATTAGTAGCTATTTATGAATATTTAACTGATTTTCTGGGGCAGGTAAGATCAATCAAATCTTAGGGTAGGCATGGACTTAACTACATAATCATTTTTGAAGAACATAGATTGGCTTGTTTTACTCTTGGGGTGAAAGATGTTTTTGGGTACGAAGGTGTTGTGTATTGGGAAAGGTGACAAGTAGAGAAATAGATATGAAATTCGAGAGAGATGAAAGTAATTTTTGGATAGAAAAACCTTTTGAGAAAGAAAAAGACAAGGTCGATCTAAGCGTATCATTTTTAGAAACTAAAACTCTTATAAAAAATACAAATTAGAGTGTTTTACATAATCTTATATATTTATGTGTGATAATTCTAGGTTCATCCTCCGGACAACAAGGATTAGGAACTTGCTAAATTGACTTAAAATTAATGACTGAAACCTATCAACCCTTATATTTCTTATCACTATATCACCCTAATATGTGATAGAAACAATTTTATCATCCTTGTTTTGCGGATTGATTGATGCTTATAAAATATAATTCAAGGATATCATCCAACAATCGATTTCATTAAATAAACAAAAGAAGTACATATAAAAAAAAGTACTAGTATGTAGCCGCACACCGATGATACTGAGCAAATAATGTAGTGGAATTGGGATGCATATGATGTGCTCCAATTCTCCATCACTACAATAGTACAATTTAATTAACGACCCACTAAATAGTTATATACAATATTGCTCATGGACCCAAATCTACATTACAATTGAAAATTGCAAAATAAAAACACTCGTATTTGCCATTTAAAATGGAAAAAATTACAAATAGATTAGTATTAAGAAGATTCTTTCAAACTGATTGACCGACCAGGGAAAAAAACTACCAACTGCCTCCAAGGCCAGCCGGCCCAGCCCCACATAAACTTTTAGGGATTTGCATATATCTACCTCCAAAATCAGGAAATTATACGGTGAGCCCATGACATTAATTTTTATTAAATTTATGCCCTTGGTCTTTTATCTTTCGTGTCGTACAAATCCAACGTTTGGTTGGGGACTTGGGGTAATGTGTGTGTGTTGCTCCTCAGGCTCCACCTTTTGGTTTATGAGTGTATCTTTGTCTACTTAATTTAGTGCTTAGGCTTCTCAGTTCTCACCATCAATTTCATGATTTAGAACTCGATCATTAGAGAATTTGTGGAGTTTTGACGTGTTTGGTTGAAAGTATTAAGCATAGTTGACTATATTAATCAAACCCACTTTGTGAGAATTTCGAGTAATGGACCAATAGACACACTGACTCACTCAGTGATTTTGTGATCATGAATTAAAAGCGTACAAATTAGTCATATATGCAAGAATGACCTCAAACTCTCAAAGACATTAGGGTAATTAACCACTACGTACATACTCAGCTCCTAGTAGTCTTCTAACCTTAATTTCTTTTTCATTTAGGAAATTTTGCGTGATAACCACAAAGTTTTGCAAATTTCGCGTGATACACAAAGTTTTACGGATTCCACATGGTAACCTTTTGCAAATTGCGTGTTATAACCTCGACATATATATTATAACTTTTACTATAAAAAAAACATATTATAAAAATCTAAAAAAAATATATTTTTTCCCTATTATCTGCTTAATTACATAAAATTACCCTATGTTGGGGTAAAGAAAGTAGGAACCATTAATATATATATATACATATATATATATATATTTTCCCTAATATCTGTTTAATTACATAAAATTACCTTATGTTGGGGTAAAGAAAGTAGGAACCATTTGTTAGAGCGTTGCGTAGCTTTATTGAAGTTGAGAAAAAAAAATACTCCGTAGAATTATTGAGCAACCATAATGCTCAGTAGTATTTAATGGACTTAGTTATAATTAATCTACTTAAATATATAAGCGTTTAAAGATATTGATTCAAGTGTTGACATACTTTTGAACCTAATAGAAATGGTTGAGCATTTGACTTCCATATATGTTTGATTTTATCTACCTAATAGCTAGGTAGGTAGTTCAAAAGATAAAGGTTATCTTAGACACGACACGTACACAAATATACATCTAATACAAAGTGGTTTAGAAGGTGATCAGAGATGAGAAGCTTGATAACCTTCAATGGGCTGATAATATTTCATATAACAACAGGTGAAGGATCTCCTTGATTGATATAATAGATAGGGCTGTAATCGAACCGAGCCGTTCGCGAGATATTCGACGTTCGATTCGGTAAAAGCTCGTACGAGTTCGGCTCGAACTATAAACGAACCGAGCCCGAACAGTTCGATAAGATAAACGAGCCGAATATGAACACTTGGAAATTCGGTTCGTTTGTTCGCGAACAAGCTCGGTAATATGTTCGCCAACAAGCTCGATTATAAGTAAATATACAAAATATATAAAATAGTACATTATTATTGATTTTTATTTTATTTTTTTTCAAGTGAGTAAAATATGAAATAGAGTTAGGAGAGCTCAAAACAAAAAAAAAAAGAAAAGAAATAGAGTTAGGAAACCCTAATCTTTACCGCTCCTCATTTCTCTCACGCAGTCAGATACTCACACGCAGCTCCTCTGAAGCTCTCACCTCACGCAATCCTCTCCTCGACTCCTCCTCTCGCACCTCTCGCTCCTCTCACGCCGGCCCGTCCTTCGACGCCCCGCCGGTCCGGTGCTGCTTCTCGCTCCTCTGAAGCTCTCGCCGCTGCTGCCCAGTGCTGCTGCTCCTCGCCTCCTCCATCTCGTGCGCCGCTGTTGCTCAGGTTCGCCGGCCCGTCCGGTGCTGCTTCTTGTCGAAAGGTATCTCCTCCATCTCCTCGCCTCCTCTATCTCCTCGCCTCCTCCATCCCCTCGCCTCCTCTGTCGGGGCCGCTACCTAATACGCAGATCTGCTGGTGCAGGGAAGAAGACGAAGAGAGAGAGGAGTGTAGTGGGCTAATTTTCTGGTTTTCGGAAGAGGTCAACTGCTAATTTTCTAACCTGTGAGTGCTCTTTCTTTAGATTTCTCTATCATACTCGTTTCGTTTTTGCTGATTTGCCTTCATAAATGCCATGAATTCGTCTTATCTTGGTTTTATGTGTGTAAATTCATCTTCTAGGTGTTTTGATTTCCGTTTCCCCTTTCTCAGCTCCATTTTCGGTCAATTAGGGTTTCGTACAAGGTGAAATTTGTGGTGATTTTGGATGTGTGCCTGTCTAATTCAGGCAATTAGGGTTTGTGACTCTTAAGACACTGTTGTTATGAGAGCCTGCGGGTTCGTAATGGTTCTGGTTTGGGATGTGTGTTATGTGCTAGGTATCTTGGGTATTTGCTTAGATCTGTAACATGTCAAATGAATTCTCTGCTTATTTGGTAGCGTGGGAGTGGTATAATTGATAAATCTGCTATAGCTGTTGCTCGGGTTTGGTTTCGGATCTAGCTGGAATAATTTCACTTACTCTTTCACTAATTTACAGGCAAATGGATGAATTAATTGGATCAGTTTCTTCATCTGCTCCAACTGTGGATGAAAATGAAATCATTCAAATTGAGAATGAGAATGCAAATCCTGTCGCACCCTCAATTGAAGAAAATACTGAAGCAAACAGCGAAGAAGAAAGTCATTATCAAAAGAAGAAAAGAAAGAAAAGACATTTTAAGAGATTTTTGTAATTTTTATAAGTTGGGTTATGCTAGGTGTGTTTTGAATAAAAGTCGTGTTTTAGATGAAAAATTAAACAGGTTAACGATTAAACAGGCAAGAGTTCGTTTAACGAGTTCACGAACGAACTAAACGAACCGAGCTCGAACAGTTCGCGAGCCGAACTCGAGCTCGGCGAACCTCTTACCGAACCGAGCCCGAACAGCTCGAATCGAGCCCGAACCCGAGCCTGCATATGTTCGATTGAGCCGAGCCTGAACATTGAAATGTTCGGCTCGGCTCGGTTCGATTACAGCCCTAATAATAGACCATTTGAATTCCATTTTCCAATATTGGAATATTCTCAACATGTCCTAATAAATACATAAAGTATTTTGGTCAGTTGACACTTGGAATACTCCTTTAAGACTTATGAGTTGTTATATTTAGATTAGTCGTTCGTACATTGGACGAGCTGTCTAAATGTGTTCATAAGAGCCAACAAGTCTGAACAAATCTTTCAAGGTTAGGGGATCACCACTTTTGGGTTCGGTCGCTCCTCTATTAGACGAATATCTAAATGAGCCCCATAAACCCGACAAACCAGGAGACTCCAAGAAATGAAACGACAAGCCCGGGTGTAGCATATAAGCCGAAAAAGGATCCAACCCAAAACTACATGACAGTAGATGGAGTACATATTTGAGTTATATAATAGATAATTTAAATTCTATTATCCAACGTGGTATACTTTCGAGAAAGCTTTTTTAAGTTTAACTTAATCATTAATTTAATTAGACCCTTTGGTATGTTGTGTGTTATATGTTTTTTATTATTGCTATTTATTATTATTATTATTATTATTATAAGGAAGGTGTTAGGGTCGCCACAAGTGCTACTTGAGCTTGTTTGGAGTCTTGAACTCGAGACCTCATGGTGTACTCAATCAGTCAGCTGATGCACCAAGCGCGTGTGTTATGTGTTATGATAATTTACTCTCTTTATATGTTGTAGCGTGATGCACTCCATTTTTTCCGTATATTTGAAAACAAATTCTCCACTTAATAAATTGTACCCTACTGGGGAAATATAATCGCCTACATTCAAAGATTGAAATAAATCTAACCGGAATATAAGTACAGGTGAAACTCTACTTGTCACCTTAAAATTTTAGGATCATCATAAGCCTTTAGGTTGTAAGGTGGATTACAATCTTATATACAAAATGACCTATTAAATCTACTTTACCTTGTCACCTTTTTATCTTTATCTCCGTCCATTGGAATTTGACATACCCCATCTAGAAATATTGCACCAATGCTTCCATGATAATTACGTTTTTATAGCACATGATAATGAAAAGCAATTAGAATAGAGAAAGGTTGGTAAGATCTAATAAGTTTGAAATGCTACATGGTCAAAAAGTAGACTAGCCAGTAACATGAGATATGCCACATAACATTATAAATCCACGTTATTTGGTTAGGTAAATCGATGATAAAGCAAAACCTAATTAAATTCGCTAGCTTGTCACATTGACCATTCCATAATTTCCATCTCCACAATTTCCATCCAGCAAAAAAATCAAGTCAAATGCTTTCCGATATTTTCCAAATAATGCGCGCGGGTTGGGTCCAAATATATATATGTGGGATTAAGCTGCCTGATTAAGAGAAAGATAGTAGTATATTGAAAAGTAGGTTTGCCTTTTTGCCTTAATATATAAATGTTAAAATAAGTGGCAATTGATCAAGGGGAAGAACTTGGATTAGAACTTAATGTCAAACACTAGTCAAAAAGAGGTCACAATTAAAAGGTCGGCAGACCTTCAATAATAGAGCAAAATCAAGAAATATGATCGACCATGACTTGCTTGATCGATTATACTGGCTCGACAAATTTATGTGGATGTATACATGCATGTTTTAAATTTGTTTAACCTTTTTATAACTAAGAGGAAACTTTACACTAAATCATTCCGTGATCAATTATTAAACATGCTCTTTTAGAAATTAAATCCTACAAAGAATCTCATAAATCATTTCAAAAATTATAAATTAACAATTTTTTTTTTTAATGGTTTTAGCCTACTACACTACACGCTCAAATCTCTCTTTTGCCATAAAAACAAAGGTAATTTTTTTTGGTTGAAAAAAAACAAAGGTAATTTTTTTTGGTTGAGGGCACTGCCCATGCCCATGAGAATTGAATCGGTGACTTCTGGGTACTACCCTTGGAGGCTTAACTGTTTTGACTAAATGCCCGAAGACAAAAAACAAAGGTAATTGAGTACGTCTACTCAGCTTTGCTTGTATTGCACTTCCAATAGCATATTGTATTTTATAAAAATGCTCCTTCATTTGGATGAGCTTAGCTGTTAATTAAATCTTATCAAGTTTACCACATAAGCTTAAATTCATCCAAAGGTAATTTAATTATAGCTACCTTGAAATATTACCGAATCTATATTCCTTCCGTTTCACAATAGTTGTTGTTTTAACCTTGTTTTTTTTTTGTCATTTTAGTATTTTTATCCCTTACTTTACATTTATACCCTTATATTTATTGTTATTTTTTTCGGAAATTTCGCTTGGTAACCATGTGGTTAAGGCAATTTCGCTTGATACCCATAGATTTGTACTATTTTGTATGATAACCTTGTGGTTTTGACAAAATCAATAACCCTATTGTTATTCTACCGTTAAAACTTTAAATTTTCTTAGAAATTAATAATTTTTAATTCTTTTTTATTGTGACGATTGGTGATAGGGTTGATGTTTGAGCTTTAAATTCTTTTCAATTTTGCTAATCGTCAAAACTTTGTGGCAATATAGAAATTTCTTTTTTTAGAATTTCTTTTTTATTTTAGAATTCGTTTTTATTTTAAATTTTGCCAAATTCTTTTTTATTTTGCTAAATTCTAAAATATAGAAATTTCTTGTGTAAGATCATATGTTGTCAATTTTTGAAAAAACAAGTTTAGGCAAGATAAAATAAACATTTAAAGTATATTAAATTTAAATTTAAATCAAGCTAATGAATAATTTTTAGAAGGGAACCTATGAAATTTGAGGTTGGAATAATATTTGTCAAGATGAACAAGTTTGACTTAGAAGAATCTCTATATCACATATAATGAGAATATGTATACGCTTCTAAACTTGAAGAAATTTTACTTCATCACTCATTAACTTGTTATTATTCATTTTAAACTTATACAATTAATTGACACAATGTAGAAAAAGATATAATACATGTAATAAGGTAGTTATTCTATATAATTATGCTACTTGAATAAAAAATGACAAAATCATAATATACATGTATGGAGAATATAGTTGTACGTGATATATTCTAATCATTATATAAGAGCACTACCTGTTAAGAAAAAATAACTCATCTACTAATTCTTGTAAATATGAAAATTTAAACTATTTTCAATAAAAAATACAATTTTTTCTCAAAAAAGGAAAAAGAAAAAAATAAGCAATTTAACATTTAGACTATAAAATAGCAGAATGGTTATTTGACATAATTTGTCAAAACCACAAGGTTACCATGCGAAATAGTATAAATCTATGGGTACCACGCAAAATTGCCTTAACCACAAGTTTACCAGGCGAAATTTCCGTTATTTTTTATTAAATAAGAGATAAATTATTAATAGTCTCATTAAAAAAGAAAATATAGTAAAATGTTAAATAGAGGTAAATATGTCTATTTGTTATCAACTATCCTCGACAGAATACAATATTGTTAGTACACAAAATATGTCAGTGTACAGGTCTCAATTCCTTCTTCAATGGTCTTCAATGTTCTTCCACTCTACGAGCCTCTTTCCCTCTACAGACCTGCAAAACAATGGACCAAGGGGCGAGCGACCCCCAATCCACCTCCGATGCTTAAGTCAGTAAGGGCAATGTTGATCAAAGGCGTCAGGTAAAGCTAGGGCTTAGAACTTAAAGCTTGAACCTACCTTTCACATGGGATACATGTGTATTTATAGAGGAGAGGGACGAGGGGGCACACGTCCCGAGGTAGCCGGACCATAGGGCTAGGGTTTCGCGATATCTTGCTCCCCAAGTCAACCAAATATCCTATCTTAGGCGAAGATAAGATTCTCCTCCATAAATAATATCCTATCTAGAGTAACTACCTTAATAAAGGATATAGCATAATAAATATGGATAGCAAAATAAATAAGATAGAGAATTTAATGCTAACTAATTAATGGGGAATTTTACCCGCCCACAATGCCCCCCTCCGGGCCCATCTACCCGTACACCCCGGGCTATCCCGGGTATGGGGGCCGGAGCTTAAGCGGTGAGTGGCCATGCAGATTAGGATGCTCTTATTCGTATATTCGTATATTCGTACATCCGTATTCCATAAATACGGGATCCATGCAACTCCTACGCATTCGTATCGTAGGGCCTTCATAGGGTGTTTTCCTTGGCCAAGTTATTCCATTAGCACGCTGCATAACGTTGGTATTTTTTTTTTGTGCAAGACTCAATCTAATGCAAAAACAATGCAAACTTCAAAAAATTTAAATATGAAATGTCATGGACTAAAGACAAACTAGAAAATGAAAACCTAAAGGGGGGCCTCATCAAAACCGCGTGGGAAAAAGAGTACTGCCCCCACTACATGAAATCCTAGGTCTCGGCTGACTCGTCTTGGGCCACGCAGGGCCTCAAGTCGCCGGTGCCTCGCCCGCGGCGATCCGGGCGGTCGGGTCCGCGCTCGCGGCGATCCGGGCGGCGGCCTCGGTCGGTGCCGGTGACTACGTCTACTCGCCCGAGCCCCTTGTCGCCATCTGCGATCCTCTCGCTGGGCCGGACTCCTTTCGCGCATAGCCTCGCCTGAAGTTGGTTAGCCCACACCCGCACGATCGCGCCCTTGTCCATGAACTGGACCATTTAGTGCAAGGATGAAGGTACCGCTCCCATGCCATGGATCCAAGGTCGCCCGAGTATCAAGTTGTACGGCCCTGGGAAGTCGACGACTACAAACTCGGTGTGATGCTCCTTTCCGGCGAGACTTACTCGAGCCTTTAGGACTCCAAGTGGAAAAGTGGGATATCCACCGAGTCCGGAAAGTTGCATGCTGACCTCTTCAAGGTCTTTCTTGGATTTGCCGAGCGATTTGAGCGTGTCGTAGTACATCACGTCAACCGAGCTGCCGGAGTCCACCAAAGCACGGTGGATCTTGACCTCTCCGAGCTCCACCGTTAGGACAAGCGGGTCGTTATGCGGGTGCTGGACAGTTGCCAAGTCTTCGTCGCGAAAGACGAGTCCAGGTCCGCGTGGTCCGAGTGGGTGGCGCGGCCCGGCATGCTGGACGCGCATCACCTCTAGCTCGTGGCATTCCTTGCGAAACCGACTTCGCGACTCCGGATCATCTTCTTTGTAGAGAGCCGTAATAGTCTGGACCACCTCAATCTGCTTAGCACTCATTCCCTCGTCGTCCGAGGTCTTAATGTATTGCTTGAGGTGTCCTTTCTTCACTAGCTCCTCGAGGTATTCTTTAAGGGGCTGACAATCCTCGGTCATGTGCCCCCGAGCTCGGTGGTACGTGCACCACTTGCGCCCGCGTTGGCTATCCTCTGCATCCTCCTTTGGCGGGTACTTGAACCAATCAAAGTTTCGGATCCGAGTCAAGATACGGTAGATCGGAATATTGAATGTGGTGAATACGCCCTGGTCGACCCTTTTTCGCTTCCCGGCGCTTGGCCTGGGCGAGCCGCGTGCTCGGCGGGAAGGTGTAGGGGACCGATCGCCGTCGTCTTCGTCCTCCAGTTTGGCGTATTGATGGACCCGATCCTGCAACTCGTCAAGTGTGGAGGGCAAGCGTAGGGTCAGGCTTTCTCGGAGCTTGGACTTCTTTGGTACAGCCCTGCGGAAGGTGGCTATGGCGGTCTTCTCATCGCACCCGTCGATCTGAGCGTAACACTCCATAAAACGGTTCTTGAACCGGCGGAGGCCCTCATCCTTGCGTTGCCTCAGGCTGAGCAACGTGTCCAATGAGATCGCTTCTCGGCTGTTGGCAATGTACCGCTTGGCGAAAGCCGAAGCCAGCTGCCCCCACGACCGGATTGACCCGGCCTCCAAGCTTTGGAACCATCTAATCGCGCCCTTCCCAAGGCTCCCGGGGAACATCTTACACATGATGGCGTCGTCAGAAGTCCATAACGCCATCTTATGCGTGTAGTAGGCGATGTGGTTCACCGGGTCCGACGTCCCGTCGTAGACCGTAAAACTTGGTGTGCGAACTTCTTGGGCGGCTCTGCCTGCTGGATAGTTCGATGGAATGGTGTAGAAGTTACCAAAGCCAACTTCCTATCCACTTGGTCCTGAGCCGACTGCTGCAGTCCTCCCTGACTCTTGAGTAGGGCGAGCAGCCTCCTCTCAGTCCGCTGCTCAGCCTGAGCCTCAATCTCGCGCCGCTCGTCGCGGTCAAACCTGTCCTCATCCTCGTCGCGTCGACTCGTAGGACGGTACCGGTCATACTCGCGAATCCTTCCGCGATGGCTCTCTGACCCGCGGTCGCGGGTCGAGCCGCTCGCGGAAGCTACTGCTGGCGGCGATCCGCGCCCGCGGGGGCTCGTTTCCGCGCCTGCGGATCCGCGCCCGCGGGGCCCACTTCCGCGTCCACGGTTTCGGCGCCTCTTGCGGGGCTTCCGCTTGCCGTGATCGTTCCTCCGGGAATCGTACCCATTCTGGTCGTGGGACCGCAAGCTCTCCTGCTCCGTGGCACGGGAATCCTCTCGTAGGTCCTGACTCCTGATACGCCTATCCTTTTGGCCCTTTGGGGCCCTCCGGTCGCTATCCGAACCGTCGCTTCCGTCACCCGTAGGTTCCGGGGTTTGGCGGTCATCGGGAATCTGGATGACGCTAGCCAAATGCCGCGGTTGCCGATCTTCGTCGACCGGGCGCTTCCCTTGCATCTTCTCCAAGGAGAACTTCAGCGCTGCGATCTCCTTCCTGGCCTCCTCAAGTTGAGACTGAAGATGAGGCCTTTCCTCCTCGCAATCCCTTTCTGTCATATCGCTTGGTCCCGCGACATCCCTCAGCCCAACCCTCTCACTCGTTCCGCGTGCACCGCTCCGGTGGGCTAGCGAGTTATCGTGTCATGCGAAGGTTCCTGGATGCGCAAGGACGAGCGATCACGTCTTCTTCCGGGAACGGAATCACGCGAACTCCTGATTTCCATCAACTCGGGCTGGAATAAGTAGTCAAGGTCAGCCTGAGTCTCGACAGGTGGACCCGAACTACTCGCCACATTCGAACCAACGCGTTCGAACCGCAAGGCGTTGTTCGCGTCTTGGAGATTACGAGGCTCCTCGTAACCCTCACCCGCGCCGTCGGGAGGGGGGTGGTGATCGCGGCGATCGAGGCGATCGCGAGGATCCCCAGTCTGCATGTTACCCGCGACCGCGGGGCTTGCGCCCGCGATCGCGGGTCGCTCCTGGCGACTGCCGCGTGTAGCGTCGCGGCTCTCCGCGCGGTCGCCGGCGTGGTTCTCGGCCACGGTTGCGTCCTGGATGGCGGGGACGACGTGGTGGCCGGCGTTGTTGGCCTGGTTGTCCGCGATGGCGTTGCTCCCAGCGTTTAGGGTTTCGCCATCATCAACAAACACCGCGACCTCCTCTTCCGGGATGGATCCCAAAGTCATCTTCTTTAGCGGGAAACGTTTCTCGGATCGATAATCAACGAGAAGCGCGTTCTACCGTTCCCCACAGACGGCGCCAAATGTTAGTACACAAAATATGTCAGTGTACAGGTCTCAATTCCTTCTTCAATGGTCTTCAATGTTCTTCCACTCTACTAGCCTCTTTCCCTCTACAGACCTGCAAAACAATGGACCAAGGGGCGAGCGACCCCCAATCCACCTCCGATGTTTAAGTCAGTAAGGGCAATGTTGATCAAAGGCGTCAGGTAAAGCTAGGGCTTAGAACTTAGAGCTTGAACCTACCTTTCACATGGGATATATGTGTATTTATAGAGGAGAGGGACGAGGGGGCACGCGTCCCGAGGTAGCCGGCCCATAGGGCTAGGGTTTCGCGATATCTTGCTCCCCAATGGACCAAGGGACCTGCAAAACAATGGACCATGGGGCGAGCGACCCCCAATCCACCTCCGATGCTTAAGTCAGTAAGGGCAATGTTGATCAAAGGCGTCAGGTAAAGCTAGGGCTTAGAACTTAGAGCTTGAACCTACCTTTCACATGGGATACATGTGTATTTATAGAGGAGAGGGACGAGGGGGCACGCGTCCCGAGGTAGCCGGCCCATAGGGCTAGGGTTTCGCGATATCTTGCTCCCAAGTCAACCAAATATCCTATCTTAGGCGAAGATAAGATTCTCCTCCATAAATAATATCCTATCTAGAGTAACTACCTTAATAAAGGATATAGCACAATAAATATGGATAGCAAAATAAATAAGATAGAGAATTTAATACTAACTAATTAATGAGGAATTTTACCCGCCCACAAATATAATTTTATGCTTCTCCTTCTCTACTTTGCCAACATCGACCACTAATGTAAATATACATATTTTCCATAAAAGTGATGCCTATATTACGTATCTTTTGGGTTAAAAGCTTACCTAGGTTCCTCTCCATTTAATCCTTAACCATTTTTTATGGCTCTCTTTTCCTTTTTTTGCCTTTGATTTTGAGATATATACACATGAATAAGACTTTGGGTGACCCGGTTACATGAATCCAAGAAGATGATACACATACATAACCAAAATCAATCACTTAAGTTTATTCATTTTTAGGGTGAACAAATAGAAGACATAATGTGATTGCACATTTTGGGGTGGGTGGCTGCCCTTTCAGTTCAATGTGGGGGTCCAATATAATGAAAAAACAGCTCATTTTCAGGCAAAGGTAGGTTACTAGGTTCCACAATTTGATTGCTTAGTGCAAGTAAATTTGTTAAATTTGGCTTCCGCCAGCCTTAATTAATTTGATCCACCTCTTTACTTGCGTAAGTGGAATTTCATTGGAAGTTCATCTTGGACTCAATTATATGTTGTACTTCTAGATACATATCTTGCAAATGACTCGATCCTTCATAGGCAGGCCACAAAGGCGCAAGCTAATTCCTTGCAGAATTTTGTTTCTTCACGCAATATCGACCAGTATGGATTTTGACGTACAATACCAAATACCAACGAGCTAGATCTATCATTAGGGTTGGGTAAATCAGGCTCGGATTCAACCATTTTGGGTTCGGGTTGACAATTCTTTTAAATATTATTAATTTCTATTATTAAATTATTTACAAAATATTAACTAATACTATAAATATGCAGAAGTTAATTAAGTTCTTTTAAAAATAAGCTTATTGTAATAAAAAACATATTTACGTATAAGTCGGGTCGGGTCATGGCCAATCGAGCTCACATTGTATATTCTCGAGGAAATTTAGGTTTAGTCTAGAATCGTTTCGGATCAATCTAATAGAGTCGTTTCGGATCAATCTAATCGAGTATAATTATATTGCATGCCAACTGGGTCGGTTTTTTAAATTTAATTATCTTTTGAGAGCTCTATAGGTGGTCGATCACACCATTTCACAATATACCTTAACCGTGCATATTATAAATAATGTAGCTACATTAACTAGTAATGCTCCTAGCTAATGTGGTATGGCTATATGTTGTAGATCATTTAATATGTAATTCTCGAACAGAATTCATTGCAGCTAATTAGAACGCTTAAGTTTTAATTAATGAAGCACGAGTGGACCTTAATATTGATAAGTGTGTGAAATTCCGGTGCGTCGAGAGAACTGGGTGACGTGTCGGGGTAAATTTAGCCATTTTGTATATAAGGTCGGGATCCACTTTTCTACCTAAAAGCTTAAGCCAATGGGTAGGGGTTTTACCTTATCTATATCCTAGTGGATTTCTCTTTGTTTTTCCGATGTGGGAATCATCCCAACACGCCCCCTCAAGTGGTAACTAGCCTGGCCTAGTTAGCACTTGGAAAGACGGGTCTAGCATCTCATTCTCTTTATAGCTAGCCCAGAGAACGGGCGGTGACATCTCAATCTCTTTTAGCTAACTCGAACCCAAAGAACGGGCGGGTAGCTCATAATGCTAAACCCAAGCCCAAATAGCCAGGAAGAAACGGACCTGGACCGAACAGGCTCTGATACCATGTGAAATTTCGGTGGGCCGAGAGAACTGGGTGATGTGTCGGGGTAAATTTAGCCACTTCGTATATAAGGTCGGGATCCACCTTTCTACCCAAAAGCTTAAGCCAATGGGTAGGGGTTTCACCTTATATATATCCTAGTGGATTTCTCTTTGCTTTTCCGATGTGGGAATCATCCCAACAAAATGACGCACTGTCACACCACGTTTAACGAGCTACGTACGCATATATAGATAATACATAAAGCGTTGCCACGACTTGAATAGTAGAAATTAGACCATTTCAATTTAGTCGGTCATATGTATCGAGAGACGATATCGTTGCAGATCGTATATGTCTAGTGCGTTTTCTTTTCCTATAGGTTCTCAGCTTGTCATGTATTATATATCCTGCCTGAGCAGATTTCCAATTTCCTATCATATATATATATATATTGAGTTGAGTTAAATCCCCCTTATTAACTACTTAGTTCTATTTTTCTCTTAATAATATAAGACAAATTTGCGATCGTGCTTCAAAGTGTGCAAATATGCCCTAAAAACTATATCAAATAGCAAAGTATGCTCCTTTGGACATTTTTCCAATAAAATTTACATTATTTTGTGTTTTTTAAATAGAAACTTGTTAAAAAAATCATTACAATTATTTAAAAATATTCAGCCATAATTTTTGAAAATTATTTCTAAGTACAAAACTGGAAAATATAAAAATAAAAAGAAAGTATTGTTGAGGTCCGAAAACACCAACGGTATATTAACGCGATGAGAGCAAAAAGGTTTGAACTCAACCGAGTCAACCGACGGAGAGACGGAAAGTATTTGATCGTTTGAAGTGTTTAACGCGATAAGGGTAGTGTTAAGGATGCTTTTGTATTGACTGTGGGGTTACAATAGTAGACAAATGATCTCTATCGCGTTTTAGGTGTATCGGGCTACAACAATGATCTTAGCTCGAGATCTGATGTATGTGGTTCGCGACTTTTTCGATCCTCGTTCTGGTGCATTGAGCTCGCTATTTATAGTGGAGGTCCGAGCTGGGTTGGAGCGAGATGCCGATGTGGGACGGGTGCCGCCCAGGTACGTGTCGTTCTATCGTTGGCTCTTGGGGCGGCAGCCGCGGAGCTGACCAATCAAAGGCCAGGATGGGACGTCGCCGCCCACCGCTCGTCAGATGGGACGTTGCCGCCCACCCACTTGCTTGGATGGGACAGGGCGGTGAGCGTGGTGAGTGCAACCTCCGAGATCGGACCTCCGCCTTCCGGGGAGCTTAGCCTTTGTTTAAGAGCTTTTGACCCGGATGGCAGCATCCTCGATCGCGATGGCCGCATAGTTTATGGTTTGATGTCACCTCGAGAAGTCTATACTTGTCCTATTTTGTTTTGGTAGGGTGCTCTACCGCGTTGACGGTTCCTGGTATCAACACAACCCCATGGACCAGGACTCGACGCCCTTCCGAGGACGGGTCCAAAAAAGCACCCCAAACCGGAAACGTGATGCGTGGAACGCGTTATAGTTTTGGAGACGTGCGAGCAAATGAGGGCGACGCGACGAGGAACGTGGCGAAGGAAGCTGTTCGGGCCGTGGTGCTTCGTGGGCCGCCCGCCAACGAAGCCCAACTCCTCACGGCCTGCTTAGATCTGAAATAAAACAACGGTTTCCGCCCTTTCTTCCTCACTTCGCCACTTTTAATTCCTCAAAACGCCATCTCCGCATTCGCCCTCGCCTGTCCTTGCTTTGCCGGAACTGCCCGCCAGCGCCTCCGTCAACGTTCGCTTGCGCCTTGACTCGGGCAAAATCGTTGTATCCAAAGTCAAAGATAAATAACCCAAACAAACAAACTAGTATAGCATGCAAGTAAGGGGTCGAACCCAAGAGAATTATGGCTTCTAGTATTAATATATTTAACAACTACAGAAAAGGGGGGTTTAGGAGAGATATCTAATTAAACTAATCTAAACTAAGAAATAAAGAACAAACAAGTAAACAAACATGCAAATATGGGGAAACAATTGATAAGGAGACAAGTTCATTCAAAAGATCCACTCATGATATAATCCCTCGATCATAGATTTATCCATTAACTTCATTCACACCTATGGTCAATTCCTATCCTGATCATTAACAATCGCAAGTCCACGGTCCAAGCAATTCTATAACCCTAGGCAAGGACGCTTAACCTAGAATTAACATAGAGAACAAGGATATGCAGGATATAATATCAAACAATCAAGCTACGAGTCAATTGCAAGATAAAACAATCAATTCTCTTCTTAATCCTAGTTGCATAGACAACAGGCCTAGGTTAAGTTGTTTTCACAGATTAGTTTTGTCCACGGTCCAAACCTAATCAAACAGTAGAAAGCTAATCAATTCAATAGGGTCTCGACTCCTAGAGAAACAATCAACAATCATAAGATGAAGCACAAGAGAATCAATATTAACCAAAGGATAGAAATCAATTACCAAAATCTCACGAGTTCATACATCAGAGCTTCTCCATTGAACAAACCCAAGGAGACTAGCTCTCCATAACTAAGCTAAAAGAGAAGAATTGGTAGAAGGTAGAATGTAGAATGTGAATGAATAAAACCTAGGGAGGACTCCTCCTTATATAGCCCAAGGAACAAGCTCCACGAGATAGATAAGGAAAGAGGCAAAAGATAGAAAAGGAAACAAGATAGAAAGATTTCGGCCCGCTTCGGATTCGGCATCACCGCGGTCGCGTCGCCATCACCGCGCCCGCGCTATCGCAACAGAAAGGAACAATTCGTCTCGGCGGCCACCGCGGTCGCGGTGGACAATCCGCGGTCGCGGTATCGGGACAGAACCTCTGGCATCACTTCGGAGGCTGTTTTGACCATTTTCCGCTTGGAATCTGACTTCGGTGTAAAAAGATGAATTGAAGCCCTTGAAGTTAGCTTTCCAATGGCACCGGAATCAACTCAATCCGACCTCTGTAGCTCAAGATATAGCCTTCGCAAGCAAGCGGTGTTGCGTAGACAACTCAAAACGCCTTTAAACTCTTGAATCTTGAATCCTTGTGTCTTCGGCCTAGATATTACATTTAGCACAAACTCTAACCTAAACACACTCAATACAGCCCTAAAATACAAGAGTTAACCTATACAAAATAGGCCGAATCACGCCTCTCCGTGACCACATGGTACGTTCTCTTTCTTTCCCCTCTTTTTTGGTTTCTCTGGGTTTTCTGGGCTTTTGGGGTTTTTTCGGGGAATGTCCTAGTCTCAGCGGCGGCACCGCCGCTGGGTACCGGTGGCGCTCTGGGTAGTTTTTCCTGAGAAAACGCCTAGTGGGGGGTGGGCTTAGGGTTCTCCGCGATTTCTGGGTGGCGGACAGCGACGGATGCTTCCGCTCCAGACCCGGCTCGGATTCGGCCGCCGCCGTGCTTTCGTGCTTCTGGGTGGCGAAGTGGGCGAAAAACCTTTCGGGGAGGCGAAACGCCATGGGAGGCGAAGTGGGCGAAAAACCCTTCGGGGAGGCGAAACGCCATGGGAGGCGAAGTGTTGCGCCCAGCGCGACGTTCCGTCCCATCAACGTCCCGTCGCCCCGGCCTATTCCTGGAGACGCGTGTCGAGAACGGCGGAATGTTCTTCTGACACACATCTCGCGCGCCCCCAGGTCTTTTCTCACAGGGCTTCCTGCTCTACTGCGATATGACACCTGTCCGTGGTTGGGGTTCCGCGCTCTTTATCTTTGTTTGCCTTATCGCGCTATATGCTTCTCCATGATTTGTTTCTCCCCATGCATATCATCTCTTTTATGCACTTATCGCGGCTGGGGTACTGCGCTGGTCTGACTTTGGGTCTTTGTTCTTTTTATCTTTCACGCTTACTGCTGGGAATTACTGTCTGTGCTTTCATCGCGTTACCTTTTTTTATCATGATTGTCTCTTCTTATGCACATTATTTCTCTTTTACTTCCTCCAGGAGCCTCTTTATCTCCGTGCCCTGGATTTGGGGCTTTCCAGCGACTCCTGCCCTTCAGGCGTGGATCGCGGTGCTAGAATTACGAACTGGGACGACTTCTACGCTCCTGATCCCTCTTTTGAGTACCGAGAGATGTCCTTGAGTGATTCTCAGAACGACTTTCGCGAGCCCTCCGGTTTGAGCGAGAGTAACCCTACCACGGTGTCTGGCGCCTGTAGTAAGAGTGAATCCTCCTCGCGATCGATGGCACGCTGCATGCCCTTCGACCCTCGTGATGAGGCCGAGGCTTCGACATCCGGGGTTGAGAGAAGCTTTATCTCGCGGTACGTTACTAGGGTTAGAGCCGAAGTTCCCCGCTTTAAGCAGACGAGGCCGGCGCACCTCTTAGAATATGAGGATAATGCGATGCTCGCGAAGGGAAAAAAAAACTATCCTCACCCTCGACGAGATGGATGTGATCGCGACGGGGTATCCCTGGCCTTCTGGGATCGAACTCTTACTGCCTCAAGGCGGGGGCAACAGCTATGCTGTCTACGAGGCGGGCTCGGTGGTTTACGCGGCCAGCCTTATCGCGGGCTTCCGGCTTCCTTTTCCCCGTTATGTCTCCGATTTCTTGGCAATGCTCAATTTGGCCCCGGCATCGATGGCGCCTAACTGCTGGAGCTATATTGCGGCCTATCACATCCGGTGCCTAGAGCTTGGTAAGATTCCTTCTGCGCGGCACATGGCTCAAATACTCACGATCAAGGCGGACAAGCGGGGCATCGTGAACTTCAGCCTTACACATTGTAATTTGTTGATCACTCCTTCGAACGTTGGACCGCGGTGGAAGGAGAAATGGTTCATTGTGCGCGATAATCAGGGGGGAAACATGGTTTGCACGATGGTCCCCGGCCTGTTTCGTCATAAGAAACGCCAACGCAGCGGGTCGAAGGAGGCGGCCGCGGCGAAGAAGGCCTTCGCTGCACCATACAAAAGGGAGCAGCAGGCGTGGCTGACCCAAGAGCGCCTTGAGCGCGCGGGGCTCAGCTTGAGATTTGAGCCGCCTCGGGAGGTCGAAGTATCCTCCCCGTCTAACGCGTCCCCGGCTTGCTCGCGCGAGGGTACCTTTGCCTGGAGCTTCGTTTTACTTTTATGTACTTATCTTGGTATTCTTGTATATAGTCTAACCACTTTGCGTTTCGCAGATATGGACGTTTTCACGGCGTTGACCTCCGGGAAGCCCGCCCCTGCCAGCTCCGGGGCCCCTCCCACCGCCAAAACCGGAGGTAGTAAAGGCGTTACCGCGAAGGCGGGGCGCGATAATCAAGGGGCTAGCGCGTTGGCCGACGCCAGAGGTAAGCGAGCGCAGGCCGACACTTCGAAACGTAAGAGCGCGGAGGACATGGCTCGCGAGGAGGGGGGTGCTGGTGAAACGGGCCAAGCGGGACGTCATCGCGACCGGGGACCGATCCCCTGAGGCCTCGAAGGGCCCCGCCCAGATAACGACGGGCGCGGGGAGTCGCCGTCATTGGTCGCGGCGAGCGGAGGTGGCCGGCTTTGCCTGCCCCGGGCCTGCCTGGGGTACATTCAAGGAAGGCCAGTATGGGTACGAGGAGGAGAGGGAATGGTTCCGGACCCTCAACGCGCAAGAAGTCAAAGGGGAGTGCCAGAAATATGGCCATATGGTACGCGGTCCCCACTTCTTTTCGTGCTGATTCGCCCTAGAAATTATGACGAGTCTGAAACGTGAGTTTTGATTTGTAGGTCAACGCGTGGGTGAACTACCTCCCTGATCGCTTGGTGGAGGAGGAGGAGCGGGCGGAAGCGGCGGTTAAAGCCAAAGAGGAGGCGGAGGCGGCACTCCAGAAGCTGCGTTTGCAGGCGGAAAAAGATGCCGCGGCGCTTAAGTCTGCCAGGTCCCAGGCCGCGGCATTGAAGAAGGAAGTCGGGGGTTACAAAGCGCGGAACGAGGAGCTGAGCTCACAGCTGGAACAGACCAGCAAGCAGCTGGAGAGCGCGATACCCGACTTCCTCAATTCGCCGGAGTACATGGAACGACGCGTTGACGACGCACGGACCGTCCAGGCTCTCAGCGCCGTTACGGCCGCCCTCCAGTACTATGAAAAGTACAAGGTGAGGTACTTTGCCCCCGACCTTCATCGCCAAATGGGAGTTATCTAGGAGGATGGGGTGGCGAAACCCTCGCCGGGAGTGGAAGCAGATGACGCGGGTCTTGACAACCCGGAACTCCCCGCCGCCACCGATCCAGAAAAAGAGAAGACCCCTGATGATCCTCCTCCCTCCGAGACCGCGGCCCACGTTCCTGATGCCTGAATACTGCTGAACATGAAGTTTCAACTTTCTTTTCTCTTTTTTTTTTATTTTGTGTTGTGACTTGATGCTTTACTTGGCCCTTGGGGCCCTAACACTGTTTATTGCCGCGGTGCGGCTGTAATACTGTTTGACGCGGTCAATGCGTCTTAACTGTTTTTGCCGCTACGCGGCCCTTTGATTATGACCTGCGCTTCTTTCTATTTAAAGAACTTCGCGAAAACTTGTCATATCCAACCCCATGCCGAGCTAGGTGCTAGGACCGCGCTCGACACAAAGTTTACGTAACTTACCGTATCCAACCCCATGCCGAGCTAGGCGCTAGGACCGCGCTCGACACAAAGTTTACGTAACTTCGCGCTCGACACAAAGTTTACGTAACTTACCATATCCAACCCCATGCCGGGCTAGGTGCTAGGACCGCGCCTAAGCGCATCGTGCGCATTTAGCGGACAACCCCAAGCGAGGAAGGCAACTCGGGTTTCCCTAACGACTGTGGAGTTTTTGATGTTTCAAGGCATTATGCGACTGCGAGGGGTGAAACCCGACTCGAGCGCGCCTAAGCGCATCGCGCGCGTTAGCGGACAACCCCCAAGCGAGGAAGGCAACTCGGGTTTCCCTAACGACTGTGGAGTTTTTGATGTTTTAAGGCATTATGCGATTGCGAGGGGTGAAACCCGACTCGAGCGCGCCTAAGCGCATCGCGCGCGTTAGCGGACAACCCCAAGCGAGGAAGGCAACTCGGGTTTCCCTAACGACTGTGGAGTTTTTGATGTTTTAAGGCATTATGCGACTGCGAGGGGTGAAACCCGACTCGAGCGCGCCTAAGCGCATCGCGCGCGTTAGCGGACAACCCCAAGCGAGGAAGGCAACTCGGGTTTCCCTAACGACTGTGGAGTTTTTGATGTTTTAAGGCATTATGCGACTGCGAGGGGTGAAACCCGACTCGAGCGCGCCTAAGCGCATCGCGCGCGTTAGCGGACAACCCCAAGCGAGGAAGGCAACTCGGGTTTCCCTAACGACTGTGGAGTTTTTGATGTTTTAAGGCTTTATGCAACTGCGAGGGGTGAGACCCAACTCGAGCGCGCCTAAGCGCATCGCGCGCGTTAGCGGACAACCCCAAGCGAGGAAGGCAACTCGGGTTTCCCTAACGACTGTGGAGTTTTTGATGTTTTAAGGCTTTATGCAACTGCGAGGGGTGAGACCCAACTCGAGCGCGCCTAAGCGCATCGCGCGCGTTTAGCGGACAACCCCAAGCGAGGAAGGTAACTCGGGTTTCCCTAACGACTGTGGAGTTTTTGATGTTTTAAGGCTTTATGCAACTGCGAGGGGTGAGACCCAACTCGAGCGCGCCTAAGCGCATCGCGCGCGTTAGCGGACAACCCCAAGCGAGGAAGGCAACTCGGGTTTCCCTAACGACTGTGGAGTTTTTGATGTTTTAAGGCTTTATGCAACTGCGAGGGGTGAGACCCAACTCGAGCGCGCCTAAGCGCATTGCGCGCGTTTGCGGACAACCCCAAGCGAGGAAGGCAACTTGGGTTTCCCTAACGACCGTGGAGCTTTGATGTTTTAAGGCTTTATGCAACTGCGAGGGGTAAGACCCAACTCGAGCGCGCCTAAGCGCATCGCGCGCGTTAGCGGACAACCCCAAGCGAGGAAGGCAACTCGGGTTTCCCTAACGATAAATTTATTATTTGGACAGCGTAGGGTTGTTGTCTTGTCTTATTTATATGATGATCGGCATAATAAAGACATTACACGCGCGATAACAAACGCGGTGACAAACCTAGCCATGACCTAAATTCTCGATTCAAAAACACCAGGGACAACTTCCGGTGCTCTCGTTGAGGGGTGACACCGCGCTGGGGGCGTCCGTTCCCACCTCCTGACCGGTGAAGTTCCCCCTGGTGGAGGAACTCCCGTTGGTGGTGGAACTTCCGTTGGTGGTGGAGCTTCCGTTGGTGGTGGAAAACTCCCCCACGTAGGGTTCTTGCACGGGTGTGTACCCCTGATAGTACTGTGCGTGCACATACTCCAGGAAGGGGGCCTGGGGCTGGGTACCCTGTTGGAAACCAGGGTGCCAGCCCGGCACGACATTTGGCCACCGCGTGGTCGGGCCCCAGCCGAGCATGGGTGCAGCCGGGGGCGTCGCGGGTGGTGCCCCATAATACCACGGTGGCGGCGGTCGCATCCCGAAGGCCGCCCCGTCAGCGTAGTACGCGTCGTCGTTGTTAGCGTCCATCACTCTTCGTCAGTTGAAGCGGTGCCTGCTTAGTTTGAGGAGGGGCCCCACGGTGGGCGCCAATGTTGAGGTCCGAAAACACCAACGGTATATTAACGCGATGAGAGCAAAAAGGTTTGAACTCAACCGAGTCAACCGACGGAGAGACGGAAAGTATTTGATCGTTTGAAGTGTTTAACGCGATAAGGGTAGTGTTAAGGATGCTTTTGTATTGACTGTAGGGTTACAATAGTAGACAAATGATCTCTATCGCGTTTTAGGTGTATCGGGCTACAACAATGATCTTAGCTCGAGATCTGATGTATGTGGTTCGCGACTTTTTCGATCCTCGTTCTGGTGCATTGAGCTCGCTATTTATAGTGGAGGTCCGAGCTGGGTTGGAGCGAGATGCCGATGTGGGACGGGTGCCGCCCAGGTACGTGTCGTTCTATCGTTGGCTCTTGGGGCGGCAGCCGCGGAGCTGACCAATCAAAGGCCAGGATGGGACGTCGCCGCCCACCGCTCGTCAGATGGGACGTTGCCGCCCACCCACTTGCTTGGATGGGACAGGGCGGTGAGCGTGGTGAGTGCAACCTCCGAGATCGGACCTCCGCCTTCCGGAGAGCTTAGCCTTTGTTTAAGAGCTTTTGACCCGGATGGCGGCATCCTCGATCGCGATGGCCGCATAGTTTATGGTTGGATGTCACCTCGAGAAGTCTATACTTGTCCTATTTTGTTTTGGTAGGGTGCTCTACCGCGTTGACGGTTCCTGGTATCAACAAGTATAAAACAAGAATATATTTTTGAAAATCTAAGATTTTTTGGAAAAATAAGATATTGTGGAAGAAATGGTTAAGAGCGTGTTTGGCATTGTGCATATTATATGCAAAATAATAGATTTTTTTTTTCGAAAGAGATTATTTTTATCGAACACGGCCTATAAAAAACATATACCAATGGAGAAAAAGTAGATCCATTTATCTATATTTTAGTTGATGTTGTTTGGTCTAGAAACTTCCTCCTATAAATAAGCCATTCTTTGACATAATAAGTATTACATCAATCGTACCGTAAGATTTTTATCTAATAATATTGTAAAACACATATGTATGATTTTCGTGATTATCATCTTTTTATAAATAACTATGATTTTCGAAGTTATGGTAAGTCGGATCGGAATTCATGTCCAGAAAACCAAAGGCAACCAAAGAAGATTAAAAATCACGTCTGCCTTATCTTTAATTTCATGGTGATTATGGCACGTACGTACTCGTGTAGATTCGATCTGTTAAACGTCTTGTTATTGTTCTGATTTTTTGCGTACACACACAAAATAAACTTACACGTGAAGCTAACAGTTGAGCATAAATAGAAAGGGCAACTTTCCGTGTGCACAATTAGCAACTACTTTGTTGGTGAGCTTTACACATCAAGCTCATGGTCTCAACCCCAAAGATCGATCATTGTATATGCATAATGATGACATCTTTCTAACCCCTTAACTAAACAGAAAAACTGGACAAGAATTCGCTACGTAGCAAGCTAAGCTAGCATATGTTTGTGAGTTTGTCTATCATTCAATTTTCTATGGACCATTTCAATTCAAGTGTACGTCTTGTCTTGCCTCTTTCAGGTTTACTTTTAGGAAATAGGAAATGTGATTCAACAATATTAGATAATTGTCTCATTGTTTTCTCATGTGCGTATGCTGAGCAATAAGTAACTAAGATGATAAGGGTGTGGTGAATTTCACCCATCTATCATACCCGTAATCGACAAGCAACACTTTTTTGTCAAATTGCGATGGATAGTGATTAAACGAGGTGACATGTCAAGTTTTAATTACTTATATAGATCATACAGTCGGGATACACCTTCTAACACAAAAAAATCTTAAGCTTAACCTATAGGGATCCCCCGATCTAATGAACACGCGTTGCGCCTCACAGACAAGTACCCTCTCCTCGTGTTCCTATCATCAGTCGTACAAAGATCCGACGAACAGAATCCTAAACTTCACAAAAACCTACCCTTACAAAAAAAGGGCAGCTAGCGTGTGGTAATCAGGCCAGGATCATAAATGGCAGTACCAAAAAGAGCATAAAAAGAAGTTTTTGTTTGTGTGGCTCCATGGCCAAGCACAAATTAATCATAGTTAGGCTGGCAAACAATTACAAGCCACGCAAACCCACTTGAATATCCCCTTACGTTTGGCCATCAAAATCTCCACAGATTTCAAGCAAAAATTGCAATAGAAGTTGGGTGCAGTTGTTCCTTCTATACGTTACTTTTTGCTGTATGTGCAACAAATGTTATGTTAAATGTCAATTCGTTAGCTTGTCGTGTTTCATGAGATGTTTCCGTAGTGTCAAGAGAGTGCATGATTCGAGTTTGGGTCTTGAGTTTTGACCCTTTGTGCATATGCCTAAAAGTATGACCTTTTTTTGGCCCATCATTTCGAATAGAGACGCACTTTAAAAGTTGGGCGGTGGTTGCTTGCTAAAAAGTCTAGAGGTTGACGTTTTTTTATCTGGATTTTGTTGGCTTTTCTTTGGATTCTTAGAAACTTGTAACAAGTGGTAAATTTCCATGAAAGTGGTGAATGAGAATAGTAACAATTGTGTTTTGATTTTTCCTTTGGATATTTCCTTTCTGCCGTGTTTGAAGATTTTTTTTTTCTTCTTCGAAAAGTAAGTCATATGGAGCAGGGGGTATTGTCGTCAAAAGGATCAACCAAAGCCTTCACAAAATTTGAGATTCACATTTTATCTCAGGAGATATCGGGTAAAATTGAAATGATACTCAAGTTCACATGATGATGATGAAGGACTATAAACACCGTCCAACAAACTATGTGTGTCTTTAACTTGTTGGATATGACTTGTGGAGTCAAATAGGAATATCTCCTTCTAAGTTTTCATGTGGAAATTTAAAGACTACTATTATCAATTGATCTTAGAATTCATCATTGGGCTTGTATAATGGACTTCTACATTTGCAATGAAAATTAGTTTTTTTTAGTGAGGGTATCCGCTATGTTAGGGTGAAGTACAATTAACAAGCAACCACTTCCCAACTCATGTGTACAAATTTAAAAAACATGAGTTGTCCTTTATCTCCATATTCCCGCTATTTCACAATATATGTCCATATACTATTTTACACATTTTTTGAGAAATAAGCAATACTAATTTATCCTAATTTTTTACTTTATTGAAAATCACAACTAATATCATATTGATAATTATAAGGAGAAATATGTGAAGCAAAAATCAAAATAACTAAATTGACATCTATTGTGAAACATAAAAAATCAAGATTAAATGGATATGTATTGTAAAACGGATGGAGTATTTATGCAAGGGACACATTCACATATCATTGATTACTGTTTTTCATAATTGCACAATGATATTACTTAATTGCATATCTAACCGCTTCTCTCTAAAGGATTTGGGGTCTTTGTCGTGATTTTTCTGTGTTGAAGCCATACCTCACTCTCATGGGTTGTGTCTTCATCAAAGAAATTCTCCAAAAAAGTTCACATGGCCGACTCCAAACCTATTTCAACACCAATGTATCCAAACACTATAATAAATTCGTTTGTCAAGTCCCGCTTGCCTAGACGATGGTCCTATCGCCTTTGAAAGGCTAGGGTGTGTAGTTTCCAAGAGGCGTGTGCTCGCCTCTTATGCATCACTAATACCTTTTCGTCCACTCACCTTGGCGTCTTTTTGGTTGATGCATTGTTTTAGAACAAAAAAAAGCACATATATTTATAAAATTGCTATTGTTTTTCAAACTTATGATAATTTTTAGCCTGCATTAGGTAAAAAGGGAAATAGAGGCCTTCTATTCCTTGATATCTTGTCCACCCGTATCATTTTATCTAAAATTAAACATTGAACACCTAATATAAGTAGTATACCCTCTCCGTTAAGCTATACTTATCATTTTAGCTTCATTGAGCTGTCAAGAAATACTTGTCATTTTAAATATTTTCTCACATTTTTTTTCTATATTATCCTCATTGATTGAAAACAATTTCCTAAATCTATAATAGAAAATAAAAGATCTTGATAAGATTAAAGATAATTACTTAATTTTTGAGGCAAAATCTAAAACTACATGTATTTCTTAACAGATAGAGATAGAGTAAATTGCTTATTGTTTTTTTCACAATCAAATATAGATTTATAAGTTGAATAGATTTAATTAGATGAATCTAAAAAAGAAAGTATGACTTTACAAGACATTGCATAAAAGAGCGCCTTGATTAGAAAGATGTACGCCTTAGGCCTCTCGCCTCTAGCCTCTCTCTTAGGTAATGACACCCTTTCGGATCTGATTGGTTATCACATTTTTTCACTAGTCTCTCAGCTATAGATTGCTAAGATCTTTGGTAGCCCACTAAATGTCCCTAAGAAGTCCTATCTAGCTCTGGCTAATTCATGTTGTGAAGAATTGTGAACAACGTGTGGGTGGTCTAATATGACAGTATATCACTTGCCACAGTAATTCGTTATTTACTATGATCATATTGGCTCAAAGAGTCCAATATGTTGTGAAGCATATTGCTTTTTATTTAAATTTCGTATGGGAGCAAGTTCACATTTGGTGTTTCCTACATTACCACGAAAGATCAAGGTTGAAGGTGAGTGAACAAAACGTTCAAATATCATTCATTTTTGAGAATTAAGTTGATACCGATTCCTACCCATACCAAACATTGAAATCGTTTTGGATAATTCTTATGCCCATTCCCTAAACTACACCAAAAGGAAAAAAAGAAAAAAATGCTTATTCTAGTGTGTTTGGATGGTGGGGTTTGATGAAAAATGGTTGGAATCAATTTTCTCTTGTTTGGTTAAGTTTTTAGATGAGATTTTGTCAGATTTCATAGAAAAATTTAGAAAAAAAAAACGATGGGAAAATGAATCCCACCATTTGGTGAGGAAGTGAAATACTCCCTCACAATAAAAAAAAGTAAAATAAAATTAATTCACAATTTCTCATCAAAACCCATGTGTATCCAAACATAAGAAATTCATATTCCAATCTATAACTTTCTCATCATTTCTCTTCTCTCCTTTTCTCATATACTCCTTATTATTTTCCTTTCTTTTCTCGCAAAATCTCAATTGCCATACTGGCCTGTTTAATGTGACACCGCCGACATTTTAATTTGAAGGATTGTTGCACGTGGAAAGAATTGGATGCAGAAACAAACCAAACGAAATACAAGTGAACGTTATCAAAGCAGATTCTCCTTTTGTTTCTCCCAAAGAAAACCTTCACGAACCTTCTTGAGATGAAGTTAGAAATCAATTTTGAAGGCCCATGACATGAATTGTGATAGCTTTAGCCATCAATATCATCATGCATGGTCACATAGAAAGATTTACCATTAAATCGAAACACTATTTTGACTTGTTAAGCTATTTTTAATAATGCTGCGAGCCTACTAAGACCAGTGTTTTCTGGCTGACTTTTCCAAGTCCTTTAGAGCCAGGAAACTGATTGGGAATTTGGCGGAAATACATTATTAACAGATTGGATTGGCCTTGTCGAGTCGAACTACACCACACAAGATTGGTGTAGCTTGCCCGATCATACGGGGCACTACCACACAAATTTTGCCTTTTTCGAACAATCGTATTAGAAACAAACATCTCTCATTAATCTAAAATAAAAGGGGAATTTGCCCACTTGCATGCAACTATAAGTAACATGTTACGTTCTCAAGACATGAATCATGAATGGATAAATCACAGAAGAGGAAACTGGGTTCACAGATATCATATCGTGTAACTAAAAATATCATCATATAGACATTGTCAAATAAGCTGGTAAAACCCCAGTTGATGAAAAAGTCTCTGTCAAGTATTTCAAAGCATTCATTAGCCAAGTATTTCAAAGCCAAATGGGTCCCTTGTAATAGAAGGCAAATAGAAGGCTATGAAAATGATGTTTTGGGATGTCAATTGGGCATGTGAGTTTTACTAAGATATTAGCAAGCGCAGCCCCCAGAAGAATTAGCAATGAACAACAACCAGGATTAGCTTGTTTTGTTTAATTCTATCACCAGGAAAACACAAAGAGTCGAGTAAGGGTAAAAGAGAGAGACAACCCACCTATAAAGTGGAAAAATACCCATTTCAGAATACAGTAACTAATAACAATCATAAGGTCTCACACTATCAAGATCACAAGCATCATTGAGCTAATTCAATATTTCAGACAATACAAGGAACAAAAACTAGAAATAAATAAAAAAAACTAATGGTCTCAAGGAGCAACTTTCATAGAATGCCACATAAATTATACTAAATATTTGAAACGTAAACTTGGGCAACAAATTCAAAAAGAATAGTATCAGAGTAGGGAGAAGAGTAACAACACCAGGGCAATTGAAGCGCAAAGCCCGCTCCTATTTGCACAGCTGCTCGACTGCGGTTACAATCTGGGCTGGTTGCACAACGGTCACTTCTTCCAAAGTCCCGGCATATGGAGTTGGCACATCTTGTGAAGACAAACACACAATAGGGGCATCCAAATAATCATGGAAGTTTTCATTTATGGCTGCAGTTAAACTGGCCCCAATACCTCCGGTCCTCATGCACTCTTCCACAATCAGCACTTTGTGGGTTTTCTTCACTGAGTTCCCGATAGTGTAGAGATCAAAAGGTTTTAGTGACCTAATGTCAATAACTTCAGGATCATAGCCCTTGTTAATTAGAGTCTTTGCAGCCTGCATTACATGATACCGCATCCTAGAATAGGTCAAGATGGTGATGTGCTCCCCGGGTCTAACCATCTCGGCTTCTTCCAGTGAAAGTACATATTCTTCATCTGGGATTCTCTCTTTAAGGTTATACAGCAAAACATGCTCAAAGAGAATAACAGGGTTTTCACTTCTGATTGCAGCTTTCATTAGTCCCTTAGCATTGTAAGGAGTAGAGCAGGCTACCATTTGGATACCAGGAATGGACTGGAAGTAAGACTCTAGACGTTGAGAGTGTTCTGCACCAAGTTGCCTACCGACACCACCGGGCCCTCGAATGACCACTGGTATGGTGAACTGACCACCTGATGTGTAGTGGAGCATACCACAGTTGTTTGAGATTTGGTTGAATGCTAACAGAAGGAAACCCATGTTCATTCCCTCAATGACTGGCCTAAGGCCAGTCATGGCAGCTCCAATGCCCATGCCAGTGAAGGAGTTCTCAGCAATTGGTGTGTCCAGAACCCTCAGATCTCCAAATTTGTCTGCCAGTCCTTTGGTAACCTTATAGGAACCACCATAGTGGCCCACATCTTCACCCATGACGCACACATTGGAATCCCTTTGCATTTCCTCATCCAGACCTTCACGTAGAGCCTCAAAGAGTAAGACTTCGTGCCTGAAATATATAATTGGAGGTTAGTTCTATAGGTTAATTTTAAACAGGGCCATTGTTTTTCCAGAAATTAGCGTATTCACAGAAGCAGTAAAGAGGAAATCCGCAACCAATTAGCATTTATTAGAGGATATAACGTAACATAGAAGACAGTATGCAACCAAATTTGAAAGTTTGATTTCTGCCAAACAAAACTCATACGCTTAGTACAGCGAAAAAAAGAGCTTAAGACAGCATTAAGAATTTGCTAGGTCATGGGTTTACATACATATGTGGAGCCACGGCAGCCTAACTCGAGATTTCAGAGAGCAAGCAAGTAAGAAGAGAGCATCACTTGTCAAGTGTAACAATTGAAAGCAGAATTATTCTACTTGAAGAGTCTTAATAATGTAGAATAAATTAGCAAACAACTCAGACTATTTGTATTTTTTTTCTCCTCTGAAATATATTGGAGCATGAGTGGATGAGCCCATTATACATTACTACATCCTGCCTATTTAGTACTCAGCAATAGCCAGCAAAAAAGAAGATAAAACTTTAAGCAGTCTGGAAACTCACACTAATACTCCAAGTTTACAGCCATATAGGAATTTAGTGCTATTTACCTTTAATGACCCAAGTAAAGATATATTATCTTGCATAAAATGATTTAAGAGACGTGAAGTGTGGTAAGTTAGACAATACCACCCAAGTCAAGAATGACCTAACTTTTTTGGGTCTCACTGACTAATAAGAGGCTCTTTGCACAGGTCTCATGCCCACTATACATTCCAGCACCACACAGTCTCATTCAGTCATTCTACACAATGTAAGATTGTGGAAAATCCACAGCCTGCCTCTCCAAACAAGCTCATATCTGGTCCTAATTAAGCTAAGTTAGCATGAAACATGCATTAGTCTCCACAAACTTTTTATTCCAGTACATTATAGTAGATTTCCAAATAGAAGGAACAGTGCCTAGTACTCACCTAAACTACACTTGATCCCTTATGCTCTTTTATGGTTGTATAAGAATCCTTATGAAGTTGAGGTGTACATATTCTCAATGGTTAATAAATCATTGTTCATTTTCCAGCCACAGTACTTATGAACATAGCCTTTTTTCTAGCAAAAAAACATGCAAATACATAAGAAAACAGTGGAACTTATTTGAAGGACAGTTATCTTAAGTCAGACAGGTCATGAGAAAAATATGTGCTAGGCCTAAAGTGCTGGATCCACTAACTCACATTAAGTGCTGGATCCACTCACACACATTCTAGAGACTAGGTATTAGCTGGGAATCTGAGACTAACAACAGAACTCTTGCGTTGCATTTTATGATGCACATCATACAAACGCTTTTATCCCAAAAATGATGATGTCAACAAGTAAATCACTTCAGCAGTAAAAAGCACAAGGTAATAAAGTAGGTAGTATCCAGCTACACTAAAACCACTCATAAACTATTAGCTTCTCTGAGCGATGATAGAAAAGGATGAATATCTGAAGCTGATATATAAGCAGCACATGGTAGCTTTCTATGTGAAGGTCTGGATGATATAGGCTTGGCATTATCCGAGAGCCTGAGACTAACAATGGAAGCATATATTAAGCTTTGATATATTGAGGTTTTGACTTCAATATGAAATATTCTTGTGAAGGAACATTTTTCTTGCAAATTTGTCATAGATCACCAAAAATAATGAGCATACGTCAACCATGAAATCAAATGAAAAACTATTAAAGTGATCTCATGAACAACTAAGAAGTAGATTTTGTCCTGCCCAAATCAGTTATCTGTTTCTAAACTAAGCCTCAGCTCTAAAATGAATGCAGAAGCTCCAGCCCAGTTATCAATCAAGCACATTGGAAGAGTCCCAAAAGACATCAGGCATTTACTTTTGGTTTCTCTACTTTTAAGGAACTGAGATCCTTGACCTTTTCTTCATCAGATGATGTCCATCAAAAAGCTCAAATTTGTGATGCATTCATCATTACAACTACAATTAAACAGAGCACTCACAGTCACAATGTTAGATGCTATTTCAAATTCACAGAAGCAGTAGAATTTCCACTAGTAGCCCCATTATTAGACTCAACTTAAGCATTTCAGAGCATAGAGTTAAAGTGATGATCCATAAACCATTAATCTAATCCCCGGATTAGAGATAAAGGAAACCTATAAAGATAGTCCACAAGTGAAACGTAACATACCCAGTCTTAGTTGCTGCAGAAGCATCAGCCTTGCTCTGCATTATTAACAAATAGTTTGCTGAATTAGTAAAGTAACCACTAGTAGCTGAATTAACTTCATAATGCATGTAAGGTTTGTAGAAAATTTGCTCAATGCCAAACCACTCCATCAAAAATTACACAAACGAGATAATAGGACAGATCACTCACTGCAACAGCACTAGTCACAAGACGATCAACTCTTCGAACGGCCAGCTTAGAGCTACCACCAACATTGAGATGGGATCTAACCAACAAACTCCCACTTTTGCCTGTCGACACAAAATCACAATGAACAACACGCTCAAGAGCATCAGCAACCCACAAATAACCAAAACCCAGAGCACAATTTGCAATAACCTAAACACTTGGAGAGCGAATCAAAATCCAAACCACAGATTGCGCTTAAGTGAATCAATTCTAGCACCCATAGTACAGTAAAAGAGGTATAACTAAACAATCGAATCCAGAACATAGTCAGACCTGCAAAGGATTTGGGAGCAACGGCATGGAGGCGCTTGGAATCGAAATGGGTAGGTGTGGATAGGGAAGTAGCAGCTCCCAGAGAACGGAAAGCAGTCGCCATTGAATTGGAAGATAGATTGGAGTGGATTGAGCAGATCTAGCGAAATGCCTCAAAGAAGAAGGTGGGGGTGTTGGAGGGGAAAAGCGTGAGAGAAATTTTGTCGATTTATGGTAGTGGGTCGGGGGGGGATTTGGAGAAATAGAGGGAGGCGGAGAAACTGAGGAGTGGGAGGAGAGAAGAAGGCTGTAAACCACACAATGTTCAATTTTTTTTGGATCTCCTTCGTTCGTATCGCCAACAAGGGCCAGCGCGGAAATTGATAGCGGTCACTTGTGCAGTTAGTTGTTGATCCGTTTTTGTTTAGATCGGACCAAGGATGACAAGTGCCAATGACGTCAAATCGTTACCATTAGGATCAATTTTGTTTTTCATCTAAAGAAAGAAGTTGCCAATTCTCACATGGTTAGAGGATGGGCGATCAAATCCGTGATCATGAGATGTCGTGTTCGAACCCTCTTATCCAATTATAATGATCTAAGTATTATTTTTAGAGAAATTTGTACTAAACCATCCGTTAAATAGGCGAATTTACACTTAACCACCCGTTATACAAAAATTTGTTTTAAACCACCCCAAACTCTCATTCCGTTAACAGATAGCCACCTATGAGCAGTTTCCGTTAAAAAATCCGTTAAATCCCATGAAATGACCATTTTGCCCTCAAAAATTTTGCCATCTTCTTCCCACCGTTGCACATCACCATTGTCATCGGAGTCGGGGCGTGGGTTACGGGAGTCAGTTTGGGCGGCGGTCTTGGGCGGCCGAGGAGGCAGATCTAAAACACGCTGAAGGGCTAGCGAGCGAGGGTGTCGGCCGACAGATCTGGGCTGGCGAGGGTGAGTGCGGGCGGAGCCGAGTGGGTCTCGGTGGTCGGGGTCTCGCAGTGGCCAGAGCGGGGTCGGGTTTTGTTCGGCCAGGCCGAACTGGACTCAAAGAAGGAAAGTGGGGCCAAGCGAGGTTGTGCGGCCAGGCGGAAGTTGTGCGGCCAGGCGGAAGTCGGGGCTAAAGAGAAGGAGGCCGGCGGGCGGGAAGCCAGAGAAGCAAGAGGGTGGCGGCGGATTGGAGAGGGGATAGGCAAGGGTTAAGCAAAGGGTCCGAGTGAGGTCGCCGACAGGGTGTTGGTTGCCGTGGGTTGTGGTGGCCGACGAAAAGCCTCGGATATCTGGTAGCAGGGAAGAAGACGAAAAAAAATTGGTAAAGAAAGAATGGGGAGTGGGGCCCACATGTAAAGAAATTGGAAAATGGGGGGTGGGGCCCACATGTAAAGAAGGAGGAGTAGCCGAGTGGGTATAACGTGTGAGCGGGGTCAATGGTCAAGTTGGTCAAAAAATTGACCTTGGATTAATTAAAAAGGGATGGATAGTTGAGGGCAAATTTGTCAAAACATAAGATTTAACGGATTTTTTGACGGAAAAAGCCAATGGGTGGCTATTTGTTAACGGAATTGAAGTTTTGGGTGGTTTAAAACAAATTTTTGTATAACGGGTGGTTAAGTGTAAATTCGCCTATTTAACGGGTGGTTTAGTGCAAATTTCTCTTATTTTTATACACCGGAAATTTTAAGGAAAAACACTTTGACACTGTGAAAAATCTAAATGTCCTTTAAGCGTTTTCTCACTTTTCTGTTTGGCAGTTGTTGATATCAAAAACTTTAATTTATGTTACCTAATGTGCCACCAGAAAAATATGAGCCGTTCAAATTCGTTTGTGAAGGTTAAAGAATAATGTTCACAACAATTTGGTACGACATTTTAATTATTTTAGCTCATTTGATCTATTTTATGAGCACTTTTGGCATTGATAGATATTGTAGTTTGTTTTGAGTTGCATCCTCATTTTTTTTATTTTTTTATTTTTTTTTTTTGAACCGGTGAAGATTAGGATCTCGCCTTAGGGCGGGATTCCTAGGGCATCCTTTCGGATGAGAGCAAAAAGCTCGTGATGATTCCAAATAGTTTCCCATGAGAGACTGTGGCCCAAGAAAGCAATTTTATCGGCCACAGAATTGCACTGCCTACTCCCATGAAATATGCGGACTGACTCGAAACCCCTGAAAGAAACAAGGATGTCTGTAATAATTCTTTCAATTTCCCATGGGCAACGATTCTGTCCTATTATAGCTTTGATAACTGTCATGTTGTCTCCCTCCACCTCAAGTTTTGTAATGCCCAATTGCTTGGCCTTCCTTACACCATCCCATAGTGCCATTGCTTCCGCTAGTAACACCGACACTTTCCCGTATACTCTAGATGTTCCGTTAATTGGTTTTCCAAATGCATCCCTTATAATCGAGCCTCCTGAGGCATTTCCATTGCTAAGCTTGGATCCATCAAAGTTCAATTTTACATATCCCTGAGCTGGTTTCTTCCATTTATCCACTTTATTCTGAGACCGACCTTTTGATTTACTACTGTTGCTCACATCTATTTCTTCATCCTCATTCCATTGTTTTGCTTGTCTCTATTGTGCCAGTTGGTTCCGGATGTATAGGCTAAGGTCTTGTATGGGGACATTTGTTGTTTGCTGGAAAAGTATCTTATTTCTTTGGGCCTACAATATCCCAATATTTCTTGTAGAATTCTGCTGTCATGCCATCCGGTCCAGGAGATTTATCTGAGCCAATTCGGAGAACACTGTTTTTGATTTCTTCATTCGTTACTGGTCTAGTCAGACTTCTGTTGTCTTCGTCTGTTATTTCTTTGTCAATAAGTGTCATATACTCCTCTAGGGTTGATGTGTTTATCTGTTGCTTCTTATACCGCTTAAAGAAATCATTTCTGATTTCGCGACAAATGTTTTCCTCGCCTACTATTTGGGTGCCGTCACCTAGAGTGATTGTCTTGATAGTTTTATGGTTTCGCCTCCCCGATGCTATTTTGTGGAAATATCCCGAGTTCGAATCACCCAATTTTACATGTTTTGTTTTTACCCTTTGCTTCCAATACATTCTATGGAACTGAAGAATGCATTCCTTCTTTCGTAGGAACCGGATTTGCTTCTGGACAAGTGCTGGTTGTGGGGATTCAATAATCTTTTGTTGTAGATCCAAGAGAGTGTCCTCAATCTCTCGTAGTTGCATCCTCATTTGTACAGTCAATGGGGTACGTCCTTCGGGAATAACAATAAAACTTTCTACTAATCTCTTTTTGATCGGTATGTAATTACGAAAGATCTTTCATAAGAAGTTTTTTTGTGGTGGGATAGTCAATTTTCATATCCGTTTGAGGTCAATAGAGTTTCCTCATTTGCTTTGAAGAATGAGTTGAATATGAGTCATTTGTATTAGGTCTCCAGTATAGCCTATGTAGATTTTAATTTATAGGTGTAGGCTTTGTCCTCATTTGCTTTGAAGAATGAGTTGAATATGAGTCATTTGTATTATGTGCGCTTGACACATCACTTCAGCCGGTTAGGCTTTGTCCTATTTTCTTAGAATTGGTTAGTAATCAATCTTCATTCATAGTAGATGTTTTAGGCGAGTCAATTAATATTTGTAACTACCTTAATCCTTACCTTATCAAAAAAAAGTATTGTTTCAAGGCTCACGACTTGATAGAGTTTAATTTAGTTGCAAGAATGTCATTTAAGAGACATTTGGAAAAAGGTTCCTCCAAATAAATGTTTTGTGGTTGGACCGTAGGGTGCAAAGGCAAATCCAACTATCCTCGTAAGTAGATTGTGCGGTTGTCACCAACATATAAATAAATCCTTGGATTGATGTTTTCTAGGACGGTTATTCTCACTCCCTCTATTTTGTAACTATAAAAATAAGTTCTCATAACATCAATTTTTGTTATTGGACTACTACTAAAAAATCAACACAAAGATACCATCCCTCCTTCTTCGATCAAAGAAAGAAAGTCACATAATCATCCACTACAAGATGGATAATTTGGACCAAAACTACGCACATCCACTCCTTTCACATCGTTTGACAAAATGGATTGGATACTCTCTACGAGATCTAATAACGCCAAGGCTTTTTGCACACTCTTTTTTGGCTTTTTGCACCACGCCATTGAAAGACGTCGTCATTTTAAAGGCGTCCAATTATTATATTAATTAAATTATGGGAAAACAAAACTCGAAAAACTTCCTGCCGTCACCGGACGCCGCCGGAAGGCGTCGCGGCCTTGCGGGACGCCGATGAACGGCGTCATGGTACGCCGGTGGTCGGCGTCGTGGGTCGCCTTTGAACGGCGTGGCACCACCATCCATCTCACCGCACGGGAAGGCGCCTTGCCAGTCGGAGGTGCGGTCGCCGGTCGCTGTCGCTATCACGATTGCCGGTCGTTGTCCGCGTTCAGTGTCCTTTGTTGGATTTTGATTGCGTTAGAGCTTTGTTTCTGTTCCATTCAATCAAACTTGATCATTCACTCGCAATGAAACTGGTGCCTGTATATTACTTTGTGTTGTCGATTACATGTGCAATTGTTGTTACTTTTGGCTCCTTGTATATGGAAAAAGTTGCATTCCTAACCATGTTCTAGTATTATTCTCAGACCATACTCCTTGTTTCTAAAATTATCATCTACGGCCACCTGACCAACATCAGTATTGTTCTCAGACCGTCACAGATCGCCGGCCCTAAACTGGTGTCGGACCGGTCGCCTCACCAGTCGGAGGTGCGCCCGCCGTATATCGTTTGTCGTGGAATTGGTTTGTCGTGGGCTGGTTTGTGACGGCGCAAGTGGGGAATCGCTAGGGTTTTATACCCCCGGTTGCGTACGCCTTTCAACGGCGCTCAATGACGCCTTTCAACGGCGCCCAACCACGCCCTTGGACGGCGTCCTATGACGACGGTAAATTTTTCCGACTTAAAATTTAGTATTATTTTATTTGACGCCTTTAAACGGTGTCGCCTTTAAACAACATGGTGCAAAAAGTCAAAAACCCTATGTGCAAAAAGTCCTAGCCAAAAATAAATGCATTACAAATGGAAATCATGAGTTACATCAAACATTGTGATCTGTATTAGTCAAGATAGATTAGATTAGTCAAGATAGATTAGATAAACTGATTTGTGTCTTTTCTATATCTTATACAGAAACTCTATCTTCTAGGAAAGATAGTTATCTTGGAGAGCAAGGAGTATATGCTCTATATATGTAATGCCTCTGTTATGAAATTTAATAACACAGTCTTGTCAAATCTTTCATGGTATCTAGAGCCTAGGTTTCTCTCAAATTTTTTTCGGTCCTCTTCTCAAATCACCATGTCAACCACCAACACAAACACCATCCTTCTCAACAATGGAAAAACCGGTCAACTTCAATTCCCCACAATCTCTATCAAACTCAGTCGTGAAAATTACTTTGCGTGGCGGAGTGTGATCATCAAAACATTGGAAGCCTTCGAGGTTGATTCATATGTTACTGCGAAACCAGCCACCGTACCAAAAGCCAATGCTGATCCGGCAACTGTCAAAGCATATGCAGACTGGAAAAAGACAGATCGCCTTGTTCTCGTTTGGCTCCAATCAACCCTAACCGAGAAACTTGTTGCCTACTCTTCTCGTGCACAAACATCCTGATCTTTGGTTCATGTTCTCTTCCATGTTTAAATCCCAAACTAAGGCTCGTTTAATGCAGTTGAAAAGCCAACTTCAAAACCTCACAAAAGGTTCTCTTTCGATGATGGATTACATCGAAAAGAAACGATCTATTGTCGACTCTCTCGCTGAATGTGGTTATATGGTCAGCGACGATGACATTGTTGCTTGCATTGTCAATGGTCTTGATTCAAGTTATGGTCCTTTTCGCACATCTTTGAATGTTCGGGTCGAAGACGTCAATCCCGACGAACTAACAGGCTTACTTTTACAAGAAGAAGAAAAGCTTGATAGTGATTCTAAACACGTTGCCTCCACTATATCTTCACCAGCTTCTCCCTTGGTGTCCAATCCTCCTTCGGCAAACGCAGTATCCTCAGGCACTGATCGCTCGTCGTCAGGTCGTGGTCGTGGCCGACAATCTTATTCTGACCATGGACGTGGCCGTGGTTTTGGCAGAGGACGTGGTCGTGAATCTTACTCCTCTGATCAATCATCCTACAACAACTACAACAACTACAACAACAACAACAACTACAACAACAACTCTTATAGTTCCAACGCCTACAACAACAACTCATCATCATCTTCTTATAGCAATCGTCCTATTTGCCAAATATGTGACAGAATTGGCCATCTTGCAAAGAACTGTTGGAACAGATTCGATACCTCCTTCAATCCTCCAACGGGTCCCAGTCCTAGCAAGCAAGCAAATCAGATCAATCCTTCTTCTATCGAGGCTCCTTGGTACGTTGATTCGGGCGCCTCTCATCATGTCACTGGCAACATGAAGAACCTCTCAATTCACTCCGAGTACGACGGTATTGATCATCTTGCTCTTGGTGACGGTAAACCGATTCGTATTAGTCATACAGGATCTACTATTCTTGGCTCTTCAAAATTAAAATTAAACAATGTGCTTGTTGCTCCTGATATTTCCAAAAGTTTATTGAGTGCTTCTGCTCTTACCAAGGACAATAATGTGCTAATTGAACTTCATCCTACTTGTTGTTTTGTGAAGGATCCGCAGGGGCGCACAATCCTGAAGGGCATCGTTGAGAATGGACTTTACCGCTTACCAACACAACCATCTCCCACAGCCCACCATGTCACCCTACAAGATTGGCATCGCCGTCTTGCTCATCCTAACTATACTATTTTAAAGCAATTAGTTTCAATTTTTAGCCTTCCTGTTTCAAATAGAAGTTTGTCTACCGTTTGTGAACCATGCCAATTTGGCAAAAGTCGTCGTTTACCCATAAATCATACTCATACTCTTAGTCCTTCACCTTTTGATCTTATTTATGCTGATGTATGGGGTCCTTCATCCACTTTATCTCTTTGTGGAAACAAATACTTTGTTCAATTTGTTGATGATCATTCTAAATTTTGTTGGGTTTATTTTTTATCTCACAAATCTCAAGTTCTTGCCACCTTTACCCTATTTCACAAGATGATACAAACCCAATTCAATAAAAACATCAAAAGTCTACAAACAGATGGGGGTGGCGAGTTCATAGCCTTGACCAAATACCTAGATGAACATGGGATTATCCATCGCATGTCCTCTCCTCACACACCATCTCAAAACGGTGGAGTTGAACGACGTCATCGTATTGTCCAAGAAAAAGGTCTTACCCTCCTAGCTCAAGCATCCTTACCCTTTACCTATTGGGAACATGCTTTTCACACGGCTGTCTACATATCCAATCGCACCATAACTCCTCTCCTTCACAATACCTCGCCCTACCACCGTCTCTACAACAAAGCACCGGATTACCATCGACTTCGCGTCTTTGGTTGCTTATGTTACCCTTATCTTCGGCCATACAACTCCACAAAATTATCCTACCGCTCCCTTCCTTGTATATTTGTGGGTTACACATCCAAATACAAAGCTTATATGTGCCTTCACCTTCCAACCGGTCGCACTTATATTACTCCCCATGTGATCTTTGATGAGCAAACCTTCCCGCATTCAAATCTATCCAACTCACTTCCTATACCACCTCCCACCCACGCTCCCACTTTATCCACCAAATTGCTGGAAACGGTGGCCCATCAAAATTCCCCTTCCCATTCAAACCCTAGTTCTCAATCTCCCACCCTTGCAAACGTACCTCTAGAAACCCAAATCCCACCACAACAGAACAATCCCGTTTCCGCAGCCACTACAGAATCCAGCCCTACCATCCCCGCACCCAACTCTTCTCCTCAAAGTCCAAACTCCTCGTCCTCGATGGAAGCCGATGCGCCTCCGGTCCCCAAACAATCCTACCGACGCCTCCTACTTACGTCCATCGGACGTCTCTAGTCACTCCATGGTTACTAGGGCTCGCACTGGTACTCTCAAACCACGGGCTCTACACACGTCAAAACACACAACACCGCCCCCGGCATCAATCGTGGAAAGAGAGCCGACTATGTTTCACACCGCCAACAAATCTCTTATGTGGAAACAAGCTATGCGTACAGAATACAGTGCTGTCACAAAGAACAATACCTGGCATCTTGTACCTCGTCCCTCTCATGCCAACGTCGTCGGAAACAAGTGGGTATATCGCATCAAGAGGAAAGCCGATGGCTCGGTCGAACGCTACAAAGCCCGACTCGTTGCCAAAGGATTTCACCAAGAAGAAGGGGTCGATTTCTTTGGCACGTTCAGTCCAGTCGTCAAACCCACGACCATTCGCCTTATCTTGTCCATCGCAATCTCCAAAGGTTGGTGTCTCCGACAACTCGACATCAACAATGCATTCCTCAATGGTGATCTTCAAGAGACGGTTTACATGGAGCAACCACGCGGGTTCGTCCACCCGTCCTTTCCTCATCACGTGTGCAGGCTGAATAAAGTTATCTATGGTCTCAAACAGGCGCCACGAGCATGGTTCAATAAGCTAAAACAGTTTCTTCTCCGTCAAGGTTTCTATGGCTGTCACTCGGACACCTTGTTATTTGTGCGGTGTACTGCTTCATCCATCACCTACTTGCTCGTCTACGTTGACGACATCATCCTAACCGGGTCAGATTCTAGCTTCATTCGTCAGTTCATACACACTCTTGATCAAGCCTTCTCCCTCAAAGATCTTGGACGGCTCACATATTTCTTGGGAATCGAGGTAACATATCCATCAACCACCTCTATCCATCTATCTCAATACAAGTACCTTAGAGATCTACTCGAAGAATGTGATATGCTTGAGGCAAAGTCCATTTCATCACCGGCTGATCCTAGTTCCTCTCGGCACTCCATGCTACCCGACAATCCTTTTGACAATCCTACAGCATATAGGCGAGTGGTTGGCAGTCTCCAGTACGCCACCATTACTCGTCCCGAGCTAAGCTTTGCCGTTAACCGAGCTTGCCAACATATGCACCGACCATTGCAGTCCCACTGGCGCGACGTCAAACGGATCTTGAGATATTTAAAAGGCACTCTAGACCTCGGTCTAGTCATTAAAGCATCTGACTCGTCTCGAATCATTGCCTATTCCGACTCAGGTTGGGCATCCGATCCTGTCGACCTACGTTCACAACACGGGTTTGCAATTTACTACGGTGGCAATCTCATTAGTTGGTCCAGTCGAAAATAAAAAGTGGTAGCTTGATCAAGCACCGAAGCTGAGTATCGTGCCCTTTCCTTCACCACTGTCGAGCTAGTCTGGTTGATGCAACTTCTGCATGAAATTCGAATGCCTCTAAAAGAAGTCCCTGTGCTGCTTTGTGACAACCTCTCAGCTACGTTTCTTGCAAACAAATCCAGCCATCACCAACAAATCCAAACATATTCAACTAGACTTTCATTTTGTGCGAGAGAAGGTCGACTCAAAAGAACTTGTCGTTCGTCATGTTTCTGCAACCGATCAAATTGCCGACATCTTCACCAAAGCTCTTACGGGACATGCGTTCACTTCAGTCCGTTCCAAGCTGTTGGTCGTATCTCGACCATCATCTTGCGGGGGGGTATTAGTCAAGATAGATTAGATAGTCAAGATAGATTAGATAAACTGATTTGTGTCTTTTCTATATCTCATACAGAAACTCTATCTTCTAGGAAAGATAGTTATCTTGGAGAGCAAGGAGTATATGCTCTATATATGTAATGCCTCTGTTATGAAATTTAATAACACATACTTGTCAAATCTTTCAATCTGCTCCTCCATTAGCTTCCTTTTTCGGATGATCCAATTCTTAATGAAAAATCCCTAATACTAACTTAGGATGCTCACGAGCGGGTGTGATGGTTTGACTAGTGACTTAATCCACTCAAGGACTCATTGTGAGTCAATCTCCAAGCAGACTCTATGATATCCTCGATCCCATCCATTTACAAACCCAAATGGACCCCCATAGCTTAGTCACAATCATCAAGCCCTTACCAAGATCGTAAATCCAGATATTAAAAAAAAAAAAACCAAGATCGTAAATGAATCCAGCCGTTAGAAATCATGGTCATGCAAGTCTTCACAAGTAGATGCTCCCAATTCCATTAACTTTGTGAATGAATCTATGATGAGGACGACATTATTGACTTTGTGAAATCGAATAGAACCTCATGGGCAACAATTAAGACAAGAATGCATCATTGTTATATTTTTAACTCTTTTTAGGGTAAAAGGAAGCTCTTTACTACTTCAAGTACCATAAACACACGAAACAACACAACTCAACTCAAACAAATCGTTGAGATCATGAACATGATTGTGGTGGACACATAGCTAGGTTGCACGATTATGAAAGACAAAGTAAACAAAGAAACTTTCACCAACTCGTTGTAAAGACACGGTAATAGGCTTTCAAATGAAACATCCCCACCACCTCCTGTTTTGGGCGAATTAACCGTGTAAACACGTTACTTCGCTACAAAGAGGGATTCCTAGTCACAAAGTCGTCACGACGCGTTAGAGACGATGAACAGAAAATATTAGCAGAAATTATATATAGAGAAAACGAAAAAATGGCGAGAATTGTGTAGTTCGTGTTGATCTTCTCAGATGTTGTTCTTGGTTACAGTAGCTCGATTTTGAGTACAATAAGTTTCCGAAAATTGCGATTTGATGAGAATGAGTATGGAAAGAATTGCTTGTGAGATCGTGAATGAGGAGTGTTGTTCGAGAGATTGTGAGAGTAGTCCGAATGTCCTTATTTGGAGCCTCATCCTTCCTTTTATATTGAGGCCTTCCTTCTCGATTGAGCCGTTGAAGAACGCCTAGCAAATCCCGGAAATATCGCACTTGCAATTACTATTCGGCGTTAGAAGATCTCCTCCATGCTACAGTCAACGCCCGCTTTCAATGTGAAGGCGAAAATCACGGGCCTGGCTTTGCTTACCGTTGGTACTAACATTCATGGGCTTGTGCGTTCAATGCTTGTGGGCTTGAGATTTGGACGGCCCAACAATACCCCCTCAAAAAGCCCAGGAAACTCCCGCGAGCGGTTTCCTTAGGGTTTTTGAATTTCGAATTTGTTTTGCGAAGTTGTAGCGTGATGGCGTCACGTGCCATCAATCTCTATTTAAGAAGCGTGATGATGGCTTGCAGTCTCAATTAATCCGCTTTCTTTCAAGGTACGATCTTTTCCTCTTCTTCTTCTCTCTGTTTTTTGAAATTTCTCCAATGGCTTCTTCTTGCAAAGTAACCGCTTCGCCCCCCTCTTTTTCTCCTTTAAAACTTCTTACCGGCGTTTATCAGAGGAATTCTTCCTCTGAAGCCCCTTGGGAGTTTGCCGCCTCCGTAGGCTTTCCTCCCAGCGCCGAGGTTTTGTTGCCTTCTGACGGGATTTTTGCTGACTCACATGCAAAGGATTGGGTATGTTTTCATGAATACCCTTTCCGCATTGGCCACCGTTTTCCTTTTTCCCCTCTCGTAAACGACTTTCTAAACAAGCTTGGCGTCTCCCCGGGACAACTCCTTCCCCAAGTGTGGAGAATCTTGCTCTCTGTAGAGCGTCTGTGTTTCAAACAGGGCATTGCTTTTCAAAGCGAGGATTTCTTTGTGAACTATCGCGTTTCCAAGGGTGGTCCGGGGCAGATCACGCTCAAGACTCTGCGCACAAAATCTGATTTTGTTTTTAACATCTCGAAATCCGACCGGGGTTGGGCGGATAAGTTCTTTTTTGTGAAGATCTCATCTCTTAAGGGCGACACGTCCTCCTTGCGAAGTCGTTGGAGACCCATAGGTAGTGTTTTTCCCTCCTTTTGTTTTTGCTAGTTCAAATCCTAACTCATCTTTCGTTCTTCTTTGCAGAAGAAATCGCCTCACCGCTTCCGCGCAAGGGCTCTATTGGGATTGTTTCCCAGATTGAAGCAGTTCCTATTGCCGACAGGTCTTACCCGGAGTTGGGTCCCTCTTCCTCGACAGAATCCGACGAGATTGAGATGTCAAGTAGGTGTTCCAGTATTTGCATGTCTTTTTCTTTTTATATTTTTTATATCAGCGTGTTTGTATAACGCGTTTATGTCTTTATGTCGTAGGTTCTAGAGCTACGTGTTCCACGGCTTCGCTTACCACCGCTGAGCGCCTGGAGGCGCGAAAGAAGAGAAAGGCCGAGACCACTTCCAGCGCAGACACCGAAACTGCTATCTCGCTCCCCCCTAAGGCTCCAGAGATCAAGAAGTCTGCTGTGTTCAAGAAGGATTCGGGCGTTAAGATGACCGACCTTCCTAGGACCATGATGTCGCCGGATATGGATCCCGTAAAATGCCTTCATTCCTTGGCCCCTCTGAAAGTTGACTGCTTTTCTGGGCGTCCGCACCCCCAGCCTTCCTATTCTGAATTGTTTGGCGAAATCGTCGCCGCTCAGTGGCAGGTATGAAAAACATACTTTTCGCGTGTTACCTGTTTTTTCTTTTGTTCTGAATTGTAATATGTTGATGTACCTCCCCAGGGCCTTCAAGTCTCTTTTGCTGCTTTTGACAAGTTCAAGGATCTTCCTGACCAACTGTCTGTTTGCAACATAAATCTCCAAAATGAGAAGAACAAGTCTGCATTGTTGGCTGGGGAGAAGGCGTCACTGGAATCAAGGGTCGCCGAGTTGCAGGAGGAGTTGAAGATGGCTATGCAAGAGTCCCAGGTTTACCAGGAAGAACTTGAGAATGAGCAGAAGAAATCCGCTGCCCTGGCAAACGAGATCGAGGAGTCCGCCGACTTCTACTCCATCAAAGCTCGAGTGGAGACGATGGAGGAGCATTTCGCAGGGAAATCCGCTGGCTGGGACGTTGCAAAGGAAAGGGCGGAGTTCATGTTAATGTTTCCGGACGCGGCTAAAGCGATGAAGAACCCCTCTCCCATGGACGACATTGTAAAGGTGGCGCAAGAAGTGGCCCAGGTGGAAGCATCGGAGAAGGACTCCCTGAAGGCTTCTGAAGTTTAAATTTGTTTGTGTTTTAAAGACTTCTCATTCTACCCCCAATGTGTTGGGGCTTTTGAACTTGTTTTACCCCTTATGTATTTTGGGGTTGGTTTGTAAAAACTTAAGTATCCTGGCCGCTAGCTTAGGGCCGTTTGACTGCTTGCCCCGTGCTTTTTGGGGCTTATTTTACTACTTATTATGCATACTTGTCTTTGTTTTGTCTGCTTTTGTTTTGCAGGTTAAGAGTCAAGATGAAGGCGTAAGAGCCCAGTAGGCGACTTAGCTTAGTGTAGAGATCTCAGTGAAATTTGTATAGCGCTAAATGTACAAGATGCATTTTATGAGGGCGAAGATGTAAAGAAAAGTCGTAACTTGTATTAATAATGACTGATTGTACAAGTAAATGAATAAAGAGCTCTTTTGTATGAAAAAACTCTTGTTTGTCTCGTTCGCCTCGTGCATTTGGTTTTCTTGACTAGTCAATTTGCGTGCACTTGTTGCCTGTTTGTAAGGCTTGGGCCTTTTGTCTTTGGCATGTAACGTCACAAGGCGTCCCTTGTTAGTTTTTGTAGAACCGTGTATGTCAAGGCTTGTGTAAAGCCGTAATGTAATTGAGTTGAGTATCGCGTAAGAATGTAAAAGTAATGTTGTAAGTGTATACCTTGCTCAGAAAAGATAAAGCTTCAAGTTCATCGCGTTCCAGCTTCTGGGCACCGTTTTGCCATCATGCGACTCTAGCTCGTATGCACCTTGCCCTACGATTTTAGTGATCTGGTAGGGGCCTTCTCAATTTGCTCCAAGTTTGCCTGCATTTAGTTCCTGAGTGTTTTGAAAGACTTTTCTCAACATCCAATCTCCAACTTGGAATGCTCTAGAATTAACTCGTTTGTTGTAACTCCGTGCTACCCCCTGCTTGTATGCTGCTAATCGAATCGAGGCTTCGTCTCGTAACTCGTCCACCGTGTCGAGATGGTGTAGCAAGTTAGAGATGTTGGATTCTTCTGTAGTTAGACCATATCGAGCAGTGGGCAAAGATACCTCAACTGGTAACACAGCCTCGCACCCGTAGACTAAGGAGAAAGGCGTGTGCCCAGTTGCGGTCTTGGGTGTAGTGCGATCTGACCATAATATAAGTGGTAACTCGTCTGCCCACTTTCCCTTTGCATCTTTAAGTCGCTTCTTGAGATTGTTAAGAATAACCTTGTTACTTGCTTCCGCCTGACCATTAGCTTGTGGGTAGCGAGGCGTAGACATAACAAGTTGAATGTTGTATTGCTGGCAAAAGGCTTTGGTCTTGTCGCTGATGAATTGGGAGCCGTTGTCGCATACTATAGTGGATGGTATCCCGAACCTGCTTAAGATGTTTCCGCGGATAAACGAGATAACTTGAGTGTCCTTGACCTCCTTAAAGGCTTCGGCCTCGATCCACTTAGAGAAATAATCTGTCATGGCAAGTAGATAAACGCGCTGCCCTGAAGCTGGTGGGAGTTTCCCAACGATGTCCATCCCCCACTTCATGAATGGCCATGGTGAAGTAAGGGGATGAAGTAACTCTGAAGGTAAATGTGGAATTGGTCCATGACGCTGGCACGCGTCACACTTGCGAGCAAACTCTGCTGCATCTCTGTTCATGGTGGGCCAATAGTATCCCATCCTGCTTGCCTTCTTTGCTAGGTTCCGACCCCCTGTGTGGTTGCCACACTCGCCGTCATGTATGTCTCGTAACACCACCTGTACTTCGTTTTCTTGTACGCATCGTGCGTATATTCTTGACGACATCCACTTGAACAAAATGTTATCTTTAACCGTAAATGTGGAAGCTTTTACCTTAAGTCGTTTGGCTTCCTCCTTGTCTTCTGGCAGGACACCTTGCTGCAACCATTCCAGGTAAGGCGTTACCCAGGACGGGTTACTTTCTAAGCTGCTTATTGCTAACACGTCAGCTTCCTTGACTATTGATGGTGCATCGAGGTATACGAAGGGAATCTTGGTGTACTCTCGCGGGTCTATGGCGGATCCCAGATTAGCTAAGGCGTCAACCTGTGTATTGGCATCCCGAGGAACCTGCTTGATCTCGAAATGCTTGAAATCTTTCACAATTTCGCGCACCTTCTCGAGGTATGCTTTCATCTTTGAATCCCTGGCAACATATGAATCTGTTACTTGGTTCACGATGAGTAACGAATCACAGATTACCTCAATTTCCTGCACGTTAAGATCTCGGGCAACGAGTAAGCCTGCAATGAGCGCCTCGTATTCTGCTTCATTATTGGTAGCTTTGAACGTACATCGCACAGCCTGGGCTATCCTATCCCGCTGTGGTGACTTCAGGACTACCCCTAGACCGACACCAACTTGATTTGACGCGCCGTCGGTGTGCATCAGCCACTTGTTATTACTCGTTACGTTTAGCATTTCCTGTTCTTCTTCTTGTGAAGGGGTAGGGGTGAAGTCGACCACAAAATCTGCCAGGGCTTGCGATTTTATTGTTGTTCGAGGCTCATATGAGATGTCGTAGCCATTCAAATGAATTAGCCAACGCGTTAAGCGACCTGATAATTCTGGTTTGGACATGATACTCTTCATAGGATAGTTAGTTCTCACGATAATAGAATGACTTTCAAAGTATGGACGTAACTTAATGGAAGCCATTACCAAAGAAAGAACTAATTTTTCCGTAGGAGAATACCTGGTTTCCGCGTCAAGCAATGTTTTACTTACATAGTAAACTGGTAACTGGTTACCATCTTCCTCACGGATCAGAACGGCACTGACTGCAACTTCTGTAACGGCGAGGTAGACATACAATATTTCCCCTCGCTGTGGTTTAGACAGTACCTGCGGACTTGATAAATACTGTTTTAACTCTTCGAACGCCTTCTCATGCTCTTCCTTCCACTCGAACGACTTATTCTTTTTTAAGATGTCGTAGAATAGCTTGTTTCGATCTGATGAGCGGGATATGAATATGTTTAAGGCTGCTATTCTTCCTGTTAACTTCTGTACGTCTTTCACACATTTTGGTGATTCAAGTTCCATTATAGCTTTGACCTGTTCCGGGCTTGCCTCTATCCCCCTTTGGGTGACTATATACCCGAGGAATTTTCCTGAGGTGACGCCGAATGAGCACTTGGTTGGATTCAGCTTCATCTTGTACTCTCTCAAGATTTGAAAGGCGTCTCGTAGATGAGTGATGTGATCTTCCGCCTTTAACGACTTGACGAGCATGTCGTCGATGTAGACCTCCATTGTATCCCCCAGCTTTTCCTGAAACATCTTATTAACCAATCTCTGGTAAGTAGCACCTGCGTTTTTTAATCCGAATGGCATAACTTTATAACAATAAGTTCCTTGATTAGTTACGAACGCCGTTTTTCCCTGATCCTCAGGATTCATCATTATTTGGTGATAGCCACTAAACGCATCCATAAAAGTTAACAACTCGTGTCCTGCCGTCGCGTCCACCATTGCATCGATATGAGGCAATGGGAACAAGTCTTTAGGACACACTTTGTTTAAATCAGTAAAATCGACACAGACGCGCCACTTACCATTTTTCTTTTTGACCACTACCACGTTTGCTAACCACTCTAGGTATTTGACTTCTCTGATTTTTCCCGACTCAAGCAAGGATTTTACCTCATCGTTGATTACCTGATTTCGCTCAGGGGCGAACTTACGCCTTTTCTGTTTTACGGGCGGCATCTTTGGATTGACGTTCAAGGCATGAGTTATCACGCTTGGATCTATTCCAATCATATCTTCATTTCCCCAGGCGAAGCAATCTTTGTAAGACCGTAAAAACTCCACCAGCCCTTCTCGCAAAGTCGGCTCCAGATCTGCCCCGATCCAGACCTTTTTTGAAGGTTTGGATGGGTCGAGAGCTACGTCTTCTAGTTCGGGGGCTTCCGGCTTTACGTAGAAGGATGGAGTCTTACAGTCTTTTAATTGCTAATCGGAGATTTGCTTACTGGTTCCCGCCTTCGAGGAGGTGGAAGTTGTGGAAGTCGTCGCTCTCATCGTTACTGAGTAACATTCTCTTGCTAGTCTTTGCTCTCCTTGAATTTCTTGTATCCCCCAAGGAGATGGGAACTTCACGCATTGGTGATATGTCGACGGGATTGCTTTCATCCCGTGAATCCATGGCCTGCCCAAAATAACATTAAAGGGTGAGGGACAATCTAGCACTTGAAACTTTACTTGGTAGTTTACTCCCTGGGCGATAGTTGGAAGGGAGATTTCCCCGAGCGTGTTGCGCAATTCACCGCTGAACCCTACCAAAGTCGTGGACTTTTTGACTATGTCGTTAAGTCTGAGACCTAAGCTGTACAATGCATCCAACATAAGCAAGTTAGTGGAACTTCCATTATCAATCAAAACACGTTTAACAAGGAAATTTGCAATTGTCAAAGAAATTATTAAACAATCATGATGAACTTCCTCTTCTTCGACGTCGTCGAAGGTGATAGGCATGACGGCATGACTGGAACGCATGGGAGCTTTGGGATTTTCTCGTCTGGCTTTTCTTGCGATTCTTTTAGCCGCGGAATAGGTCACGCCACAAATGTCTGACCCCTCGGTAATAACGTTGATAACTCCTGCATGCTTGGGGGAGTCAGGTTTTCTGGCTCTTTCCTCATTCCGGGCCAGATGCTCTCTGCCGCACTCAGAGATTAGTTCTCTGAGGTAGCCTTTTCTTAACAAGTCGACGACTTCCTTCCTTAGCGCGATGCACTCCTCTGTTGTGTGACCGTGATCGAAATGAAAGTCGCACCACCTTGACTCATCTTTACGATGATGTGGTATGTCTTTCTTTCGTGGCCAATTGACAGAGTTTCCCATCGTGCTAAGGGTCCGGACTATCTCTGTGGCACTAACTCGGAAGTTGTGGTGAGACAACTCTGGAGGCAGTTGGGTGCCCTCACTTCTCTTGACGTATGACGTGTTAACGGTTGGCTTGTTGTGTGGGGAATAATGAGCGGCTGACGGGTAGGGGGCGTACCGAGCCTCCCGTTTTCCCGGCCGTCGATCATTCCGTTGAGGGCTTGCTCCCTTCTCAGCGTAGAGGTCGTCTTCTTCAAGACGGACATGAGCCAACGCCTTAACCTGCACTTCATCAAAGTTAGAGCAAGGGTATTTTGTTAGTTCACGGTATAATTCAGGATTTCGGGATGATATCCCTCGCCGAAAAACTTCCACCGCCGTGGTTGCGTCGCATCCTTCAATAGTCACTAGTTCCTCGTTGTATCGATTAAGGAACGCCTTTAACGATTCGCGCGGCTTTTGGACTAAACGATATAGTTCGCTAGACCGTTTCCTTGCATGGCGGCTGCTGGCGAACCTGATTCTGAACCTGTCAACCAACTCAGCAAAGGATGAGATACTTCCAAGTGGTAAATGAGAGTGCCAGTTTAGCGCGGGACCAGACAACGTGTTCCCGAACCATCGACAAATGACGATTTCTTTCATTTCAAAAGGGACAGTACTAATGCTCATAGCTTGCTTGAAAGCGGCTATATGCTGGTCGGGATCGGTAGTCCCTTCATATCTTTGAATTTCAGGAACATGATATTTTCTAAATATGTTAACTCTTGCGATAGCGGGTACAAAGGGTGAGTCGGTGTAACCATCTCGCCTTTCTACTGCTATCAGTTGAGGAGCACCCGGGACTTGAGTGATTCGATCCTCCAAGGCTTTGAGGCGTTCCTTGAGTTGGATAACCTCACTACTCTTCCGAGTTGTCCTCAACGTGTTAACAGTTACCTGATTACCCGTTGATGGTCCGGCGCCGTTTGGAGTGACGAGATTGGGATCCTCCATATCCAGGCGCCGAGCTACGTCATTAATCACGTCGCTTCTTTGATGGTGAGCCGGAGCCGATTGGACCTGAGATCGAAGCAAATTCCGCTCAATTTGTTTCCCATAGACTTCAGTAATTTTAGAGTTAGCCTCTCTTTGGCTATCTAAATCTTTCTGGAGCGCGAGCATGGTTGCGCGGATCTCTGCAATGGTGCTGGATTCAGCTGTCTGCCTCTCGGAGTTGTTATTGTCGTTTGGTGGCTCTTCTCGAAGAGGTAGCTCTTGGTGCTGATTGTCATTATCGCCGTTGTTGACGGCGTTGCTAGGATTGTTGTTGTCGTTGAGATTTTGGTTGTCGTCGGAGTCGATGATTTGGTTGTTGTTCGGCTCGAGATCTCCGACGTGGCTGTGAGTTGCCTCCATGCTTGGTATGGATTCGATAGCTCGCTGGATCGTGACTTCTTCTTTTTTTGGCTAGGGCCCCACGGTGGGCGCCAATTGTTTTGGGCGAATTAACCGTGTAAACACGTTACTTCGCTACAAAGAGGGATTCCTAGTCACAAAGTCGTCACGACGCGTTAGAGATGATGAACAGAAAATATTAGCAGAAATTATATATAGAGAAAACGAAAAAATGGCGAGAATTGTGTAGTTCGTGTTGATCTTCTCAGATGTTGTTCTTGGTTACAGTAGCTCGATTTTGAGTACAATAAGTTTCAGAAAATTGCGATTTGATGAGAATGAGTATGGAAAGAATTGCTTGTGAGATCGTGAATGAGGAGTGTTGTTCGAGAGATTGTGAGAGTAGTCCGAATGTCCTTATTTGGAGCCTCATCATTCCTTTTATATTGAGGCCTTCCTTCTCGATTGAGCCGTTGAAGAACGCCTAGCAAATCCCGGAAATATCGCACTTGCAATTACTATTCGGCATTAGAAGATCTCCTCCATGCTACAGTCAATGCCCGCTTTCAATGTGAAGGCGAAAATCACGGGTCTGGCTTTGCTTACCATTGGTACTAACATTCATGGGCTTGTGCGTTCAATGCTTGTGGGCTTGAGATTTGGACGGCCCAACACCTCCTTCCTTCGCAAAGAAAAAATCTGGTAACAATCTAGAAGATCGATGTACATCGAAAACACACACCATATGAACAAAAGAAATGGGAAACTACCAAAAAAAAATGGGAACTTTCAACGCTTGCAAATTGCTATTTACTCCCACTTTGACCCGCACATTCCCTTGAACCAAACGCAAAGACCGAAACCAGCCTGCAAAATGCAAAGGGCCTCCTGTCCCATCCCGTACCCTTGAAGAATCACGGAGCACACAGTTTTACATTTTGACCTCTCAAACATGGAATCTTGACCCTCTATAGAATTGCACATTAGGACCTCTCCATCCACACATTTGCACAATCAACCTCAACTTTATTTTTTTTTAAAAAATGTCGAATCATTACTACTAATAAATAGAGGGAAGGGGGTGGTGGAACCCCTTTTCCTACATTTTGAGAGTAATTAGTTGCCTTTTAAAAATAGGTGAGTAACTAGTCGGTGTATAAGCCCTAATTCTCCTTATTTTCTCTCTCCTCCCATTTTTTTTCCTCCCTCCTCTTCTCTCTCCCGTCTCCCTCTCAACCTCGTCGCCAGCAATGGCTGCCACTTTCAACCTCGTCGCTTCCTTCAGTGGCCTTTCACTCCGCTCCAGCTCCTCCTCCTCTTTTCTCCGAGGCGATTTCGGATCCATCGGTGCACCAACTACCACGCCTTTCTCTCTTTCTTTCCCGGTCAAACCCTTGACCATTGAATCCGCTCACAAGAAGGGAGCTGGTAGCACCAAGAACGGCAGGGATTCCAAGGGCCAGAGGCTCGGCGTCAAGATCTATGGCGACCAGGTTGCCAAGCCCGGCGCCATTATCGTTCGCTAGAGAGGCACCAAGGTTTCCTCGCTTTCTTCCTTTGTTTAATTTCTCTCGTTTGAAACTGAATTGCGCAGTTGCGTTTGGTGTTGAAATAGGTACGATTGAGATTAGGTTTTCGAGTTAGGTTTGGGGGGTTCATCTCTGTCGAGTTTATGTTTGAATTGTTCATTCAATTCAGAAGCACTGAGGAAGAAGTCGGCCAAGATCGGGTTGCCAATTGTCTTCGTTCGGAGTTTGGATTTCAGATTGCTCCAATTGTCGGTTAGTGTAGTGCACTGACTTGGAATTGTCGTCTTTGGTTGCGATGGCATTTGCTGAAGAAATCTGACTGCTTCTTCTTATCGCTACGCTTGTTGCTTGGCTGTTTGTTTTGAAAAGTAATTATTCTTTCGAGTTATGCATTTAAATGAGTTCCTTGTTTGTGGATATATATGTCTTAGTTGCTATGCTGACAAAGAGAAGATGATAATGAATTTGAGTAGCTTTGTGAGGAGGTGGAATTGTGATTGATTGTGATACTTTGTTCAGAATCGTTTGGTCCGGTGTGGATGTAGTAGTAATTATGCATTGCTTTCCGGTTTCCAATCAAATGCCTTTGTGCTGTTGTTATCTGCTAATGTGGGATCCGATTATGCAACAGTTTGAATTGTAGCTTGGACTTATGGTATTCACTGGATTCTCTTTCTTTTTTTGGCAGGATTGCCTTGAAAGCTACTCCAGAGAGCATTAATTTTTTCGGCTATTCTTCATTGGTGAGCCACAAGACTCCTGTATAATGTACTTCAATGTATATAATGGAGGCTTATTATCTGCTTAGTAAGAATGTGTACCAAATTTCTTTTCCTATGTTTGTTCCTAATGATAATTGCTTACAAGCTAAAAGAGCATTAGTCATGATAAAACTGAACAAATGGGAACATTCTAAGTTCACTTCGTTCTATAGTTGTATATCTTTATACAGTATGTTTGTTCCTAATGATAATTACCATTTGAGTTTATGGGTTTTGGTGATGACAAGTTGAGTTTATGGGTTTAGGGATGATCAGTTGACTTTAAGGGTTTAGGTGATGACAAGTTGGTCTTACGCGTTTTGGTGATGACAAGTTAAATTTATTTTACATGGTTAAATTTGTCTATATAGTGCTTATAATTATGGCCTATTAGCTCAAATGGTAGAGCAACGTGCTTAACGCACAATAATGTGGGTTCAAATCCCACATAGGCGTACTAATAAATTCGGATGACAAGTTGCATACGTGATGACAAGTTAGGGTAATGACAAGTTTTGTACGTGATGATAAGTTAGTTGTACGTGACCATAGGTTGAGTGATGATAAGTTTTTGTACGCGACGACAAGTTTTTGTATGCGACGACACGTTTTTGTACGCGATGACAAGTTTTTTTGTACGTTATGACAAGTTTTGTGTATGCTATGACAAGTTTTTTTGTACGTTATGACAAGTTTTTTGTACGCTATGACAAGTTTTTTTATAAGCGATGACAAGTTTTTTACGCAATGACAAGTTTTTCTACGCAATGACAAGTTTTTCGTCAGGGATGACAAGTTTTCTACGCAATGACAAGTTTTTCATAAGGGATGATAAGTTTTTCATAAGGGATGACAAGTTTTCTACGCAATGACATGTTTTTCTACGCAATGACAAGTTTTTCTAAGCGATGACAAGTTTTTATGTAGGGTGACAAGTTTTTTTCAATTTTTCGATGACAGGATTTCCGATGACAGGATTTAACTGGGACGCGGTGGCACGCGTGTAATTTTTTTTTTTATAGGGGTATTTTTGGAAAAACGACTAGTTAGCACATAAATTTTCAAGGGAGCCTACCCGCTCCACAAATATCCCCAAATAGCCTACTTACCAAATTTTCTCTTATAAATAACAGTATTTCCCTCTACATAATGCTCTATCATTCACAATCGCCCAATCCAAACTGAACAAGACCAAAATGCACAACAGCGCGTCCGACTCGTCACTGGGCCCCGGCGGGCTGGACATCTCGGAGGCGTTCTTCACTCCGATCAAGTTCGCGGCCCCTCAGTCGCCGACGAAGCGCCACATCAAGATCTCAATCATCGGCACGGGCAACGTGGGCATGGCCATCGCCCAGACCATTCTCACTCAGGTAAAACAAAACCCCCAATTAAATGCAATCCAAGTCAAACAAAGTATTTGACTACTGTTAACCGTCTCCGGAAACTGAACCAATCGCATTGGACATATATCAGGACTTGGCTGATGAGCTGGCGCTGGTGGACGCCGTCCCGGACAAACTCCGGGGGGAGATGCTGGATCTGCAACACGCGGCGGCGTTCCTCCCGAGGACCAAGATCGTGGCCGGCGTGGACTACGCCGTCACCGCCGGATCCGATCTCTGCATCGTGACCGCCGGAGCCCGCCAGATCCTCGGCGAGACCCGGCTCAACCTGGTCCAGAGGAACGTCGCTCTCTTCAAGAAGATCGTCCCTCCGCTGGTCAAGTACTCCCCCGATGCGATCCTGCTCATCGTTTCCAACCCCGTTGACGTGTTGACTTACGTGGCCTGGAAGCTCTCCGGGTTCCCCTCCAACCGGGTCATCGGGTCGGGCACCAACCTCGATTCGTCACGTTTCAGGTTCCTCATTGCCGATCATCTCGACGTCAATGCTCAGGATGTTCAGGTTATCTAATTTAACCCTAGAATTTTTATGTTCACTGTGAATTTGGTAAAGTTGTTTCTGCTCTGCTCTTCTTCATTTTGTTTCCCTCTTTTTTTATTATTAATTCTTCATGTTTTTTCTTTCTTTTATTAGTAGTATAGTACCAACTCTTGTTGCTAAGAACCAGCTAGCCTAGCAAGAGGCGAAAAAGGACAACATTGTTATTATTAATTTAGACCTTACTTGATGCAAATCTTGCCGTTCTATTATAATATGCAATCTCCTTCGTTTTTAGTAATTACCAATTGAAGCATTAGCGCTATCTCATCTGTATGTATTGAGCAGCATTTTAAGATTTGATGTAAATATGAACGTGGTGTAGGCTTACATAGTGGGAGAGCATGGGGACAGCTCGGTGGCGCTGTGGTCGAGCATAAGCGTAGGCGGAGTGTCCATCTTGAACTTCTTAGAGAAGCGTCAGATCCCGATCGAGAAGGAAACGCTTGCAAAGATACACAAGGAGGTGATCAACGGCGCGTACGAGGTGATAAGGCTCAAGGGCTACACGTCTTGGGCTATAGGCTACTCGGTTGCCAGTCTAGCCCGGTCCTTGCTGCGGGACCAGAGGAGGATCCACCCGGTCTCCGTCCTTGCCAGCGGGATTAACGGGATCGACGGTGGAGATGTGTTCTTGAGCTTGCCGGCCCAGTTGGGTCGGGGCGGGATCATCGGTGTGGCTAATGTGCATTTGACTGAGGAGGAGACTCAACAGCTCAACTCCTCTGCCAAGACTATCTTGGAAGTGCAATCTCAGCTCGAACTTTGAAGTTGTGGTTTGAGTTTTTGTTGCCATTATATAGGTTACTTCATTACATGACCAATAATGAAAAGTTATGTGGTTTTTTGTTCAACTTATCTCCCATGAAATTGTTCAACTTATCTCCCATGAAATCGTTCAACTTAATTCATTTCGATTGTAGTTCAACGAAATAGATGAAATTGGCGTACTCCTTTTTTTTTGGTTTTACATTGTTCGCCGGGCTAGAAATAGAGTTGTCAAAACTTGACTCGCCCATGACACTATATTCCGATTCCACTTATGACTCCACCCCTAGTCGTCTCATTGTCGCTCGAGTACAATCCACGACCACCCTCCTTAATCTGTCATTGAAGATGGGAATGATACAAAATGATAGTAGACCATATCATAAAAACAAGAACCAACTTGCTAAGGTGGAGATGAAGAACCAACTTGGTCACAAATCGGATAAGAACCCCAATGGGCCGAGTAAAACGAGCTACAAAATAATGGACATGCATTTTAACAATAAGCCCATGAACATTTTGGAATAAGGTTCAGCAGTTCAGCGTAGGAGATGGCCCGGATGGGTTTTTGGGACCAGCAAAATGAATTCTACGAATTGAGTACAACTTTAAAATGAGTGATGGTCATCAACAGGAAAACGTTTTAATTAATAACCAATAGCATACTGTCACCCAAAAAAAAAAACCAATAGCATACGAAATAAATAAACGAGTTGCTTGAAATAAAGCAAAAGAAACCAAACGAAAACCATGAAAATAGACATGATGAGGTCATGAGGCCTTAGGGTAATAAAAAGATATTTAAGAATAAAATGTACAGGATGACCCCCCCCCTCCTGATATTATCTTTTTTTTTTTTTTTTGATCAACAACCGAAAACTTTATTAACTAGCATCCACAAGAATTACATCCACAAGCTCAGCAGGAAGCAAAGAAACATCAAAAACTAAAACTGGATTGCTTGGTTTCCAATGACTAAGCCAATCAGCTACACCATTAGCCCCACGCCTAGTGAATTGCCACAAACAACTACCAAAAGAACTACCCATCAACCGAATGTTCTCAGCAAGCACACCCAGGACCGAAGACTGAGCACAGCCCCTCTGAAGCAGCTGCACCACCCTCAACGAATCCATTTCCACCATCACCTTGTCCAACCTCTGCGCCTTGCAAACTTCCAGCGCCCATCTCACTGCTTCCGCCTCCGCAATGTCCACACTAGCCCCGTTCTGGATCTTCTTTGCACCGGCAAAGACAACTTCACCGAGTTCATTTCTCCCAACAATACCCACACCACCTTCGGATCCCTTCACAGCTGCATCAACATTTACTTTAATCCACCCGGAGTCCGGCCTCTGCCATTTCGACTTAGCAGGCTGATTGCTCCTGACGCCTTTAACAAACCGTTCCTGAGCAGCCAAGAACTCCTCCAGCAGTTGAGGACACCTCTCGGCTATCTCAGCAGCACTTGAGCTCTCACCCGAGAAAACCTCCTTGTTCCTAGCTCTCCACACTTCATTACATAGCAACGCCCACAAGTTGAAGGCCTCGTCCGATAGCTCGCAAACCCGCTCCAACCACCCAATAAAGTCATACGAGATCTCCCCTAAACCGCCCAGATCCGGGAAGAACTCCCAAACCTCAGACGGAAGACGACATTCATACAATGCATGCCGAATCGTCTCAGGCCTCCCACAAAAATAGCAATCAGGATCTTCCACCACTCTCCCCTTAACCAAATTGCTCATGCAGGGGAGAACCTCCTTTGCCGCCCTCCAAAGAAAGGATCGAACACAAGGAGGGACCCTCGCCTTCCACAGATTCTTCCAGGTTCTCTCAGCCCTGCTCATATCAGCTTGCTCCCCCCTTCCACTCTCTGCATACCGACTCTGCTCAAGAAGCCTGCACGCAGACTTGACAGAAAAATTTCCATCGCTGCTGTAAAACCAGGCCAGTCTGTCTCGGACCGACAGATCAATGAGATGGATACATCTGATCACTTCGACATCAAACGGAGTAAATAAGGTATGTAATAACTCCTCCCTCCAACATCCCCTATCCCAATCGATAAGATCGAACACCTTCAGCTCAGGATTGCCGCCAAAAAAATTCCCCAGAACCTTGAAAGAGCTTGGCCTTGGGAGCCACTTATCATCCCACACCCTTATATCATAACCATTCCCGACCTGCCAGTAACTTCCCAAATGCAAGATCTCCCTTCCCTTGCAAATACTCCTCCAACAGTAACTCGGGTTAAACCCAACCTTCGCCTCCAAGAAACTTGTTCGTGGAAAATACCTGGCCTTATACAACTTGGCAATGAGAGAATTTGGATTTTCAATAAGACGCCAACCCTGTTTTGCTAGCATCGCCGGGTTGAACTCCTCCATGCTACGAAAACCTAAACCGCCCTTACATTTTGGACGACACAAGCGTTGCCAGGTCATCCAGTGAATCTTGTTAGAGCCGCCATCCCCGCCCCAATAGAATTTGCACATCATCCTTTCAATATCCGAGCACAGCCCTGAGGGAAGCAGAAAACAGGCCATCGAATAAGTAGGGATGGCCTGAACTACGGACTTCAGTAACACCTCCCGCCCTGCCCTGGATAAAGTACTCACCTTCCAGCCCTTGATCTTCTTCCAAACTCTCTCCTTCACATGAGCAAAGATCACCTTCTTGGACCTACCCACCATAGTTGGTAAACCCAAGTAGCGCTCATGCTCTATCATGTAAAATAAATTTCTTTTCCTATGTTTGTTCCTAATGATAATTGCTTACAAGCTAAAAGAGCATTAGTCATGATAAAACTGAACAAATGGGAACATTCTAAGTTCACTTCGTTCTATAGTTGTATATCTTTATACAGTATGTTTGTTCCTAATGATAATTACCATTTGAGTTTATGGGTTTTGGTGATGACAAGTTGAGTTTATGGGTTTAGGGATGATCAGTTGACTTTAAGGGTTTAGGTGATGACAAGTTGGTCTTACGCGTTTTGGTGATGACAAGTTAAATTTATTTTACATGGTTAAATTTGTCTATATAGTGCTTATAATTATGGCCTATTAGCTCAAATGGTAGAGCAACGTGCTTAACGCACAATAATGTGGGTTCAAATCCCACATAGGCGTACTAATAAATTCGGATGACAAGTTGCATACGTGATGACAAGTTAGGGTAATGACAAGTTTTGTACGTGATGATAAGTTAGTTGTACGTGACCATAGGTTGAGTGATGATAAGTTTTTGTACGCGACGACAAGTTTTTGTATGCGACGACACGTTTTTGTACGCGATGACAAGTTTTTTTGTACGTTATGACAAGTTTTGTGTATGCTATGACAAGTTTTTTTGTACGTTATGACAAGTTTTTTGTACGCTATGACAAGTTTTTTTATAAGCGATGACAAGTTTTTTACGCAATGACAAGTTTTTCTACGCAATGACAAGTTTTTCGTCAGGGATGACAAGTTTTCTACGCAATGACAAGTTTTTCATAAGGGATGATAAGTTTTTCATAAGGGATGACAAGTTTTCTACGCAATGACATGTTTTTCTACGCAATGACAAGTTTTTCTAAGCGATGACAAGTTTTTATGTAGGGTGACAAGTTTTTTTCAATTTTTCGATGACAGGATTTCCGATGACAGGATTTAACTGGGACGCGGTGGCACGCGTGTAATTTTTTTTTTTATAGGGGTATTTTTGGAAAAACGACTAGTTAGCACATAAATTTTCAAGGGAGCCTACCCGCTCCACAAATATCCCCAAATAGCCTACTTACCAAATTTTCTCTTATAAATAACAGTATTTCCCTCTACATAATGCTCTATCATTCACAATCGCCCAATCCAAACTGAACAAGACCAAAATGCACAACAGCGCGTCCGACTCGTCACTGGGCCCCGGCGGGCTGGACATCTCGGAGGCGTTCTTCACTCCGATCAAGTTCGCGGCCCCTCAGTCGCCGACGAAGCGCCACATCAAGATCTCAATCATCGGCACGGGCAACGTGGGCATGGCCATCGCCCAGACCATTCTCACTCAGGTAAAACAAAACCCCCAATTAAATGCAATCCAAGTCAAACAAAGTATTTGACTACTGTTAACCGTCTCCGGAAACTGAACCAATCGCATTGGACATATATCAGGACTTGGCTGATGAGCTGGCGCTGGTGGACGCCGTCCCGGACAAACTCCGGGGGGAGATGCTGGATCTGCAACACGCGGCGGCGTTCCTCCCGAGGACCAAGATCGTGGCCGGCGTGGACTACGCCGTCACCGCCGGATCCGATCTCTGCATCGTGACCGCCGGAGCCCGCCAGATCCTCGGCGAGACCCGGCTCAACCTGGTCCAGAGGAACGTCGCTCTCTTCAAGAAGATCGTCCCTCCGCTGGTCAAGTACTCCCCCGATGCGATCCTGCTCATCGTTTCCAACCCCGTTGACGTGTTGACTTACGTGGCCTGGAAGCTCTCCGGGTTCCCCTCCAACCGGGTCATCGGGTCGGGCACCAACCTCGATTCGTCACGTTTCAGGTTCCTCATTGCCGATCATCTCGACGTCAATGCTCAGGATGTTCAGGTTATCTAATTTAACCCTAGAATTTTTATGTTCACTGTGAATTTGGTAAAGTTGTTTCTGCTCTGCTCTTCTTCATTTTGTTTCCCTCTTTTTTTATTATTAATTCTTCATGTTTTTTCTTTCTTTTATTAGTAGTATAGTACCAACTCTTGTTGCTAAGAACCAGCTAGCCTAGCAAGAGGCGAAAAAGGACAACATTGTTATTATTAATTTAGACCTTACTTGATGCAAATCTTGCCGTTCTATTATAATATGCAATCTCCTTCGTTTTTAGTAATTACCAATTGAAGCATTAGCGCTATCTCATCTGTATGTATTGAGCAGCATTTTAAGATTTGATGTAAATATGAACGTGGTGTAGGCTTACATAGTGGGAGAGCATGGGGACAGCTCGGTGGCGCTGTGGTCGAGCATAAGCGTAGGCGGAGTGTCCATCTTGAACTTCTTAGAGAAGCGTCAGATCCCGATCGAGAAGGAAACGCTTGCAAAGATACACAAGGAGGTGATCAACGGCGCGTACGAGGTGATAAGGCTCAAGGGCTACACGTCTTGGGCTATAGGCTACTCGGTTGCCAGTCTAGCCCGGTCCTTGCTGCGGGACCAGAGGAGGATCCACCCGGTCTCCGTCCTTGCCAGCGGGATTAACGGGATCGACGGTGGAGATGTGTTCTTGAGCTTGCCGGCCCAGTTGGGTCGGGGCGGGATCATCGGTGTGGCTAATGTGCATTTGACTGAGGAGGAGACTCAACAGCTCAACTCCTCTGCCAAGACTATCTTGGAAGTGCAATCTCAGCTCGAACTTTGAAGTTGTGGTTTGAGTTTTTGTTGCCATTATATAGGTTACTTCATTACATGACCAATAATGAAAAGTTATGTGGTTTTTTGTTCAACTTATCTCCCATGAAATTGTTCAACTTATCTCCCATGAAATCGTTCAACTTAATTCATTTCGATTGTAGTTCAACGAAATAGATGAAATTGGCGTACTCCTTTTTTTTTGGTTTTACATTGTTCGCCGGGCTAGAAATAGAGTTGTCAAAACTTGACTCGCCCATGACACTATATTCCGATTCCACTTATGACTCCACCCCTAGTCGTCTCATTGTCGCTCGAGTACAATCCACGACCACCCTCCTTAATCTGTCATTGAAGATGGGAATGATACAAAATGATAGTAGACCATATCATAAAAACAAGAACCAACTTGCTAAGGTGGAGATGAAGAACCAACTTGGTCACAAATCGGATAAGAACCCCAATGGGCCGAGTAAAACGAGCTACAAAATAATGGACATGCATTTTAACAATAAGCCCATGAACATTTTGGAATAAGGTTCAGCAGTTCAGCGTAGGAGATGGCCCGGATGGGTTTTTGGGACCAGCAAAATGAATTCTACGAATTGAGTACAACTTTAAAATGAGTGATGGTCATCAACAGGAAAACGTTTTAATTAATAACCAATAGCATACTGTCACCCAAAAAAAAAAACCAATAGCATACGAAATAAATAAACGAGTTGCTTGAAATAAAGCAAAAGAAACCAAACGAAAACCATGAAAATAGACATGATGAGGTCATGAGGCCTTAGGGTAATAAAAAGATATTTAAGAATAAAATGTACAGGATGACCCCCCCCCTCCTGATATTATCTTTTTTTTTTTTTTTTGATCAACAACCGAAAACTTTATTAACTAGCATCCACAAGAATTACATCCACAAGCTCAGCAGGAAGCAAAGAAACATCAAAAACTAAAACTGGATTGCTTGGTTTCCAATGACTAAGCCAATCAGCTACACCATTAGCCCCACGCCTAGTGAATTGCCACAAACAACTACCAAAAGAACTACCCATCAACCGAATGTTCTCAGCAAGCACACCCAGGACCGAAGACTGAGCACAGCCCCTCTGAAGCAGCTGCACCACCCTCAACGAATCCATTTCCACCATCACCTTGTCCAACCTCTGCGCCTTGCAAACTTCCAGCGCCCATCTCACTGCTTCCGCCTCCGCAATGTCCACACTAGCCCCGTTCTGGATCTTCTTTGCACCGGCAAAGACAACTTCACCGAGTTCATTTCTCCCAACAATACCCACACCACCTTCGGATCCCTTCACAGCTGCATCAACATTTACTTTAATCCACCCGGAGTCCGGCCTCTGCCATTTCGACTTAGCAGGCTGATTGCTCCTGACGCCTTTAACAAACCGTTCCTGAGCAGCCAAGAACTCCTCCAGCAGTTGAGGACACCTCTCGGCTATCTCAGCAGCACTTGAGCTCTCACCCGAGAAAACCTCCTTGTTCCTAGCTCTCCACACTTCATTACATAGCAACGCCCACAAGTTGAAGGCCTCGTCCGATAGCTCGCAAACCCGCTCCAACCACCCAATAAAGTCATACGAGATCTCCCCTAAACCGCCCAGATCCGGGAAGAACTCCCAAACCTCAGACGGAAGACGACATTCATACAATGCATGCCGAATCGTCTCAGGCCTCCCACAAAAATAGCAATCAGGATCTTCCACCACTCTCCCCTTAACCAAATTGCTCATGCAGGGGAGAACCTCCTTTGCCGCCCTCCAAAGAAAGGATCGAACACAAGGAGGGACCCTCGCCTTCCACAGATTCTTCCAGGTTCTCTCAGCCCTGCTCATATCAGCTTGCTCCCCCCTTCCACTCTCTGCATACCGACTCTGCTCAAGAAGCCTGCACGCAGACTTGACAGAAAAATTTCCATCGCTGCTGTAAAACCAGGCCAGTCTGTCTCGGACCGACAGATCAATGAGATGGATACATCTGATCACTTCGACATCAAACGGAGTAAATAAGGTATGTAATAACTCCTCCCTCCAACATCCCCTATCCCAATCGATAAGATCGAACACCTTCAGCTCAGGATTGCCGCCAAAAAAATTCCCCAGAACCTTGAAAGAGCTTGGCCTTGGGAGCCACTTATCATCCCACACCCTTATATCATAACCATTCCCGACCTGCCAGTAACTTCCCAAATGCAAGATCTCCCTTCCCTTGCAAATACTCCTCCAACAGTAACTCGGGTTAAACCCAACCTTCGCCTCCAAGAAACTTGTTCGTGGAAAATACCTGGCCTTATACAACTTGGCAATGAGAGAATTTGGATTTTCAATAAGACGCCAACCCTGTTTTGCTAGCATCGCCGGGTTGAACTCCTCCATGCTACGAAAACCTAAACCGCCCTTACATTTTGGACGACACAAGCGTTGCCAGGTCATCCAGTGAATCTTGTTAGAGCCGCCATCCCCGCCCCAATAGAATTTGCACATCATCCTTTCAATATCCGAGCACAGCCCTGAGGGAAGCAGAAAACAGGCCATCGAATAAGTAGGGATGGCCTGAACTACGGACTTCAGTAACACCTCCCGCCCTGCCCTGGATAAAGTACTCACCTTCCAGCCCTTGATCTTCTTCCAAACTCTCTCCTTCACATGAGCAAAGATCACCTTCTTGGACCTACCCACCATAGTTGGTAAACCCAAGTAGCGCTCATGCTTATCCACCTCCGCCACATTCAGAATATGCTGGATTTCCTCCCGAACATCCACACCCACATTCCTGCTGAAAGTAACCTCGGACTTGCTCAAGTTCACTTGTTGTCCCGAAACATCTCCGTAAAGCTGGAGGATTCTAACAATCTCATTCGCCTGTTGACAAGAAGCCCGAGCAAACAGTACACTATCATCAGCAAAGAAAAGGTGAGATACCGTGAGAGCCGATCTAGCAATCCGAATTCCTTTCCAAACCCCTGTTCTTTCACTCTCCCTGATCAACGCTGAAAAGCCCTCCGCCACCAACAAAAATAAATACGGGGACTACGGATCGCCCTGACGTAGTCCCCTAGCAGGCACAAACTCAACCGAAGGACTTCCACCCAGCAGCACTGAAAACGACACTGAAGACACGCACCTCATGATCAAGCGTATCCAATTCTCGCAAAAACCCATCCTCGCCATACAAGCCTCCAGAAATCCCCACTCCACCCTGTCGTAGGCTTTCGCCATATCCAATTTGAGCGCCATATAGCCTCTCTTCCCTCCCTTCTTTTGCTTCATGTAATGGAAGAGCTCAAAAGCCGAGAGCACGTTGTCCGTAATGAGTCTACCAGGGACAAAAGCGCTCTGGCACTCCGACACCACCTTCCCCAGTACTTGCTTCAAGCTGTTCGCCAACACCTTTGAAATCACCTTGTACAACACATTACACAAACTTATCGGGCGAAGGTCCTTCATCCGATAAGGGTCAGTAGTTTTTGGGATTAAAGAGATGAAAGTATGGTTCAATTTATCCGGAAAAGGAGCACCGCCGAGAATGTTAAGGACAAAGGAAATCACCTCGTCCCCAACAATATGCCAATGTTGTTGAAAGAACAACGCTGACATACCATCAGGACCGGGTGATTTAGTGGGATGCATAGAGAAAAGTGCAGAACGAACCTCCTCACCAGTAAACGGACATGACAGCATCAGGTTATCATCCTCCGTCAGAATAGGCGAGAGCCCTTGAGGAGCCATAGGAGCGTGGCCATTTTGATCGGTTTTAAAGGGTTTCTGAAAATAGCTAACAGCCACCTTTGTCATATTATCCCTACTCCTCCACTCCATCCCTTCATCATCCACCAACCTTCGAATATGGTTTCGCTTCCTCCTACCATTAGCCTTCCTATGGAAATAGCTCGAATTGCGATCTCCCCACTTCATCTCATTCGCTTTTGCCCGCTGAAACCATAGGAGCTCCTCTTTTTCCATTAGATCCCTTTCAAGAGCCTCCAATTCTTTTCTTCTATTCATCCAAGCACCCCGCATCCCAGCCTTATGCATTCGCCGAAGCTCTTCCCGAACACTAGCCAGCTTCGCACAAACATTGCCAAACACATTTTTATTCCACTCCTTCAGCTCTTCAGCGCAGCTACTCAACTTGTCCAGCATACTCCTTCCTCTCGCCAAGTTTGGATTCTTCCAACAATTATTCACCACAACTTCACACCCTTCATGGGTAGCCCACATTGCTTCAAACCTAAAAGGACGAGGTCCTCTCGACACCTCCCCCTCCTCGTCCTCACACCGGAAGAGTTCCAACTTTATAGGGATATGATCAGAACCAAAGCGCTCCAAATGGCACACACACCCCATTGGGAACAGCTCCATTCACGCCTCATTCGCAAACCCCCGGTCTAGTCTTTGTTGTATGAAGTCCACACCACTTCTCCCATTATCCCATGTGAACTTCACGCCCCTCCAAGCCAACTCCCTAAAACCACACACCTCCACCGCCTGGCTAAAGTCTAGCATGCTACTCCAATCGGGATCCAAACCACCTTCCTTTTCATCATGACGTAAAATTTGGTTGAAATCCCCCATGCAAAGCCACGCCTCATGCTCATCTTCCGCAAGCCTTCTGAGCAAATTCCAAGAGTGAAATTTCTCCTCCCGCTGCGGCCACCCATAGAACCCCGTAAACCTCCATCGCTTCCTTTTGGCCTTGCACTCCACATCCACATCAATATGGTGCCTTGTATAGGACCTCACACTAACACCCACCTCCTCCGACCAAAGTAAACACAACCCTCCTGACTTTCCAACACTGTCAACCACAAAGCAACCTTCATACCCTAACTTAAGCCGAATCGTCTCCATCTTCTTACGGTCACATCTCGTTTCCATAAGAAAAACCACCTTCGGGGCCTCCCTTCTCACCAAGCCGGTGAGTCTCACAATTGCACGGGCCGTCCCCAATCCCCGGCAATTGTAACTTAGAGTACTCATTGCTCCCGGCGAGAGAGACCTCCCGTCTCCCCCGCCGATGGGATCAATTCCTTTTTACTCCCTTCCATCTCATCAATCTGCATTGGGTCTTCCTTTCTTTTGTGTTGCTTCACTCGTTCTTTCCCTTTCTCACCACCTTTATTCCTTGCCCTCCTCTTCCAGCTACTCCGTTTCCGCCCCTCCGAACTCAGCCTGCTCGCCCCTTCCTCGTCCCCTACCGACTTTCCAGAAGCTCCTCTTGAGCCCATCACCCCACCGTTCTGATCATCCCGCTCCTCCTCCCGGTTCCCCGACTGCCCCACCTTTCTCACCACCAAATCATTTTCCTTTCCAGTAGCCACCTTGCTAGACTCATCTCCTCTAGCCTTCTCTACCTTCTCCGGGCTCTCTTCTTCCTTATCCCAAATGGTCAAAGCATTCACTCTTGCCCCCACCTCCAAAGAATCTGCATTATCACCTGAACTACTTTCCCCCTCCTTCTCCTCTTGAGCCTCTTCAAGCAGCTCAAGCAGGGATTTCCTCACCTTGCTCCCACCCGGTGATGACTTGGACTCACTCTTCTTTTCAACCTTTCCCCTAACTATGAACTTCTCCCTTTCCCTCTCAGCCAACTCGCGCATCTGAGGCGCTTTTAGGGGAGTAGCTCGGAGCCAATCACCATATTCCCCACTCAAAGATTTTGCCTCCTCATCATCACAGTCCATCTCAGTATGCCCTAACCTTCCACAAGAGTAACAAAAATTTGGAAGCCTTTCGTACTTGAATTCAATCCACATCCTTCTTTCACCAAGCTTCATCATCATTCCTCTTCGAAGTGGTTTCCTGATATCAACCAATACCCTTAGCCTTATAAATTTTGCACACACTAGCATCTCTTCATCATCGATTTCTTCCACCACTCCAAAAGTTTGCCCTATAGCACGAGCGGTTTCAACATTCATTGCTTCCAAAGGAACATCATAGACCCTTACCCAGAACGCCACCCGATCGATCACCATTCGAGACGGTTGTTCGATCCCAGGCTCCTTAAGCGCCAACAGCATCCTGTCAAAAGTCCACGGTCCTCCCTTTAAGACCTTGTTTTTATCCTCCTCACTCGCAAATTTGAACAAGAACAGGTTGCTCCGAAGTTCCCTAAACACAAATCCATGACGTAGCCTCCATGCACCCCTCATCGTCGTGTTTAGGGCATTGGCGTTAAAAGGCCTACTGGTCATCAGCGTACCCACCAAGGCAAGCGACTCCTTCCCTGATTCGCCTCCCCGATCGGGCACAAAACTCTCCACTTCCACGTACTCCCCTTCCGTCAGTTGCAGATCCCTCCTCCTTGCTGTCGCCATTCCCTGGAAAAACTCTAAAACCGATCAGTAGAAAACACACTCCTATGGTGACTCTCGCACGTGACGGCGAGATCGCCCTAGCCCCCACAGCCGATCGCCGGAGAGAAGCCGAACGTTCCAGAAGACTGCCACGGGACAACCGTCGGGAAAACGCTCTCTACACACCTAGGGTTTTTTTTCCTTTCAATATTTCAAGTTATACCAAGAAATCAACCTCCTGATATTATCGACCCAGTATCAACCTTTCGAATTTTGACAATTATCTATCGATCAACGGTGTTATTGCAAATATTGACACCCGTGTGGGATTTGAATTAAGGAAATGAATCCCTCGTTTTCGTTATTGTGTAGCCTAGAAGGTCAGAGTTGGAGATGAAGTCGTGAAATTGCTTACAGACTATGTTGGAGATATACGGGCTTTTCCCACGTCAAACAAATTAAAAGAAATTCACTAGATTTCGACCTTATATGTAAATTGGTGAAATTTATCCCACACATCTACTATTTACTCTTTTTTTTGGTAGAACACATCTTCTATTTACTCTTGACTTACTGAGATTTCAGTACATTACAATATTCATATAGAAAAACGTTTTTTATGACTAATCCGTCCCATTTGATTTGTCCGTATTTCCATATTGGGTGTCCCATTAGCTTTGTCCATCTTTCAAATATTTCCATTTTTATCTATACGTTTTTACACTTTTACCCCTATTCACTCTCATATGTTACCCTCATTACCCAATTTTTTCATCACCTTTATCACTTTTTCCTATAAAATTACAAAACTACCATCATCTAGTCTTATATATTACCCCCAATTATCCACCTTTTTCATCAACTTCATTACTTTTCAACTTTTTATTAATTACTGTGCCAACCGTACTATGTGGACAAACCAAATGGGACGAAGGGAGTAAAATAAGTTAAATAACCATAGAGAAATAAACAAAACGAGGGATCGATTGTTTTCCAAAACGACGGATTGATTGTTTTCCAAAACGAACGATACATCGGCAGCCGCAGAAAACTTTTAGAACACATGTTGGCGGGGCCCAAACAAAAAAAATTAGAGCACGTGCCTGAATTTATAAACAGCAAAGTTGGCAGCCCAACGAATTCAACCACGAAGGTTTCCCCGCCGGATTTCATTTCACCTTTCGCAATCGCGTTTCACATTTTTCTCACTTCAAAATATCATTTTCCACGTGCTTTTTTTAATTTTCCTTCGGCGCCTGTCTATTTCCCCTGCCCTACAAAACCAAAAACAAACAAAAAACATGTTGCCATTAAATTCGTTTGCATTCAATCTGTGTGCCTCTCGTGTTTCAATTCCCTCCTCCTTTCCCTCTTCCCTTATATATAAACTCCAAAAACCAAACCCCAATTCATTCAGCATCGATCCCTTTCTCTCTTTCAATTACTCCGTTCTTCCTATCCGAAAATTAAGATGAAGAGAAACTGTAATTTGGAGCTCCGACTCTCGAATCGGCCACACCAATTTTACAATCTCCAACAACAACAACAACAACAACAACAACAACAACAAGAGCAAGAACAGCTTACCATAATGTACAACGGCCAAATCAGCGTTTGCGACGTCACCGAGATTCAGGTAATGCACCAATTAACAACCACTAACTGTTGATTTGTTGATCCCGCCTCTATGTTAAGTTGTTAAATTTTGATAGTTAATTTTTGCAGGCCAGAGCAATCATATGGCTAGCGAGCAAGCAAATGGATCAGGAGAGGTACAGCCCAAAAAGCGGATACCCGGAAGGAAGCGGGTCGGGCTCGGGGGACCCGATTTCCCCGAATTCGACACTGCAGATGCTGCCTGGGTTGTCGATGAAGAAGTCGTTGCAGAGGTTTCTCCAGAAGAGAAGGCATCGTCATGTCGCTAACTCTCCTTATCATACTGGGAATCGTCAGGAATGAATTAGAAATCATATGTAATCGAGATTGTTTTTTTGATTTTGTTAGTTGTAATTTAGAGGAATGGATCAGAGTTTGTATGATAAAATGTACACGGATCTGAGTGGTTCGTGATGAAAAACATGAGAGATTTGATCTGGAAACACAAAAACGGTGGTGAAAGAGACTTAAACCTTAACATCATTAAATGAATAAGCCTAACCATACATTCATGTGACAAAACTCCACACCTAACAGGTTTGCATAAGTTTAAGATTAATTCTATGTATACACGTAATAGTTGAGTAATGTTGTGTGCTGTTAAGTGCACGCAAGACACGAACATGTCATGTAATTAGCATGCATTATTTGGGTTAGTTAGACAATCACAATCACTAAACCTTCCATTATTTCGATTATAAGCCTTGCACGAACATGCATAATGACCTTAGGAATCTTCAAGAAATCATATATATAAGCAACTGCAAAAGTTAAGGAGATTTTCATTCCAGGCAAAGCAAGATATTGATACATTAATACCACAGCCAACAAAGAAAAACACCCAATAACCGGATTACACAAATCTTATACTGACATAAGACTAATATGAAAAATTTTTTTATAGCGTCTCTGAAACTCAAAACCCAATAATCAACCCTTGCATTTATACAAGGATCTCCTTTATTTCACCAAATACTCTGAAGCAGAACAAAGAGACTCTCAGTCATCACATAACAATGCTGAATTGCTGATCATAGCAAATCCAGCCTACAATCTAGCTCCAATAAGAGGCGGATCCCAATCACACTTGATATGAGCACGCGTGATCTCATTGAGTGATCGACAGCCACTTAGAGCCATCGTCAGTTCAAACTCATCGCGCAACACTTTGAGCGCTTTTCTCACGCCAGCCTCCCCGTCAGCAGCCAGAGAGAACAACACAGGCCTTCCAACCTGCACAACACCATACACAGACTCAATTGACATTCAATCAACACTCCATACATGTATGTTTTTGTTGTTTTAGGACTTACAAAGACGCCAGCTGCTCCAAGTGCTAGAGCTTTAAACACATCTGTTCCACGACGTACGCCGCCATCCAGGAATACCGGAACCTTGCCTTGTGCAGCTTTCACAACCTGCAAGATGCAGCTTATTGAGTGACTAAAAACTGAGGAGCTAAGGGCTCGCTTGGTTCGGCTTTGAGCTTCTAGTTCGTAGTTTTGAAACACTGCAAGATGCCCCAAGAGATGGGCTTTCTGAAAACCCGAGAACTAAGCTCGTGAATAGACTATACCTCTTCCAAGGCGGTGATTGTTGCAGGGACATAATCCAGTTGACGAGCTCCATGATTGGACACAATGATCCCTGCTGCACCAGATTCTACCGACAACCTTGCTGCAGATTAGCATTATACTTATGTTAAGAGCTTACTAAGCATAGAAAAAAAATCCTATGTAGAAGGTAATCTCTCTAATACCGATGATGAAATGAACTTTTTCCATTAATACTCACCATCTTCAGCAGTAATTACTCCCTTCACCAGAATTGGCAGTGAAGTGATGGATTGGAGCCACTTAACATCCTGTTAAGATGACGTCAAAGATGTGCTTATTTGGAGAAGTTCTAGATATTCACAAGTCCAAAAGAGAGGAGATATTGGCAAGGAGCCTACCTTCCAATTGAGTGATTGGTCGACTTGACCCGCAACATATGATGCCAGTCCAGAGTCACTAGTCTGTTAAATGGATCACCCAGATGAGAAAAGTATTGGTATTCTTTAAGAAGCATTTTTCTAGATATATTGGGCAATGATCAGTGGCTAATAAGTAATCTTGCTCACCTTGTCAATCTTTCCAATGTCCAGCCCCTCAAAGTTCTTCAATGTCAAGCCTGCTGGCAATGCAAATCTGAAAGGCAAACCAACTTAAATGAAGTAATGACTGCACGCAAACCTACATAAGTGATGCATATTTGCAAAATTTCATTTTTGAGAGTTCCTCGGCTAAAAACTCTTTACCTGTTCTTAATGTCTGCTTCTCGTCGGCCTAGCCTTGGAGTATCAACTGTAAGGGCAATGGCTTTGAAACCAGCCCTTTCAGCTCTCCTGACAAGTTGTTTGACAACATTTCTATCTTTGTATACCTGAAAATCAGAAAACATAAGTTGATAAGATACAGAGTGAGGATGATGTTTGGGGAATTGGATCCGTATATTGATATGAGTGATTTGACTTAGTAACGATTAATGTGATTAGAATTCCAAAGGCCAAGTAATTCATACTGCAGCATCCTTGGAATGTGCATATGTAAGGCTAGTCACTAACCAATAAAAACGTTGGTATCATCAACCAGGTGTTTTCTTGTTGATGTAAGGGACGAAAACTAAGCAACTTCCACATAATAATCTCACAGATGGTAAATGCAACAGTTAAGAGCTGCCAATCTTTTTCCACATTTTTAAGCCTTTTTTTGTGCTTGTACTTTTACATTAATGCTCACATCGATAGCAAAGCCATAGGCGCTCAAAATATATGACAAAAGAAAGATACACTGACAATAAAAAAATATAATGGACAAAGCAGGCCAAATAAGCAAGAAAACATGGAGTAGCTTGACTTACATAGAGCTGGAAAAATCTAATTCCAGGGCCAGTAGCGGTAACTTCTTCAACACTTGATGTAGCCCATGAAGACAAAGTCTACATCATCACAGCAACCGTAGTAAGATCTCGTGGTATAGTGGAGCACAAGCACTCAAAACAGTAAGTAAAAAAAATAGGTGGCATTTCCAATATAGAGAACTCAGGCAAAGTAATAGCGAAGCAAACCATGATTGTTCCGGCAGCTGATGCGGCTCTTGCAACAGCACTCTCTCCTGCAATACAAACCACAAGCTTCAAAGAAAAGCCTTGACAAACACCTTTACTAGCACTGATTCGGATTTGGAATGAACACTGAAAAATCAATTAACACACAGTAAAAAAAAGTGAGAACAGTTCAGCATAAGATCGAGTAATCCACCTGCCGGGTGAGCCATTTTCATCATAGCTGTAGGAGCAATCATGATCGGCATTGCAACCTTGAAGCCCAAGACGGTTGTAGCAATGTTAATATTGGTCACATCGATAAGGATTCGAGGTCGAAACCTACACATCAGAACATGAACAATCTTCAATTTTCAACAAACTACTGATGCAGTCATAAATCCTCTTCTGGTAAGTAAGCTACAGAATAACTCAACCTAGTGGGCCAAAATGCTTCATAATACTTGAAAGCAAATTCTTTATTCAAAACCCACTGAAAAAAAACAGCAGTTCCCTTTCTATCATAAGGCAGATCACTCAACTGGTCCCTCAAGAAAGCAACACTCTTACTTGACCAAAAAAAGAAAGCAACACTCTTAAAGTATAAACCCTAATCATTAAAGCATCACTTTGACAGCGGATCTATTGATGAAAGAAACTTACAGAATCCTGGAAAATGCATTACGGTTTTCTCTTAGGGACCATTGATCCTCAGCACCAGAGGCATAGTAATCATAGACCATCTTGGGCAGCTTCTCCTTCGCAATAGCTTCATACTCAGTAATGTTGGTGATCTCCATACTGCTTGCTCTGAACCACCTATTCGACACCATGAACTAATCGATGTAGGCAAACCGAGACTATAGAATTCACCCTTGTAAGCTTATACGAATCAGATGATCACTAAGACAGAATCAATTTAGCAGAAGAAAGGATCGGAAACCCACCAACAGATTATGATTATTGGTTACAAAATCACACACAGAAGAGGAAAAGAAGATTTTTGCTTTTAAAATCATGAAGCTGGAATTTGAAAGTATGAATGAGGAATTGCATAGAGAAAGAGGCGGAATCGAGAGAAACCTGTATTGAAACTCTGGTCAATGCTTAGCAGAGAGAAACGGAGAGGAGCAAGCGCATCAGTTTCAGCGAGGATTTCTCGATTAAAAAGGGAGAGATGGGCAGGAAGAAAACAAAAGAGGAGGAAGGAGACAAATTTGGGACTCTGGGAGGAAATTGGTTTTAAAAAAGTGAAGAACAAGCGAGAAAGTTTTGGGAGTGTTACGTGAAATTGGGTTACTCACGAGAAGTGAAGAACAAGAAATTGAATGATGGATCGGAGGCGGCTGACCAAGAAATTTCCTTGCTTTTCATCTTTTTGATACAGTATGAACAAGTATGATATGGTCATGCACTCAATTATGAATTTGTGATCGCACGTGGAGTGGACTCATTATTCTGACCCCAAACAACATATTGGTAGATTATCAAGTTTCAAAAATATAAAAAAATGCATCCAACTCTATGGGTTTGATTATTCTCAACTCTTAAAAGACCTGTCTTTAGTTAAACTAAAGTTGGAACCTGACTTACGTTTTGTGTCAATTTACAACTTGTAGTTGTAGCCATTGTCTAAGGAATTAGAAAGCCTCGACCTTCGGAAGGCTCGTGTAGGCCGGCTAAGTTGGCGAAATTGTCTTGACTATCTAGCGTCTTTTAAAACAACGTTGAAGTCATAACTATTTAAATAATGGACCTATAATGTTTTATCCTTATTTAATTGTACATTATTCATGCTAGTATTAGGGTGCATTCGGCAAACTTGACATTAAGTAACTTATTTGTTAAAATAAGTTAAATAATGTTTATTTTTTTAAAACATCGTTGAAGCCATAACTATTTAAATGGTGCTTATAAGTATCCGAGAGAGGTGTTCAACAAATTTTAGATACTTATTTGTCCAAATAAGTATTCTGTTTCTTAAAGCACCTAAAAAAATAAGAAATTGTCCCTCATCTTATTTGAAAATAAGTATGTTTATTTTCTGAAAAAACAACTAATCAGCAAACCTTCATACCGAACAGTTGCTTTCAGCATCAATATCATTTAACTTATCAGTACCTTAAATCAATATCAATATTAGTACTGAAAATCAGTATTATTATTGATATCATTTAACTTATCAGTATCTTACTTTATTTGCCGAACATACCCTTAGTTGGTAGAGAAATACTTATTTTTTATAAAAAATTGGGAGTAATATAATTAGTTTAATCTGGCATATCAATCCCTGGTTTTTTGTTGGTGGTTTTTCATGATACCATTTGATTTTAAATCAATATAATACACGTCCGTAATGTGCATATGTATTGTGCAACTATGGATTCAGAAAACATGTTCGGCAGTAACATTTTTTGTCTTAATCCACGGTACACCGTCAAACTTATTGATAGAAAAGGATGGACAAATACAAAATTTGCCTGCCTAATGGGTAATAATTACTCAGTATTATGCTAGTTGGTTATTAAAATTTTAGAAAGATACAAAATGTCAGAAGCCCATGGTCCAGTACGTATAATGGGTAATATAGAATTTCTCTTCCTCCTCTCCTCTCCTCCACAGAGGTTTAATCAAACTATTTAAACCAATCAATTACAGTTGCGTTCATGACTTTCGACCAAAGTAGGCCTATGTCACGATCTTGCAGCAAAGAAACATCTATACTATATATTAAAGCCGGAGAATTTCGAGCCTCCACGTTAATTCTGGCCCCACTTGATTTTTTTTTCTAACTTATATAGATAATAACAACCTTATATCTTTTATTTTCTTTAATTATCAAATCATCAATTTTATCTTTAAGGTCATACTATCTATCCTTAATTATATTTCCTTACATAATTTTATCTTTAACTTTCTTAAAGTAATTTTATCTTTAACATCACCCGTACGTATAATAAATTTAAGCATCAAAGCATACCATATGCATACTACATAGTACGTACTAACAATAAATTACATTTAGTTTACTATATATAATGCACGTACTAATCAATAATTTTAGATACCCAATAATTTTATCTTTAATGATTATACTATGTTGCAATTGAAGGTTAATATTTTAAGCAGATGATTTTTTTTGCTCAAAAAGATATTGAATAAAAAATAGAAGTCATATAACTAATATTAACTTCATTGATTTTTGAATTCATAAAACTTTAAAATTTATATACAAAGAATTTTATTCTCCCTCCACCTTATACTTTTTTATAAACTATTTTTAACAGTTTTTAGTAATTCTTAATGTTAAAACTTTTATTTTACATTTCTCATTAATATTCTACTTATTATATATCCAAAAATAAATTTAAAAAATACAAGTCGTGCATGGTAAAACTAGTTAGGATAAAGATTAAAACAGGTGGAACCCGATTAGTATAATAGGATCACTTTTGTTTTGAGTGTATAAGATATTGATTAGAGAAAAATGTATACGAGGAAATATGCACACCCAATGTTGGGCCGAAGTGGCCCAATAATAGACTTGGGTGGAGTCCAATAGGCCCAATTTAAATAGTTATAGCAAACGCAAGTGGCCCAGCCAAAACTTTCCGAAAAGTATAAATGAGGCTCAGAAAGTTTCACTCAACAGTGACAAGAATATTCCAAGACATGAACAGAAGCTTTTTTGAAAGATGGCAGCATTTCTCTATTCTTTGATAGGACTTTAGAGGAAGAAGCTTTTTATCTTACCATATCTTGTTCTCTTTTGGACCTTTCATAAAATTATGATGAAACCCTGTTCACCTCACACATCTAGACAAGCTAGCTACATTTCAGCAAAGCATGGCATGTTCTTTCAAGCATCACAACCGAAAAGAAAAGAATCTCAAACAAAGGGTCTAAGAAGTTACAAGACCATAGCCAACAGAATCACAATTGAAATGACAAGCTGTTTTTGCAGCCTTTGATTGCCAGGGTTTGATCCTCCATGAAAACCAAGACCATGATCTTCTGAGCTGTCTTTGGCCCAAGAGTCATTCTCAGTTGCCCTTGAAGTGACACCACAATCAGGCAATTCAAGCCAAATTGACACATTTCTTTGGGTTGCACATAATCCATTGTTACCCTTCAAATCCAACCTTTCTCCAAGTCTATAGATGAACTTCTTTGGTAATGAGAGCTTTCCACTGAACTGATTCTTGCTCAAATTCAGCTCCCTGAGATCCAAAAGTGACCTCAAACTTCTGGGTATTTCACCACTAAGGCTATTGTTGTCCAAAAAGAGAGAATTAAGACTTGTTAAATTGGAAAATAAAGAGGGTACCATTGGGCCTATTAGCTCACAGCTTGAGAGGCTAAGTGTTTTGAGTTTGTTAAGAGCGCCAAAAACCAAGGGAAGCTTTGATCTCATTGGGTTGTGATCAAATACAAAGTACTCTAAATTACCCAAGTTTGATAATTCTGAAGGGATTGGGCTGTTTAGCAAATTATGACTCAAATCAAGCAATACCAAATTTCCCAAATGCCCTAAATCACTAGGGATGGTTCCCTTGAGGTTGTTGAAGCCAAGATCCAATTTTTCAAGAAGCTGAAGCTGACCCAAAGAAGTAGGCAATTTACCCTCCAAGTGATTCCAACTAAGATCCAAAATTGACAAGCTTTTTAACCCTCCAAGCTCTTGTGGGATACAACCACTGAGATTATTATAGCTGAGGTCAAGCTGAACTAAACTCTTCAACATGCCTATTTCCTTTGGGATCTTTCCGGAGAAACCATTCTGTTTCAAGCACAATGTTTTCAAAGATCCTGCATTTGCAAGAGAATGGGGGATGGATCCGGTGAGATTGGGGTTTGATTGAAGTACAAGATTCTGCAAGAAAGAGAGGTTCTCAAAAAGAGATGGGTTGATGGATGTTGGTGAACTAATGAAACAGTTGATCATAGAGATGGTTCTCAAGAAGGGTAGTTTTGCAAGTGATTTAGAAAGGAAAGCATTGGTTTTGCAAGGTGGGGAGATTATGTCTGGGCCAATGTGGATCTTTGTGACATGAAATCGTGGTGGGTTTTGTGTTTCTTTGAGATTCTTGAATTGGCATTCAATCCCAGGCCAAGGAGTGGTAGTGCAAGGCTGGGGATGATACTGGGCCCACTTGGAATCTTCTAGAAGAGATTCCATTACTTCAAACAAACCTTGAAGCTCTTCCTCTTCCATGTCAATGGAGTTGCTGATGTTGGGTTTAAGGGCACTCCCCAAAGAGAGGTATCCTACAAGAAGAGTGAGAAACAGAGAAGCCATCATACAAATTACAAATGATGACAAGAAAGTGAATTGAGAAAAACCAATGAAATGTTCCTCAACTTCAAGATTTTGGAGACTATGATGAATAAAGATTGGGAATTTGAGAGTTGTTGATCTTGGTTTTTCGGCTTTGTTGCAATGGAACGTGAGGAGTATATATAATGGGAAGGGGGGGAGGGGTTGCCACGTAAGCAAAAAAAACTACTCATACATGCAAGTGTAAGTCAAGGAAGGGAAATGGCAAACATTGAAACATCACTCAATTGATGGTGACAAATGCAGGCATGCAAAACTAAATACAGGTCTTTTTAACCTTCTAGTACAAATGAAGAAAATTTTGCCACTAGATCATGTCACCAAGACACCAACAGTTTCCAATTTCTATATTCGGCCGCTAGAGAATGCAGGTTTTCACTATCTGATTTTGTATTGGCCATGGCCAAGTGATCGGTCTTTAATTCAGAGCTTGGTGTGACTGGACCTTTTTCTACTAATTTACTCAACTCTCAAATCTAGTAGCCGAACGAATAGTTTTTGCACATATATTTTGATGTAGTTATAAGTTTTCGGTTCATCGTTATCAAAAAAAAATAAAAAAAAAATTGGATCATCCATATTGAAAACAATATGAGTCGTATGATTGGGTTAAAAATGTACTTCAAACGATAAGCACCGATCAATCCCTTGTAAAAAAAAAAATCAATCATACTATTATATGATCGTAGTAATCATGTAATCTGCGTGTTTATATTCGTAGGTCTCAATGTTGAAGACTCTCTCGATATGAAATGTTAACAACAAGGAACTTGTTGTGTATTTAATCTTTATATGTTCAGGTTTGTATGAGTGTTGTAACATGAATGTAATACTCTTAGTCCTAATATTTGAACTAGCTTAAATGAACATTTGTTATTAAGTTAGCAACCCCGGTTTTTGTAACCAAAAACCGAAGTGGATGGCTAACTTGTGACATTTGTGACGTTTGGGTCTGTTCCTGTATTTGGGCCTTGAGCGACTTTGTTGGAGCAGCCCATCTCTTGAGGCTGGGGATCCAGCTTGCTTGTTTTGTGGGAGCTCGTATATAAGCTTCTCTTGGCTCTTTGAGATCTCAATTTCGAGAGCTACTGTTCAACCCTAGCCGTTTCTGAGAGAGAGAGAGAGAAAAGAAGAGAGAAAGAGGGAGAAGGAAAGGGAGCTCGCCGGTGTCATCTCGTCGCCGACGTCTCTGATGGTCGCCGTTCAAGGAAGAAGAAGACGATCTGTGTTCAGCCGTGGAGAGGGGCCGAAGCCTCTTCATTCCTAAACCCTAGCTTTGCTTCTGTTTCTGTGTTTCTCTGTGATTGTGTTAGATCTAGGCTTTGCTTCTTGCTTACACCTTGTACAAACTCCGATGGCTCTTGATCTAGTGCATTTCTTCGGGCTGGGTCTCCCCTCTGAGACTCCCCAGATGTAGGATCTTTGATCCGAACTGGGTGACCAATCTTGTGTTCTTGTGCATTCTGTTTTCGCTTGTGTTGATTCGTTCTCGAATAGGTTTAGGGCAAATCTCGATTACAAACTGGTATCAGAGCCAGGTTGGCTCTGTGATTCTTGCTTCCGCTTGTTTTTTGCCCTAAATTGAGTAGATCTGATAGTCCTTGAAGTTTTTCTTTTAGGTTTTGTCTTGATTGAAGCTTCTGGATTTGTGTTTCTCGTCTTAGTTGATATTCGAGCATAAATCTGCTTCTTTGTCTTTGGATCTTGAGAGTTTCTTCCTCTTGAGAATCACTTGAGATTGTAGATCTGGTTTTCTTGCAAGATCCTCTGTGTGTTGAGTTTCTCTGAATCCTAGCTAATTGTTTCTTGTTTTTGACAGGTACAAGGAGGATGTCAGAGCTATACAGAGGAGTCAAGCCCTTTGATGGGAACATGGATTACTCCATGTGGAAGGTCAAGATGCAAGCCATCTTGACCAAGGAGGGGTGTTACCATGCAGTCACTGACGTGTGGGATCTGGACACCACCACTGCTGAACAAGAGGAGGTTCAAGGTCTGGCCCATGCAGAAATAATGTTGAGACTAACTGATGAGGTAGCTCGTCAGGTTGTAAGTTTCACTAAACCTAAACCTCTCTGGGATGCCTTAGATGAAATATATCTGACTAAGTCCTTACCTAGTAGAATCACCCTTCTCTGCAAACTTTTTAACTTTAAAATGGACACCTCACAAACAATTACTGAAAATATGGATAGGTTCTTGAAAATAACCCAGGAATTAGAGAGATGCAAAGATAAAATAAAAGAGGAACACCAAGCTGTTATTCTATTGAATTCTTTGCCTGCTCAGTTTGATGTTCTTAAAGATGTGATTCAGTATGGCCGTGATGATCTGACTGTAAACAAGTTGATTGAGGCTGTAAATCAAAAGAATGACAATCTGAAAGTCTTTAAGATCAAAAATGGGGCTAAAAATGAACCTAAAACTGACAGTAAAAATGAAGTGATGATGTTTAAAGGAAAAGGAAAGAAAAAGGGACAGAAAAAGGGGGAAAATGGTAATGAAAAGCCTGAAAAAGATATGTCTAAGGTTAAATGCTATTACTATGATAAGATGGGCCATTATCAAAAGACTTGTCATAAAAAGGCCAGGGATGAAAAGAATAAAACAAAAGAAAAAGAATCAGTTTCTGTGTTTGAATCTTGTCCCACTTATTCTCATGAATTGCTTGCTGTGTCTCATTCTGCAAATGAAAATGAATGGATTCTGGATTCTGGATGTACTATGCATGCTACTCCTTTCAGAAATTATTTTTCATCTCTGTCTATGCATGATGAGGGTGAAGTAATGTTAGGAGATCATACCACTCTTGCAATTAAGGGTAGGGAAAATGTTCCTTTAGTTATGCATGATGGAAAAATTAGGACTATTCAGAATGTTAGATGGGTGCCTAATTTGAGAAGGAATCTGTTGTCTGAATCCATGTTTGATGACTTGAATTGTTAGATTGTAACTAGTCAGGGGGTCAGGGAAGTCATTAGAGATAACACTGTCCTTATAAAGAGCATAAAAAAGGGAGGGCTTTATCATGTGATTGCTAGTTCTCCTGAAATTAATGTTTCTGCTGGCTGTTCAAAATCTGAAAATTCTAAGATTTGGCATGATAGAATGGGACATATTGGAAATACTGGATTGATTTATCTGCATAAAAATGGCATGATTCATGATGATGTGGCTGATATTGATTTTTGTGAAAACTGTGTGTTTGGGAAAAAGACTAGAAATTCCTTTGCTAGGTCAACCTATAAGACTAAGAAACCTCTTGAATATGTGCATTGTGATTTATGGGGCCCTGCCCAGATTGCTACTATTGGAGGAAGGAAATATTTCTTGTCTATTGTTGATCACTATTCTAGAAAAGTTTGGGTGCATTTATTGAAATCCAAAGATGAGGCCTTTGAGTCTTTTAAATCTTGGCTAGTTTTGACAGAAAAACAATCTGGATTTAAATTTAAGTGCCTTAAGTCTGATAATGGATTAGAATTCTGCAACCAAATCTTCAATGAATATTGTGTGCAAAATGGAATTAAAAGACACTTGACTGTTCCTTACACTCCACAACAAAATGGCACAGCTGAGAGAATGAATAGAACTTTGTTAGAGAAGGCTAGATGTATGCTAATAAGTGCTGGAATGAAATCTTCTCTGTGGGGAGAAGCTGTAACTACTGCAGCTTATCTCATTAATAGGTCTCCATCCTCTGCTATAGACTTTAAAACACCTCAGGAAATGTGGACTGGAAAGAAACCTTCATTAGCTTATCTTAAACCTTTTGGATGTACTGCTTACTGTCATGTTTCTCAAGGGAAATTAGAACCTAAAGCTCATAAAGCTGTAATGCTAGGATATCCAGAGGGGGTTAAAGGATATAAGCTCTTGTTAATTCAGCCTGGAGGTTATAAAGTTATAGTTTCTAGGGATGTAACCTTTAATGAAAAAGATTTCTATTTTAAATCAAAGCTGACAAGTGTGAATGAGGAAGCAGGTACCAACACACGTGCTGAACAAGAAACTGAGGCCCAGGTGGGGCAGTTCTTCACTCCTGGAGACAACAACAATGATACTGAGCTGGAGGAGTTTGACATTGGCCATGCTGACTCTCTCCGGAACTATTCCTCAAGTCAAAATGAAGAGGAAACACATGAAAATGGAGGAAATCCAACTTCTGAGGGCAACAATGACTCACAAACCCACCAATTAGGTGGGGCAGTAAGTGAAACTTCTCCTAATCTTAATTCTGTCAATCCTGAATCTTCTGAAATGCATGATTCCAATGTGAATGAAAATGATGTGCATGATTATGTGATTGCTGGAAATGAAATGATTGAGGTCCCTGACCATGTTAATGACTTGAATGAAGTGCATGATCCTGTCTTGAATAATAATCTTGCTCATGATCTTGCAAATTATCAATTAACTAGAGATAGGGAACCCAGAATTAGGATACCAAACAAGAAATTTACTTCTAATATTGTTGAGTTTGCTTTTATTGTTGCTGATGTTGTTGCTCACTTAAGTCCTGAAACATATGAACAAGCCATGAATAGTAAGCATGTTAATGAATGGTTAAAAGCTATGCATGAAGAAATTGAAAGCATGAAAGTTAATAACACTTGGACTCTTGTGCCTAAGCCTGAGAAAGCTAAACTGGTGGATTGTAAATGGATTTATAAAGTAAAAGATGGTGCTTCTGACTTAGATCCTCCTAGGTTTAAGGCTAGGCTAGTGGCCAAGGGTTTCACTCAAAAGGAGGGAATTGACTACAATGAAATTTTTGCTCCTGTTGTGAAATATAAGACTATGAGATTACTGCTTGCTATGGCTACTGTTAATGATTGGGAAATTGAGCAAATGGATGTTAAGACTGCCTTTTTGCATGGAGATCTTAATGAAACTATATATATGAGACAACCCAAAGGCTTCATTGATAGAAAACATCCTGACTATGCTTGCATGTTAAAAAGGTCTATATATGGTCTTAAACAATCTCCTAGGCAATGGAATCTGAAATTCAACGCTTGTATGATGTCATTGAAATTTAGGAGGAGTCAGTGGGATACTTGTCTGTATTACAAGCATGTTAAAACTAAAACTCCTGTTTATGTGCTTCTTTATGTGGATGATATGCTTTTAATGAGTAGTTCCAAGGTTGAAATTGCTACTGTAAAGCATGATCTTAAAAGGCACTTTGATATGAAAGATCTAGGACCTGCTCAAAGAATCCTAGGTGTGAAAATCATTAGGGACAGACCTAAGAAAAAGATGAAATTATCTCAGATTGATTATGTGCATAAGGTGTTAGAAAGATTCTGCTTGCTGAATTCTAAACCTGTTGCTATACCCTTAGGAGGGCACCTGGAATTGACTAAAAAGGATTGCCCTACTACTTCTGCTGAGATTAGAAAAATGGATTATGTGCCCTATGATGTTGCTGTTGGATCTGTTATGTATGCTATGCTCTGTACTAGACCTGATCTTGCATTTGCCATTAGTGTATTAAGTAGGTTCATGTCTAACCCTGGTGAAAAACACTGGTATGCCATGAAGTATTGCTTAAAGTACATTGCTGGTACCAAAAATTTAGGGTTAGTATATTCTGAGCATAGGCCTAGGACTTAGTTAGAAGGATTTGTAGATTCTGACTTTGCTAGCAACAAAGACAATAGGAAGTCTACTACCTCTTACTTCTTTACTTGGGCTGGAAACTGTGTGTCCTGGAAGTCTCAACAGCAGTCAATTGTGGCCTTGTCTTCGACTGAGGCTGAATATATAGCTGCTGTTGAGGCCTCTAAGGAGGCTGCTTGGTTGAAAGGTATTTTGAAGGAGATAACTGGAGTGTCTTACATTCCAGTTCTCTCCACTGATAGTCAGAGTGCCTTATACTTGTGTAAAGATCCTGTGTACCATGAAAGGACCAAACATATAGATGTGAGGTACCATTTCATTAGACATGAGGTAGAAGAACAGTTGATCAAAATTGTGAAGATAGTTGGAGATGTGAACCCTGCAGACTTTGGTACTAAAATTGTGCCTTCTAACAAATTTGCCTTTTGCAGGGAGGCTCTCCACATCAAGAATGTAAACTGAGATGTGGGACTGGGTCGATGATGATATGGGTTGAAGACCTGGCTGGAGTTTTGCACTATTGAATTAGGAGCCTTAGGATAGAACATATTCAGATTAAGAGGGCATTTGTTGTGTATTTAATCTTTATATGTTCAGGTTTGTATGAGTGTTGTAACATGAATGTAATAGCCTAGTTAAAGCTCTTAGTCCTAATATTTGAACTAGCTTAAATGAACATTTGTTATTAAGTTAGCAACCCCGGTTTTTGTAACCAAAAACCGAAGTGGATGGCTAACTTGTGACATTTGTGACGTTTGGGCCTGTTCCTGTATTTGGGCCTTGAGCGACTTTGTTGGAGCGGCCCATCTCTTGAGGTTGGTGATCCAGCTTGCTTGTTTTGTGGGAGCTCGTATATAAGCTTCTCTTGGCTCTTTGAGATCTCAATTTCGAGAGCTACTGTTCAACCCTAGCCGTTTCTGAGAGAGAGAGAAAAGAAGAGAGAAAGAGGGAGAAGGAAAGGGAGCTCGCCGGTGTCATCTCGTCGCCGACGTCTCTGATGGTCGCCGTTCAAGGAAGAAGAAGACGATCTGTGTTCAGCCGTGGAGAGGGGCCGAAGCCTCTTCATTCCTAAACCCTAGCTTTGCTTTTGTTTCTGTGTTTCTCTGTGATTGTGTTAGATCTAGGCTTTGCTTCTTGCTTACACCTTGTACAAACTCCGATGGCTCTTGATCTAGTGCATTTCTTCGGGTTGGGTCTCCCCTCTGAGACTCCCCAGATGTAGGATCTTTGATCCGAACTGGGTGACCAATCTTGTGTTCTTGTGCATTCTGTTTTCGCTTGTGTTGATTCGTTCTCGAATAGGTTTAGGGCAAATCTCGATTACAGAACTAGTGTTATAATTGAAATTTAAGTACCCCTTATCAAGATATCTCAATTCATTTCTTTGTTCTTCACCTCCAACAAGATTCATAGCAAGCAGTAACAACCTGAAGACACTATTGTATTCCATCTGTTGGGCTCTTTCTTGAAAACTGATCACCGTTAATGGGCCAGGCCCATCAATATTCCAAGCCTCTTGAAAACTGTACTTCAACCGATAAGCACCTCAATCCCTTGTAAAAAAAATAAATCATATTGTTATATCATCGTAGTAATCATGTAATCTGCGTGTTTATATTCTTAGGTTTCAATGCTGAAGACTCTCTGGACATGAAATGTTATGCTTGAAATTTAAGAACCCCTTGTCAAGATTTCTCAATTCATTTTTTTGTTCTTCACCTCCAACAAGATTCAATTAATTTTTTTGTTCTTCACCTCCAACAAGATTCATAGCAAGCAGTAACAACCTGAAAACACTATTATATTCCAGCTGTTGGACTTTTTCTTGAAAATTGATCACCGTTAATGGCCAGGCCCATCAATATTCCAAACCTTTTGCAATCCCTACACACAAATTGTCCCAATTCTCATGCATTCTCCTGATAAATATGAAGTTAATTTCTAGCAGCTGTGCTGACGTCTGTTGTGATTTCTATAAATTTCATTCCGATGAAGCCAGTTTTTTGGTAACAAATGCTGACGTAGAACAGGCTAAAGTTTTTAATATATCAGAGCGTTTTTCCACAAGCTTGAAAATTTGTGTGGTCTATTTAATGTATATTTACATTACAACATGGGCGTTGAGATGAGAAGAAAGTTTCAACCCAAAAAAAAAAGAGAAGAAAGTGAAAGTGACGTCGTTTTGGAGGAGTAGTATATGCTAGAGAAGAAGATGAGCGGAACGGAGACACGTGTCGGCGCCCAAATTACGTGTCAACGCATCCTTGCACAAACGCCCTGCCACCGCCTCTCTTCCTTTTCTTTTTCTTTTTTCTTTCTCTCTTTGCATTCAAAATTAGGGCGGGGTGCGGGGCCCAAAGCCACGCCCTTTAGGCTACGTTTGGATGCCAATTGTAGCCAACTTCTGTAATTTGGTCTTTCTAGTATTTTTTACACAGCAGTTTTCTTTACGGTTAGATTAAACTAAAGTGCAGTAGTGATCGAATTCGTTAAAATGGGATTGTTAGTAAAACATGCCATTGTGGAGATACAAAATTAGGAATGATAAGTGAAGGTCAACCTATGTGCAGTACTTCCGCTGGTTTTCTGGGCTTTATTTGGTCTACATAATAGTACGAGTAACTAGGGCTGGGTTGATTTCAGGAATTGCATGATGCATGCTCTATATATTTGTTCGTTAAAATTGATTTTGCAGGGCAACTTTGGTTTTTATAAAGCAATAGTTAGGACTTAGGAATCTTTCCATATCAAATGAATGATAATCTTAAATCCTGGATGGTTCGTACTATGTTTAGTAGGAAGGTTGTGATCCTAAATTAAAAAACCGAAATTAATTGACTCAAACTTGATTGTGTTAGATAGGGCTGGACATTTTCTGCGGGTGACCGACCCACCCGGTCCACCCGACCCAGTTTTACGGGTGAACAACCGTAAATAAGCGGGTGATGGGTGGGTCGGGTGACGGGTGAAACGGTTGACGGGTCGGATATGGGTGAAATGTTTCACCCGTTTAACCCGACCCATCACCCACCACCCGTTTCAACCGGTTAACCCGACCCATCACCACCACCCATTTCACCCGTTTAATATTCATAAATAGGTTAATTTTTATCTAAAAAAAGTTTGGGTCGGAATGATATTGGGATATTGATGGGTGAAACGATTGAGGTAGTTAACCTATGTTTGCATAACTTTTTAGCTTTGCTACCTTACAACTTATGTAATAATATTGGGATATTGACATATTGTTTAAGTAAGCAAAACATTACCTTAATTATTTCGTTATTAGCTCTGAAAAGTTGAGTTTTTTTGTTGCAATGTAAAAATTTACGGGTGGACAGGTGATGGGTGAAAGGTTTCGCGGGTGATGGGTGGGTCGGGTGATCCATCATTGCTTGTGGGTCGGGTGGTGGAAGTCCTCCGCCCACCCATGACCACCCCTAGTGTTAGACAAAGAGCTATCTAAAATTGTCAAACTCGACTTCAGCCGTCTGAATCCACATTCAACCAAAACCCAATCAAACCTACGAGAGTTTCAGCAGTAGATCATTAATCACGATAAACTATCGTAACCCGACACAATTTGACCTAAGATTCCATCGATTCAAACGCTCCTTCAACCCGAACCCAAAATAAGCGAATCCGGTCCAGACCGGAGCAACGCCAACCAAACGAAGCCCATGCAAAGAAAGCAGGCGGCGGGCCCCGCCCCTTATTCCCACACACTAAAATCTCTCTCTCTCCCTCGCACAACTATGGTAAGCTGTATGGTGAACTCCATAAATCCCCCTCTTCATTCTGAACTGCCCCCTCCAAAACCCTTCTTTTTGACCCCCTCTTTCCCACCAATCCTCCGCTTTCTCTCTCTGTCACGCCGGCGTCAGTAGCCACCACTCTTTCACCCACCGATTTCTCAGATCTCCGGCCACTTCCCTCTGTTATAGTCGCAATTCATCCAGACTCCCATTAATTCTAGCATTTCGTTTTGATTAGTGTTAGTCTCTCCGTTTTCCGGCAACTCCACATCTTCCGAACTCAGGTTGGTCGGTCGCTCATTTCTCTGCACGTACTCATCTTTCTCTTACATACTCTACCTGAAAGTGAGGGATTTTTAGGCATTAAGTGGTGGGATTCTGCAGATTTCCTGTTTTGGTAAATATGCTTAATTTGTCATGTTTAGTACGTGATTGGTTTTAATTATTGTTATTTGGGAGCATGGGAGTTTGGACCGTCTGTTTTGCTTGTTGGGGTCACTCAAATCAAATCATTCCGGTTTATTAAGTTCCCTTTGCTGATCAGAATTAGTGTGATTTTCCGGCTAATCCCACTTCCTTTATGTATACATGGCCCACTATCGTTGCATCTCTAATGTTTACCCATAATTTAGTTTAATTAATCCTCTGCCTACCATGCATGGAATGATACAACTTTGCTTGTGTTATACTTTAAAATTGAGAATCTGGAAAAAGTTACCTAAGATAATAATGATAGCGACCTCTTTTATTAGGTGCAACAAGAACTAAATGGCCATGGGTGTTTGTACATTTATAGCGGATATTATGACTTAGGAAAATTAATTAACCTTTTGCGCCGAACGCAGTTATGGGAGGTGTAGATATAATTAACCATTAATCTTCGAATTAACTCCTACCTACTTCCACTTTTATTACTACTTTAATAAACACTTGAACAGAAAGAAAAAGAGTGTTGGACCTGATGTACGCGATAAAGGTTATTCTCATCTCCAACAATGTTAGTTTGTTACGCATGATGATACACCCCTGATATTTTTTTTTAAAAGTGAATCGCTACTTTTAAATTGGTGCTCCTTAGAATCTAGTTGACTATGTCATGTCATTCTCAACAGATTCCCAATTAGGACCAACCTGTATATATTGATCACACATGACTCTCACTAATTTCATCAATCGTCACTCTAATTTGACCATCAGCTAGGAAGTTCATTTACCAATTGCATATATAAATTCTGTGTCCATGATGAAGCAGCATTAGTTTGGACTTTGGAGCTAGCAGTTTTCGAAGATGGCGGCGGGGGACATAGAGCGGACGGAAGCGAATTCTCCTCCGACGCCGATCCCCAGGAGCAATGACAGCGGGCCGCCGTCGCTGGGGAGGCAGTCGTCGATCTACTCTCTGACCCTGGACGAGTTCCAGAGCACGATGTGCGAGGGCGGCAAGAACTTCGGTTCCATGAACATGGATGAATTCCTCAACAGCATCTGGACCGCCGAGGAGAACCACCACCACCCCCAAAACGACGCCGTCGCCTCCACCGTGGCCCAGACCCTGGCGATCGGCAACCCTCAGCTGGCGCCGGCAGTCTCCGGGATAGCGAGGCAGCCGAGCCTCTCCAGGCAAGGCTCGCTCACCCTCCCGACGCCGCTCTGCCGGAAGACGGTGGAGGAGGTTTGGTCGGAGATTCAGAGAGGCGGCCACCGAAGCGGAAGGGGTCAGAACCGCTCTAGCGAGCCTGGCGCCGGGCCCGCCCAGCAAAGGCAGCAGACGTTTGGGGAAATGACTCTTGAGGATTTTCTGATCAAGGCCGGAGTGGTACGGGATTCGGGCCCCGGTGCTCCGCCGTCCGTGGAGGAGGCAGTGGCCCGCCACCAGCAGCAAGCAGCAGCGGCGCCGGCTCAGTATGGGATATACCAGAACGGGAATAGCCCCCAAGTGGGCCACCCCACATACGGGCCCGCACCCGTGCCCGTGATGACGGCTCCTGGAGGGTTTCCGGCTCTGCCACAGAACGGTGGTGGGCCCGGAGGTGGTGAGCCGTCTGCATACGGTGCTGCTGGGCCAGGGGGCAGTAAGAGGAGTAACGGGTACGCTCCGGTGGGGCCCGCACCTGGAGTTTGCTATGGCGGGCCTGGAGTCGGAAATGGCGGTGGGTATGGGCCGGGCATGGGAATGGCATCCCCGGTGAGCCCGCTGGGCCCGGAGGGGCTGGTGGATGGACCGGGAGGTCAGTATGGAATGGACGTGGGCGGGCTGAGGGCCAGGAAACGGACGCTGGACGGGCCGGTGGAGAAGGTGGTGGAGAGGAGGCAGAGGAGGATGATCAAGAACAGGGAATCAGCTGCTAGGTCCAGGGCCAGAAAGCAGGTAAGACCTTGCACACACTGTGATTCATCTGTGTGTTGTTTTTAATGTGAATGGTTCTTTTTATCACTGCTGGTTTTGCAATGAGTATTGATCCATCTCTGTCAGCAATTTTCACATTACAAGTCTTCTTCATTCACAAACCATTGAGTTGAGTTGAGTTGCCTCTTGTATTGTCAGATTGTGTATACATGTATTTGATTGGTTTGTCTGCGTAATGGGCAGGCTTACACAGTTGAGTTGGAAGCAGAGCTAAACCAATTGAGGGAAGAGAACGGGCAGCTCAAGGAAACTGTGGTAAATTTCCACTTCAACAATTAAAAAAAAATGTATTTTCAACTGAAAACATAGGCTTTTTTGTAACTGAAAATCTTGTGCTTATTGATTGTGTCCAAGCAGGCTGAGCTGGAGAGACAACGATGTCAGCAGGTACGTGTCATTACTCTTTTATGAATTGAAGCTTGAACTAATACTTTGTTGGACTAAAACACTCACTCTAATTCTACCACAGCAACTCGCGGAGGAGCCGCGGAATGTGGCACGAAGCAGCGCGCAAAAGCGGCAAGACAGGCTGAGGAGCAAGAGCTGCCCATTGTAAGAGATGGGCACGAAAGTTTAACTACAGAGATGATGTTGAGATAGATTATAAGAGAGTTTAGTTGGTCTAATTAAGCTAGTACTACTAGTTGAGCTCTGATAGGTAGAGGTTACATATGATGATATAATGGGGCGACCCCTAAATTACATGTCTGGTTAACTAATTAATTTCTGTGTTGGAGTTTGGCTGTTGTTTCTGTGATGGAGCGAGGTCTATAATATAGCTCGATCTTGATCTCAAATGGCAGCGAGTTTAATTGTACATATTCTTCCAAGTTTTGCTTGTGGAGGACTGTCTTTTGCAAGTCTATTTATTTTGGCAATAAGCAATTGACGTGTAACGTATCTATTAAGGATGTTTGCTTAGTGCTAATACAATCTTGCACAAATGATGGATGTTAGTTAGTAGTGGTAAAATCTTGATTATCAACTTTGCTTCAACTGAATACAAATCTCAAGTGACTCTCTGGTTAGTTAGTAGAGGTCTTGATCTAGTTCCCTTTTATAGAATAAGTCAATTTTCGATGACCACGATAGTACTGACAAAGTTTTTTTTTTTTTATCGAATACTGACAAAGTTTTAGTTCCAAACACAAGAAATAACAATTTTTTTTTAAAGAAGTATTCTTAGTAATTCTCAACCAGTATTAATCTGAAAATATATACTCCGTATATAATAAAAACATTTTTAATCGAATTTTCGAAAAAATGACTCACATAATGAAGGTGAAAATTGGTTTAAGGTTGAGAACACTAACCTAGGTCCACTGTACAACCAAATTTTTTTGGTCAAACGTGCAACTAATGAGCCGGGCCTGTCTTCTTCAAACGGGCGCTAAGCTTACTCAGCTGATAAACCTAGGTTCGGAACCAGAGAGATACAGATTCAGGACTCCGGACTCGGGAGAAAGAATTCTTCACCACCGGCGTATCTTCCCTGCATCGTCAAATTCTACAAAGGTATGAACTTTGTGTATCTTTCTCTAGGTTTCCCTCTCGCTCGTTTTGTTTTGCTGTAATTCGCAAGAAATTGAAAGATCCAATTTTTATCGATCGTTCTCAATTGAATTGTTTCTTCCGTCAACCGAGGGATTCATAGTTGTTATTTCTCAACAAGTATCCAAATTTTCACTTTGTTTTGTACTAATGAGGTGTTTTCTTTGTTCTTTCAAAGTGAGGACACGTAGTGTGGAGGTACACTCTCCTGAGCTTGAGGAGTCATGGAGAACGCTGAAGAGCCGGTGACATTTCTTGATCGTAGCTCTCGAGCAACCAGAGGAAAACGGTAGGTGCCATACAAGAAAAAAAATTGCATCATCTGATTGTGATTTTCTCAAAAATTTTATTTGTAAGGTTGAACAAATTGGTCGATGATGAGAATGAAGATGATGAGCTGTTCTGGAATCAGGAAGCCCTTAAAGAGGTAATAGTAACATTTCTTGACTGAAAAGAGCAAAACTATGCGAAGATCATTACAACATTTTTTGACTTAACCTTGTAAGTTTCTTAGATTGTAGAGTTGCCACTTGAGTCTTACCAGATATTGTGGGTGTTGTAAAACTAGTTTGTAGTATTTATGTAGAGGGTTACAATGATTTGTAAATATCTAGATGTACCACCAGGCACAGTTTTAGTCCACTAGAAGCTCAAATAGGGTTCTCTATTAGTCTGGTAGGAAAACCTAGTTACATATATTTGAATGAGTCATTACTTTTGATTTCAAGTAGTTGTGCTTGGTAATGCTGTGTTGCAATGATTGCTCGTTTCAAGTTCTAGCACGTCATCAATTTCTTATCCTTGAACTATTCTTTTTAGGAAGAGAATGATGGAGAATATGAAGCAGAAGGTGAAGTTGCTGATGAGTTTGATAGTGATTTCAATGATGACGTGAGTATAAGAAAGCCTGTTTCTCTTAATTTGTACAAAAGCTTGTTCAGTATCTATGGATTGATTTGTTGATTGGACTGTTTCCTTGTTAAACACATAACGGTGGTTTCAGGAACCTGAGGCAGATGAAGGTGCTGAGAATGAAATAGTTGAAAGGTTCAATTTGATATGCTTAAATCCCATCAATCACTCCTCTAGCAAGTTTCCATTTGGTCCTTTATTCTGAGAATTTATCCTGATTCAGGGATCGACCAAAGAAGAGATTAGCATATACAGGAAAACAACCAGCTAAGAAGAAAAGGAAAAAAGATCTTTCAAAAATTGAGAAGGATATTGATGCTGAAAAGCCATCTGAGCTATCCACACCAAGTGAACACACTCATGCTCCAGATGATGCAGAAGAGGAGAAGATAGTGAGGAAATCCACAAGAACTTCAGTTGTTGTTAGGCAAGCTGAAAGGGATGCAATACGTGCAGCTTTACAAGCTACCATGAAGGTTTGTCCAAGAAAAGACTGTTTGTGTGTTTCTTGCATTTTAATCTTCGAGCTGATTTTTTTCCCATTTCAATTTGTATTTTGTGCTCCTAAAGCTACATTATAATAATTTGAAAGCTTGTGCCATCTGACTGATTATGCAAACTGATAAGATTCCAGTCAAGGGTTATTTACATATCATTTAGTTCAATCATGATGTTATATCATTTCTTTTAGTTTAGCGTTGGCTAGAGGTCAGAGTCTATTTTCTAGTTATGATTTGCTCTAATTAATTTCCTAAAAATCAGTCAGTCACTTTGCTATTTTCTAGAGCATTAGGCAAGTTAGTGGATTAGTGTTGTGTGGTTAGTGGCTACGTGCAGATAGTGCAGCCAATGCTAGTTTCTGTATTTAAGTCCTCCTTCAGTCAGTTGTAAAAAGAGCTGGAATTATTATTGATTGAAAAAGAGTCTGTAGGACAGTTTCCTGCAAAATCTTCCTCTTCAATTCAATTGCTAGAGTGGTATTCCTCTTGGGAGATTCTCCCTAGAGTGGTCCTTATCACAAACAGAACACCTTTGCCCTCAATTTTATCACTTGAACATAGCTATTTAGTGCTGATTTATCACTCTTATTTTGATTTCAGTGGAGATTAAGAAGGTTGTTTATACTACACGTGGAAAATGAATTGTTGAAAAGATTAATCTCATGATTGTTCTAGCTGTGATGTAATAAAAGTCAGGACTGGATTATTGTTCTGGAAAATTAAATAATTGATGTTGTCAATAGCTCTCAACTGTAAGAAGTTGTAAACCTTGTGAACACTTCTCAGTTCTCATGTAAATTACTTCCAATTATATAAACATAGTGGTTGTAGCAAATGTGAAGAAAGAAAGTAATAGCCTCACCCATGGTAGAATTTTTGTTTGCAGGTTTCCTAGAATATTGAATTGGACCTTTCTTTTTTCTTAAGAAAAATAATAACTCTGATGCATAGCTTCTTTGAAACCTGTATGATTAAGTTGACCTAATTCTGTGAGAACTCATTGGTTAGATGGTGAGTCCTCCCTGAAATGTGTGTTTTCTTTGACTTATGATTCTCAGCCTATAAAGAGGAAAAAGGAAGGGGAGGAGAAAAAAATGTCTCAGGAAGAGATGCTGTTGGAAGCTGCTCAGACTGGTTGGTCTAATTTCTTTTTATTGTGCAAAAAATTGATGCTCGAACTTAATACCTCACAAGTTACCTTTATCTGTCATAGAAGCTAAGTTTTTGCTCCTCACGCTGTTACAATTCTCTGATTTATTTTCTGATAAATCTTTTGTAGAAGTCATGAACTTGAGGAACTTAGAGCGTGTACTAGCAAGGGAGGAAGAAGTTAAGAAGAGAGCTACTATGCACAAGGAACCATATAAAGGCCCACAATTACGATATTATTCTAAAAATGGCAAGTACTCTGCAATGGTTTCTACAAATTAATTGCATTGCTTACTCATAATCTTAAAACTCGGTTATGCATCAACATGCAGGTTGTTCATATTTAGAATTCAGTAAAGGATTGACATTTGAGTCTGAAATTTCAACAAAAGCAGTTCCTTGTAAGTGGCATTTAAGTTATTTATGCCAGTATGTGACACCCTATTTTCTTAATGATGCTTATGCTATAAATGGCTTGTTTCATTTTGCAGACCCTGAGAAAGCATTGTGTGTTATAACTGGGTTGCCTGCAAAGTAAGAGCCCCTGCTTATATTTTTTTGATGAACATGCATTTATTTTGATATGATGTTAGTTGTTCAGTGTGTTCTAGTTATGGCTACATATCCCATACTGAATATACAAGATGTGCTGGCTATTAATATATACAATAACTGCCTGTAATTTGTAAAAGTCATGGCGTTATCAGTTAGGTATTATATCGAGGAAGCGGGAATTCTTTTTAAAATTGATTTTGAATAACTGCAGTGTTGAGGCAAGATAGTAAAGATGCTGGGTATTACCATAATCTAGGTATGCATAGTCTTGAAAATTGAAATGCTTATGGTCTGATCATTTGCAAGCTGTTTGGTGCTTCAGATTTATTTTGGCTATCCATTTCTCTACTTCTGATTCATGTAAGCTAACTCAATGGTGCAATATATGTCATTGTAGATACCGGGATCCGAAGACAGGGCTGCCATATGCAACCAAAGAGGCCTTTCAAGCTATACGTGAACGGTGTGCTTTTTCTCTACACACACACATTCCTTTAACTGGGTTATTATATCCACCACCGCTGCCATGAGCTTTTTCATTTCTGAACCAGCCAAATTAGTAATCTGCAAATGGCCCTTTGGACAATATTGGCAGAAAGAGTCATTTTTACAACTGCGAGAAGTATATTCTTTCATCAAACATTGCATTCTTATCTTTCCCTTATCTGCTATTGTAAGTGCTGTAGAAATATGACTTGATTACAACTTGGATAAGAGAAAGTAGATGCATAGAAGTGTGTTAAATCCTCTATACGATGCACCAATGTCGGTTGATGTCTTGATAAGCTTTTGATAGCAACTTGATAGTCTCTTTTGGAACATAAATCTCATATGCCATGTTATTTTGTATCATCAAATTGCAGTTATTCTCAGGAGAATGGCGACGGTAGAAGACCTAAGGTTATGGGGGAGTTATTAGACTCAATTTGTGGGCAAGGGTTTTTGACGAAGAGGAAAAGATCAGTTTTGACAAATCAACACCGAAATTATGCTGGCTACTCGTCTCGTTTTTGCCCGGTACTGACCGTTGTTGATAGTGAAGAGGACTCAGAGTAAGTAGCTCATGTTGCTACTAGCTGGTAAATTATTTCTCTTCAGAGAGGGATCCATGAACAGCAATATAGTGAGCGTGCTTACCAATTGACCATGGCGTCTACCACCGATTTAACAACTGAGTTAGTAAATGATCAGTTAGCTCTGGATCTTCATCTGTGTATCATTGGTTTATGTTGTAAATGATGAATCTGTACGGGGTCATGTGTACGAGTATTGATTTATGTTGATTTTAGAGAGGGTAGTTGTTTGTGACACATCTGTAAAACTTCACATTCCATTTATTATTAGCCTTTAGTTGTTCATGAAGCATCCCAAAATTCAATCAGTCTATGGCAGTGTAACTTGGAACTTAAAACCATGTTGTACTTTCAAAATTCCTGAAATGAAAAAGGATATTATATATATTGAATATTTTATGGTAGATGCAACGTTTTTTTCCATCTGATTTATCCAAAATTGAATAACCAAAAATGATTGGTTTGTAAAGTTTCAATTTCCCATCGTCTCTCTTGGGCGCAATCTCTCCAATGACGGTGGCGCCATTGGGATGCCTGCAACGCTCTTCACCACCTCCATGTCTCAATTCGCGCCACACAAACTCCCCGCCGACGCCATCTTCTGTGGATTTCGAGCTCTCAAGCTCGAATTGGACTAAAATCTCAAGAAGAGATGCTTTCACCTCTGCAGCCGCCCTTTTCGCCTCCGTCCTCCATCTCAAAACTCTATCTCCCGCCATTGCTGCCCAGGAACTCGATCAAGAAGACGAAGACAGGCTTGTGCACCACTTTCAGGTTTCTATCTCTTACTTGCTGCTTCTCGATCGTCATTTTGCTTGTGAAAGACAAAGGTTTCATCCCAAGTAAGTGGAATTTGGAAGTTCTGGATGATGTAATGCGCTCTGGATTAGAGATTTGAATTCGTATATTTTAGTCTAATTACGAAGTAAGTGGAATTTGGTGTCGTTTTCTATTATGATCATATAGATGGCTCAGCCAATTGACTTCAATGGATTTATTTGCTGTTTTGTTGCCACTTAGCTTTGCTAATGTATATTATGTAGCAAATGTCTCCGTCTGTGGTGTTCATCAAAGATCTAGAGGCGGTTGATGGTTCCAGGAAGTCTAAGGATGACTCCATATATGAGGAAGAAGGGAAGTTTAAAGTAGATGGGACTGGATCAGGTTTCATCTGGGACAAGTTTGGTCACATTGTAAGCTTTTTTAACAGTCCTTAAAACATGGATTCATGTTTTTGTGCTTCATGATCTCACCATCTACTTTCTTCATCTGAATGACATTTTTCGTTTTGTGATTAAAATGTTCCTGCATTGTTATTTCTTGTTCAATCTTCTACAGTATTACCTACCTAATTTTTTCTTAAGAAACTAACCAAGACGCCTTTATAGAGTTGGTTGACACTATACTACTTTATATAGCTACATTATTTCTTATTTTTAGTATGGTGCTTTAGATGGCACCCTTTCTCTCCTAGTTGATCAGCCAAGTTATACAAGGAAAAAAAAAAGGAGTTACATAACAGTTAATCTGGTTGATTATTGGGGCTGGTGGCTGCTTTCTTCTGGTGGTTCATTAATAGATCAAGGGGACAAGAACCTAAATTATGTCCAGGGTTATGTTCATTTCAAAAAATTCTACCAAAAGGCAAAATGTTTGTTCTGGACTATTTATCTTTAATATAATACAGATAGATTTGTATGATCCGTCTCTACTGTTGCTAATGCACGATTACCACAAGTTTCTTTAAAAAAATAAAGCTAACTGGATAGAGTAAATGGTTATGCTTATACACCTTTGCATATATGTTGCTCCTCATCAGGTGGATTAAGTTTAAAAAAATCTGATGGAGTTTTCTGGTGCAATGTTGATTGGAAATATTGATCATTGCATGCCACATTTCACATAACCTTGCTGCAGTGTACTGTCCTTTTTCTCATTAGAAGTACTTTTTATTTGAATAGGTTACCAATTATCATGTTCTAGCTAAGTTGCTGATGGACACAAGTGGGCGACATTCCTGTAAGGTGTTGCTTTTTAACTGCCTGTCATTATTTTACTCCTTATTTTCGAAAGTTATATATTATATTCAGTAGTCTTTAAACAATATATGTATCCGTAACCTTTATGCTATAGGTATCTCTAGTAGATGCAAATGGAAATAGACTTTCAAAGGAAGCCAAGATCATCGGATATGATCCATCATATGATCTCGCCGTTCTTAAGGTATTCAGCAGAAAAGCGCGTAAATTCTAATACTGGATCCTCCTAGTTCATATGCTACTCAATATTAGATTATACTGGGGGGTCTTGATCCATGCCTTTTTTTTCAATTTTTGGGTGTTGGGGAAGATGCATTTCACTCAAGCTATTTATGTTCATCTTCAAGATGCATTTCTCTCCAATAAGGGTTTATGCAGCAAATCTCCAATTCAGTATTCTATGGAGCTGATGGCTTCCATCTTATGGAGATTAAATCTCTTGTCTTTTTATGAATTCTGGTCAGTTTAATTTTTTTGATGTATGGTCAATCATTATAAACGAGCTCCAAATTGTACAGGTTAATCTTATGAGATGTGGACCAGCCTACAGCTTCCTAATGGATGATGATCTTCAATTAGTTCATACATTCTTCTAGTTTTTCTTTTGGAAAATCATACCTGAACCATTCCATGTTTGTAGCCTCACTTTTGTTTGCCAGCATAGAGTTTTTCCAACAACAGGGAACATCAATAGGCTCTACTAGGTGATCTGTATGAGTGTTTTTATTTGTGTGATTGATGTGTTGATGTCTCCCTATCTCTGACTTATGCAAGGCCGTTGATGCCATGTTTTTTTTCCGATTAGAATCTATCATTACAATATTTGAGCTCACATTATGCATTTGACAGACTTAAGTGTAATGTTCTAGGTTGATGCTGAAGAAGCAATTAAACCTGTTGCAATTGGAACATCTCGTACCCTAAGAGTGGGACAGAGCTGTTTTGCAATTGGCAGTCCTTATGGATATGAAAACACCTTAACAACTGGGGTAATCCTTCTTTACTTTCTCCTTCTACACCCTTACTTTTACATCGATTGGGAATCTTCTGCCTTCTTTAGTTAGCCTTATTCATGATATGGTCAGCTTTGCAAATGCAGGTGGTTAGTGGATTGAGTAGGGAAATACCCTCTCCAAATGGACAGGCCATCCGGGGCGCAATACAAACAGATGCCGCCATTAATGCAGGTATAGTCTCATCTTCCTTGAAGAAGGATGATTCGAATAATGCAGTTCTTATAGTAATATCAGAAGATTCACAACACAGCAATACCATTGTAAGGTTGTATGATACATGCACTGATCTGAACCAAATGCTTGCTAAGAAGATCAGCATTGAATTGAGATTCTGATGATGCAGGAAATTCAGGAGGCCCTCTAATTGATTCATATGGCCATGTCATTGGTGTTAACACTTCCACATTCACTCGTAAAGGTAATACTTGAATCTTTAGTCAATTTTCAAGACTTTACCTGACCTTCACTCATAAAGGTTTCCAATTTTTTTATCACTTGTTAACTGACTTTTGTGCATCTGTTGTGTAATGCAGGCACCGGAGTATCATCAGGCGTCAATTTTGCCATACCGATAGACGCGGTTGTAGACATTGTTCCTTCTCTCATAGTGTATGGAACACCATACAGCAACAGATACTAGATTAATTTTGTTCACAAATCATGAGATAACAACGGCAAAAACAACAAGAAATCACATATCATTTCAAACATTATTGTTTTGTAAGCAACTTCAAATTACAAAAGTTCTTCCAAAATGCAGCCACTCCTCAATCAGATGGTTTCAAATCACTGCTAAGAGACAGCAATGACAGCTGCTCCTCCATTGAGCAATCAACATGACAAGATGTTCTACATGAATTCGGTATAAGAATGAGACCGAGTCCTCTCTGCTCCATCGGTGAAGGAGACGAGCGCCTGACACTGCGAAACTCCATAGCATCTTGAAGGATAATGTTGCCTTGCTTATCAATGCAGTGGAAGTTGCCCATGAAGAAACGGCCGTCGTTAACTCCAACCAGCATTTTATGAGCTAGCAGCTTCTTGGCTCGGGCTACAGCGCCTGGCCCATTTGGGTCCTCAGTTGACCTCTGCTGCTCTGGTTCCATCTTCTGTGAACACCACTAAAATTGAAAGATTGGATCTTTCTCAATTGAGAAATAAGAACCGCAGTTGGCATAAAAGACATTAAAACAGAATTCAATTGAGAAGGAGAAGCCCAACCGATCAAATTTGGAGACGAATTTGTGGACTCGCCGGCGGTGAAGGATTGTTTCTCCCGAGTCCGTGGTTCCGTTGTGGTTGCCGTTCTTTTCCCGGTGAAGAATTCTTGCTAGGGCTGTTTATCAAAAGTTGAATGAAGACTGACCCACCCGCTGGACAAAAAAGACAAAACGAAAAATAGGGACAGGCTCGTGATCCGCCCGGCCAGCCATATTTAATGACAACGCGGACTAGGGACGAGCATCGGTTCAAAACCGAACCGAAAACCAATCTCTGGAAATTTTGGAACCGAAATCGGTTTCGATTGCAATCGGTTCGGTTTTACAAACCGGACAAATTAGGTCAAAATAAAATTGACCCCAAAAACCCAAATCTGAGACGGAACTCTGCAAATCAGCCGACGGCCCGACGAGGGTGGCCGACGGACTGGAGGAAGCGAAGTCGGGGACTCGGGGCTGGACTGAGGAGAAGTCGGGGACTCGTGGCTGGACTGAGGAGACGTCGGGGCTGCCGGAGTCCCGCCGTCCCGGGGAGAAGTCGAGGGGAGGCCGGCGACGAGGGGACTGGGGAGTCGACGAGGGCTGGGAGACGTGGTCGACGAGGGCCAGGAGACAAGGCCGACGACGGGGAGAACTGGACGTAGAAGTCGGGGCTGGACTCCGACGAGCCGGGGTCCCGCCGTCCCGCCGAGAAGTCGAGGCGAGGCCGGCGACGACTCCGACGAGGGTCCTTCGGGAGTGCCGGAGTGAAAAGTGAATTGAGATTTTAGAAAGTGAAGCGGCGCTGGTCTTTCAACTGACCTAGGGTTTTGTTTTTCAGTTTGTCTTTCAAACACAAAATAATAAAAAGAAATACAGTAGGAACCGAATCGAAAAAAACCGAAACCGAATTCCTGAGATTTTTTGAACCGAAAACCGAACCGACTATCCTCTGTTTCAATTCGGTTCGGTTCAGTTCGGTTCGATTAATTTTTTTATTTTTTTGGTTCGATGCTCAGCCCTAACGCGGACCCTCAAAAAAGGGTCTAACATGTAAAATTCTCGTTTATGTAAATAGTACATGAAAATGGAGAGATGATTTTAACCATACAATAAATAAATATTACTCCGTAAGAAGAAAGAAAAATACAGCGAGACAAAATATGGTTTTAGTAGTAGTGATGATCAAACCTTACTTTGATTTGGCTCAAAAAAGAAAACCTTACTTTGATTTTTGATCATAGGAATGGTAAGTGTTCATCGTAGAGTAAAGTAAAAAGATTTGAAAAAAAAAATATAAAAAAGATATTATTATTTTAATTTTAGTCTATCATTGAATAGAGGAAGATTTAGAGAAATGGAAATTAGAGAGAAATGGACTATATAATAAGAGTCATTATATTTGCTTAAATTGAAGGTCCTGATTGAAGATACAAAAATTGATAAAATATCATAATATATTCACTAAAATAGAAGTTCTTATAATTTAGGTATGGTTTAAGAAGTCTCTCCCTCCAAACTAGAATTGTGGAGGGAGAGACTGGAATCTAACGGGCTTAAGCTGAGTAGGACTAAGATGGAATACGTGGAGTTCAGTTTCGGACAAGAAATTGATTCTGGTGGTGAGGTGCAATTGGGGGATGAGATCGTTGCGAAGAGGGATAACTTTAAGTATTTGGGTTCTGTTTTGCAAAGCGATGGGAGCATTGCAGAGGATGTGAGATTCCGTATTCAAAGAGGTTGACAGAAGTGGAGGGCAGCATCAGAGGTTCTTTGCGATAGGAAGGTGCCGCTGAAGCTTAAGGGAAAGTTTTACAGATCTGTGATAAGGCCAGCGATCCTCTATGGTGCTGAGTGTTGGCCGACGACGAAGGCTCAGGAACAGAAACTTGCAGTTGCTGAGATGAGAATGCTCAGATGGATGTGTGGCCACTCGAGGTTGGACAAGATTAAAAATGAAGATATCAGAAGCAAGTTGGGGGTGGCTAACATAGGAGACAAACTTCGCGAAACAAGACTTCGATGGTTTGGTCATGTCCAGAGACGGCCATCGGACGCTATAGTGAGCAGGTGCGAGCACTTGGAGTTTGGGGATTGTCGGAGGGGTAGAGGTCGTCCGAAAAAACGATGGATGGACAACATTAAGCAAGATATCAGCTTGCTAGGGATTTCAGTGGATTTGGCTCAGTGTAGGAAGAGCTGGAGGGAGAGAATCAAGGTGATGGATAGCTAGTAGCCGGGTTGGCGAAGCAGACTTGTTAGCCTAAAGGTTTAAGCTTTGGCGTTAGTTAGCTAGTTTGTATTTTCTTAAGTTTTCTTTGAGTCTTTTTCAGTTGTAGTTTATTTCAGTTGCAGTCTTTAGATGTTTAGAAGCGTTTGTCATGGGTTTTTTTGGGCGTATTCCATCTAGGTCTGGAATACCCCCATCCTGACCCCCCAGATCTTGCTTTTGCGGGACTACCTAGGTAAATGTTGTTGTTGTTGTTGGTTTAAGAAGTATCTTTTTGAAAAAATTGAATAGGGGACCAGATCTTACAAAAAAATCGAACACAATGTCACATATTCATCGAAGCTAGTTGTAAATTCGACTATACTACTTCAATATTCGTGTGTATAAATATTCGAATTTGTCAGGTGCATGTTTGAATATGTTTAATGTTTTCTGGATATTATTTTGAGGTTGTTCGTATTTGTCATGGTTTGAACATGTAGTCCACTTTATCGAATGCGCATTACGTTTTGTCTTCTTGCAAATAAAACTCTGTATTGAATATAAATATATTAAACTTTGAATATACACAACAACAACAACATTTACTAAGGTATTTCTACAGGCGTAAAATCTGGGGACTCAAGATGGGGGTATTCCAGACCTGGATGGAATACGTCCGATATAACCCAAGAAAAGTGCACCAAACCTCCCAAAAAAACTCAAAACAACAAGCTACAGAGACCCCAAAGAAAGCTAAAACTACAACTAAACTCAAAGTAAATGAAAACTTAAGAAAATTAAAACTAGCAACTAACACCAAAACTTTATCCTCCAGCTTAAAAACCTACTCCACCAACCCGGCTATTAGTTATCCACCACCTTGATTTTCTCTCTCCAACTCTCCTTGTACTAGGCCAACTTCACTAAAATCCCTAATTAGCTGATATTTTGCTTAATGCTATCCATCCAACGCTTTTTTGGGCGACCTCTACTCCTCCAGCAAATCCCTAACTCTAAGCGCTCACACCTCTTAACCAACGGAGTCTCGCTTTCCGAAGTTTGTCTCCTATGCTAGCCACTCCCAACTTGCTTTTGATCACTTCATTTCTAATCTTGTCCATTCTCAAGTGTCCACCCATCCATCTGAGCATTTTCATCTCCGCGACTGCAAGTTTCTGTTCCTGAGCCTTCGTCGTCGATCAACATTCAACACTATAGAGGATCGCTGACTTTGTAACAGATCTGTAAAACTTTTCCTTAAGTTCAACGGGACCTTGCTGTCACAAAGAACTCCCGACGTTGCCCTCCACTTTTGCCAACCTCTTTGAATACGAGATCTCACATCCTCACCAATATTCTCATCACTTTGCAAAACTTTGAATATATAATTGTATATATTGAATATGATAAAATTAAACTTTTTAATATATTACACTTCAATAAACTGTATAGTATAATAAAAATAGATAGATAAATTCAAATACTCCTTATCCATCATGGTACTTGGTTGCTTGATTTCTCGTAGCTGCTAATAATTGCATGAGTTGTCTGCTTTTGTCCATAATAGAATAAAACACTTATTCAGTGGTCGTCTAGCCAAAAAATCATGTTTATCGATAGAGATATACATGATTATATAATAAC